>JAYDYQ010002668.1:0-318345 GCA_034814905.1 Penstemon davidsonii | reverse complement strand
ATGATCAATGCAACAACAGCTGAGAAGCAAGAGAGAGATGTTTGCGTGATTAGACAAAATGAAACTTCCATTCCTTGAACCCAATTATATCACGTGTCAAAATTATCATCTGCCTCATCATTCTTTACTGCTATTCTACTATTAATAGTCGAATCAAATGCCGTAGAAGAAATACTGAAGGAAATTAAAGAAACAATTCTCACCTAAACGAAAAAATGATACCTAAAACACTCTAACCTGAGTACGAAGCGAGATAATCAGAGCAAAAACAAAAGCATAAAAATAAAAAGAAATCAAACAGAGAATAAAAGAAGAAGGTTAACCTTGTGAATATAGCAGCCGAGGACTACAAAGGTGAAGGAAAAATATCATTTTCTCACTAATTCTGCAATGAAACTAATTATGGATATGAGGAAGCAACTAGACAACGATACGTGAGACAAAGTACAACCTGAAATATAATTTATGTAGTATAAAATAAAAGAATACAGACCCAAAATCAGCTAAAACTATCAAATACTATAGCAGTAGCGCCGCTCAATTGGGGGAGCTCAACTCACGATTCCGGCGACCCAAGTTAAATTCTCTTGGAGGAAATGAAACCCGTAAGATGGGTAGTGCGAGGGTGAAATGAATTCAAAAATAAAGGTCTGGAGCCACCGCAATCTACGGCGGCACAAATCATATCGCAAAAAGAGGGTTCAACTCTGCCATCAATTATAAATTAGATAAATGGCATAGGAATTTTTTATTTAATAATGGAGTCATGGAGATGGATAAGGAAGAGAGATGGGAACACGGGTTTGGGCTGTGCAATTAGTCTTGGACATACATCAACTTTATATGTATTGTTCAACTCCACAAATAATGATGACTCACCAAAGGTAGATGAAAATCGATGATTCATCAAAGCTACAACAAACCCACACATAAGGGTTTGAAGAAGGACAGTGCTCCCAGTAAGCAGCTGAGCGAGTGGGCCAAAAAAGAAAGAAAAGTAAGACTGAAGCAGTCGCAAAAGAAAAAACGTAAATAAAAAAAACACTTATGTAAAGCCAAATAATAGTTCGTAATGTCTAGTTTCTGAATTATTTTAGATTACCTGCAGATTAAAGACAGCAAACTGAACTAGGTTGAGAGCACAAAATACAAAATCCGCAAATTCACATATGTTACCTAAGAAGTAATCCTACAGTGGAAGCAAGAGACAATATCATAAGCTATAAGAAATAAAACAACATCATAGGCAAAGAAACAGCAAACCAAACAAAAAGTTCCCCAAATAAAAATAACACAACCTATTAATAAACCACAAGAAAACAACGGTACAAAAAAGAGAGCAATCACATGAGAAATGACAAAAAAAAAACCAGTACGGTAAAATAAATTTCATAGACAAAGAAACAGGAAACCAAAAAAAAATATTTCCCCAAATAAAAACAACACATCGTATTAATAAACCACAAGAAAACAAAAGTAGAAAGAAGAGAGCAATCACATGAGAAATGACAAGAGTAAAGCAGTAAGCCACGGTAAAATAAACTACAAAACTCACCTAAACAGAGCACCACACGAACGATGAAAATATTCTGAACAAGCCAAAAAAGAACTCCTTCCAGCTGAAGTACACATTATTTCATAAGAAATATTTCCCTCAATATCTAAAATATCGTGACAAATTTCGAAAATGTGATGATTTAAATAAAATACCCACTTTAATTAGCCGCTAAAATTAAAAGGAAATTAAAATTTAAACGGGTCCCACCTGAAGAGACGTCCGTTGAAATAAAACACAAACAAAAAGAAGAAAACAAAATAGGCCCACATACAATGGGAGGAGAAATTGGGCCATACGGTGGCGTTTGATGATTAAAAGGGACAAAAGAAAAGGGAAACAAAAATGAAGATCACTGTTCAAACCGCCATCCACTCTTATAAGAGATAATATATTTGGGGGTTCTGTTACTTCAGCTGGAAGGAGTTTTTTTTTTTGGCTTGTTCAGAATATTTTCATCGTTCGTCTTGTGCTCTGTTTAGGTGAGTTTTTTAGTTTATTTTACGTGGCTTACTGTTTTATTCTTGTCATTTCTCATGTGATTACTCTCTTTTTTGTACCTTTGTTTTCATGTGGTTTATTAATAGGCTGTGTAGCCTGTGTTGTTTTTATTTGGGGATTTTTTTTTTTGTTTGCAGTTTTTTGGCCTATGAAATTTATTTTACGGTACTGGTTTTTTTTTGTCATTTCTCATGTGATTGCTCTCTTTTTTGTACCTTTGTTTTCTTGTGGTTTATTAATAGGTTGTGTTGTTTTTATATAGGGAATTTTTTTTGTTTGCTGTTTCTTTGCCTATGATGTTGTTTTATTTCTTATAGCTTCTGATATTGTCTCTTGCTTCCACTCTCACCTACAGATCTAACAATTCTTTGCGGCTAAGATTTTTTTTTTTTTACTTTTCTTTTTTCATCTCTTTCTGTTCTGATTAGATAAAATGATTTCAGGAACTTGAAAATCCATTTAGTCTTCACCTTATTTTGTCTTTGAAATTGCAGGGTTCTTGTTGGTGGGATTCGCGGCTTTGCGTGGATTGGGTTTTCCTTCGGGAATTAAAGTTTGGCTTTCCATCTCATCATCTGCTCTCATCGATGGTGATGAGGGATATTTCGTGTATGCCATTTTAGGAAATACCACAGCTCGAGATCGACCTCGATCCCGATCGGGAAGGCTATTTTCCAACCTGCAGAATCCAGCTTACGATCAAGCCAGATTATTAGCGTAAGATCCTGTATTCCGACCTACTTCTCTCCTCGGAATCACTGTGGGACCGACCCACTGGTCTGGACAGCTGGCCGAGACATAATCCCATGTGGAGGGTCTAGCTAGCTCATCACTGTTCCTATATATACCCAGCGCATTTATGACATCAACAACGGCACGTTTCCCTAGGAATACTCCAGCTCGGACTTAGAGCTCGGAATAGGTTTAGTTTGCTTTCGTTTCTGTCTAGCTAGTTGTACGGCATCCAGTAACGCTCGGATAGACCTACTTTGTAATTTGTAATTGGATCGGAATATCAATACACATCATTTATATACTCGATTTAAATTATTGTTTTTGCTCGACTTTCTTTATTAATCTTGTACGAAAAAGAGCATAATCAGATGGTACCTCTTTTTTTCAATTTCTTTTCTTTCTTTGAAATTGCAAGAGACTTGTCTCCTACAGGCGAAGAAAAACCATTGGAGTGAAACAAACCTTGGTTGCAGTTTCTATGAATTTTGTTGCTGGTTTTCTTTTTCCCCCCTAATTTTGTGTATGCTCAAATTTTCTTTTGTTGTGGGTCTTTTCTTCTCACTTTTTAATAATTGAGCCAAATGACTGGATGGATTTTAACTTTGCAGGAATGGGTCCAAGGGATGGAGAATGCTTGTACTTTGTTGCCAATAAAAAAGGAATTATTTTTACTTATTTTTGTTAATGATAATATTTGTAGGTGCTATTGGTTTCAAGGTATGGTGCACATGCATTTGAAATTGTAGTGATAGACTCCATTTTATTGTTTATTTCTTTTTTTTTTTTTTGTGGGTTTATCTTTTTTGTAATATTTCATTGAAATTCTTTCTGGTTTGGATGTATGTGGTTCTTTGAATATGTAATAGCCCTATATCTGAGTTGTGTTGTCCAAGTTTCGGTGATTTTTCTGCGACGTAGTGCCTCTTTTGTGTGTTCCTCTAGCATTTGCTATATATCTGAGTTTCCTTATATGTAAGCATAAAGTTTTCCTTAATTATTCATATGATGTTTTCCTGTGCAAATTGCCTTCATTTGTCAGTGCATTTGCATTCATTGTTTTTCATTACAAAATGAATATTATTTTTGTAGGTTGGTCGTATTCATTATTCTGGGGTAAAAGTTTATGCGAAGAGTGCTACTGATATTTACAACGCAAGCACGATTATGATTCTGGTTGAGCAATAAGCTAGACCTGTTATCAGCTGGAAGAAACTCAATAATTCGGTATTTGTTGAAGCTCATTTCGACGCGTTGTTGATTACTTCATCAAATATATTATTCCTTATTTTAAATAATTCTTCAAATCCAGTGTAATACTAAAAGCAAGCAAGTTTTCATCTTAATGCTCATTCTGTACAAATAAAAAGTTTTATCTGAAAAGAGGAGATGCGGTTCTTGATTTGGCTTGTATAAAGGTACCGCTGGGTTTGGAAACTGAGGCAAATGATGTATATTACATTCCTTATGTGTTGTATTCGTATACCATTCGCTTCTCTTATGGTATTATTGCATTCTTTATTGGTATTTTTTTCCTCATTTTTTATTCTAATATTATTACCTCTTTTGATGTGTTAATTTTTATCATGGGAAATATATGTGACTATGTATCTATCTACTTTTTCTTTGCTTTATTACTAAGTTATATTTTGTGATGCTGAGTAACATGAGTTTTTTTTTTTTTTTTTTTTTTTTAACAATTATGCTTGATGTAAACATCCGAATATCCGATCCTTGTTGCATATGCATTTTTTGACACATAATTGCTCAACCAGAATCCTAATAGCATATATTTGAAGAGAGAAGGTCGACCCACGACCATCATCGCGCACTACAAACGAGGAAAAAAAATGGAATGGGGCCTCACACCCTACGGAAAGACCATAAATGAACCCATTGAACAAAAATAAAAAAGAAAATAGAACATGAAGGGACTGTTCATAAATGCAGGTTCAACGATGACGTTTATGGATTAAACGTGTGTTTGAACTGTGATTCTAATTTTTATTTCCCTTTTCCTTTGGCTTATTAAATCATGAAACGGTGTCATGTTTATTAAATTCATGCCTTTCAAGTTAACAAGGAATGATGAAGCACATAAAGCATTTGAAGAGGCTGAAGCACTGAAGAAGGTTTCTTATTCTTCATTTAAAATTTTACTTAGCATCTTGCACATATGTGCAGATATGTTTGCATTGTGTTCTCTACAATTATTCTACTATGCCTATCCATATTTGCCTCTATCTGCTCTCATCTAACTACATGCATTTTTCACTCATATACCTAGTTGCCAGTGCGGCAAGAACCTATGTTGGATTCCTCAAAGTACATAACTGCAGTTGGGCGCATGGTAAGTTTGATTTCTTGCTATTCTATTAATTTTATGTCAATTAAATTGTTACCACCATTCTCAGTCCTCCTTTGTTTTATGACAACGTAACTATACAAATTGCAAGTAAGTTTAGTTAACGACTTCCATTGAATGTACAAGTAAGATGTAAGATACAACTTTTATTTGGAGGACTCTATATATTTATAGGTTAAGAACACTACTTTCCAATTATTCCAATATCTATATGTATCATTATTGTATCATATTGTGATGAACTGCTTATTTAATATGAAAGTAATGATTAAATTGGTGTTGTATATAAATTTATGATTCTGATACAATAGTATTACTAACTTACAAACTAATCAGAAGCTTCGTGTCTGTGAAATTTGTGGAGCATTCTTGAGTGTTTATGACAGTTATTTCTTTTTTACATTCTCAATTGAGATATGTACATGATAGGGTCAGCATGACAAAGTAGTTATAAGAGTTTTCTGTGCTTTATTTTTTTAGCACGAGAAGGCTTTTGGGTCCCGTTTTACGAAGATAACTTCTGCAGCTAAAGAATGCGCATTATTTTATGTTTTTATGCTTGTTGATAATGCTATTATAGATTGAATGTTATTCGGACTACTGTATTACAATTCCTTCATGTGTAGGTAATTAAGCTTGTTATGACTTTCTTTGGCTCATGCGTATGTGAAACGACGTCATTTTATCCCTTTTATTTTGCTTTTTTCTTTACGTTTTGCCGCTGGTATATGTGGACAAGGGATCGTTTTGAAGTTTTCAGCCTCCATAATTGTCTTAAACAATCAATTTTACCTGCTTTGGTAATTAATTAATTGGAAGGATATTTTAACATTTGCAGGAACAAGGACCAAAGCATTCCCATCTAATCAAATTCATTTTCCCCTCACTTATCCTCATGACTCTCTCTTTTGCTACATGAGAAAATTTATCTTTTATAATTTTTCCAATATTTATGCACGTTCTTCGTCTCTCTGCAGCAATGGATTTTTTGGATTTTGATTTTCGATTGCGAAAGACCTTTGTTTTTTTTTTTTGCAGTTTTCGGCTCTCTGTTGCTCATATTTTGGAGTCGTGGCATCCGCACGAGGCTTTGGTTTATTTTGCTTCTTTTCTCATGATTACTTGTTCTTATTGTAGCCTCTTCATTTCCGCGTTCTTTCTTCTTTGCTTTATCTCTCTTAATTTTTTTTATTTAATTTCGTATATATGATTATATTGCAGAGGTATATGAATTTTGGCGGTTGGCTCCTTTTTCTGCGATGATTGCTTACCATGTCATTGCAGTCGTGTATTAATTTTGCATAACGTTGTATGCTTTCACTGCAGAACGAGGTGGAAAGATATTTCATGGCTCTCACGTGACTCAACTTGAAAACATTAAGAATTTTGGGTTCAAATAAGATTGAAATTGTCAAATTATTTTAGTTACAGAACTTTGAAAAGACTTTGCGGTTTATAACACTGCAAGAATAAGCACAACGAATCTTCAATGAGATAGTCTATAGCTGCAGATTGTCTCCACATTGGATTTCATGTGTTTTTATTGCATATTAGTCTTTCTTAATTATATTGTTGTTTTTGTAGATTTTGATCTCCGTTCTGTGTAAAGTCGTCTTTGTTCTAAAGTTTAATGTGAGTTGATGATTTAAATTTTATTAATTAGCTGGAGATATAGCATGAGTGTTTTGTTAGTATTTTTTTGGCTGTTTTGCTGTATAACTTGGATTTTTCAATAATTTTTTCTTTTTTTTTGTATAACTAAGAGTTCCTTGGGTCTTTTTTGTGTGACCCTCTGTAAATTTCTACTGTTAGTTCATTATTTTTTGCATATAAGATGGTACCGAGTGATGCATTACTTTCTTATTGGGAGTTACAAGTTTCTATTGGACATCATTCACACCTTCATTTTGAATGGAGGCTCTTATAAAAACTAAAGTTTAGATTTTGCATGAGTTGGACGAATCCTATCTGCTTTTGCAGTTGACATGAACAATTTTGGTCATTGCGCGACCTGACCGTTTAAGTGAAGTTTGGGGGCTATGATGATCACACTTGACAATTAACACATGAAGCTACATATTTGCATGTGGTTTGTCTTGTATCTTATTTGCATTAAATTAGAATCCAATTAAAAACAAGCTTTCAATTATATAAACTGTTGTTGATGATAAATGGGGTTTAGGTCATGTTTTGTGGCAAGATTATTTTTGTTGTATGAACTTCTAGCCATTTCTTGAAATTGTAGTGGGTGATTGATATTTTGGTGTTTGAGAGAGAATATTTCTCTACTGCAATTCCATCTGGAATGTGTATTTGACTGCTGTTGTTATCATTCCAAAATTTGATATACTTCTTTAGCCTCCTTTTTCTTATGTACTTCTGGAAATTTTACAAAAATTGAAGTTGAATTTCATGGGAAGTTGCTTCAGTAAAATAAGATGGCTTCACTTTAAGATGAATTGAACTGATATCATTTTAGGGGATTACAAATTTTGCGGTTGATATAATGCGTTTCTTCTCTAAGTTGAGGGCTACACGAAAGCTTACTATCTCAACTTTTGGATGATCTATTTGAGTTTTAAAAAAACATATGCTTAACACATTGTTTACTATTTTGTACGGGCTGTTTTTACACTATAAACCTGAGCTATTCTGATTTTGAGAGGTTTGCCTGCAACAGGTGGGCTGAAATCTAGGAAAACTGATTTTTTCATAAGCATAAATGCATGGCAGAATCTGTTAATTGTTTCTTCTGTTTTGGAGTATAGAATATCCATAGGTATATCTTGCTTTCGTCTTTTTTTTAGATAAGAATGTTCATATTTCAGCTACCAAGTTTACTGTATATGTATTGATTGCTTCAAGAAAAATGGTTTCATATTATTAGCGAAAAGAATTACTTCTATATCAATTGATTTTTTTAGTTTTTACTCTCTGTAATTGTTGTAGTTCTACCCGATGGTTTCTCATGAGCAATATATGAAGACATGACTGACTTGCTTCGTGTTTACTTCAGGTCACGGACTGTTGTTGCTCCGAACTCCAACTAGAAGATTTAATCTCCGATATTGAACAATTTTCCAAAGCAAAAGAGGTAAACAGGTGAGCTCAAGCATCTCGTGTCTCTTTCCTTCATTCGAAGTTTCGAGCGACTTATATAACGTAATAAACTCAGTATCACACACACCAATATCAAACGATATATGATGTTGTTGATTGATTTAGAATCACATTAGATTACAATCATTAGCAGAACACTAACCTGCAGAGCATTGTTTTAACTCTTATAATGTTTATGCTATTACGTGCTTGATTTGGAAAACTAAATTATCACCCAATTGGCAGAAAATATGGGTCGAATGATTCAGGAGTTCATTTTTAATGCTTTATTTTTATAGTCCCTGAAGAGTAAGGCAGCGTTCAGGAGCTTTTATTTGACTTGCGATAAGCTAAATCATGCACTAAATGGAAAATTGTGAGAATCTCGACCTCTCAGATGAAGTAAAAGGCAAAAAGCATTCTCGTCCACCAGAGCCTACACAATAATGACAAGTTTGACCTCCTCCAAGAAATAAAGATGAGTTAGAAATACGCTTGAGTGTCGAATAACAACGTGCAATGTCTTATATTTCCGTAAGGATGTGTTAAGAAACCAATATCTACTTATTTACAGAAGGTCTTAGTTGCATTTAGTTTGTGTTTGGTTGCAATGTGCAGTACCTTTTGACGGATGTCTTTGTATAACTCGGTACTCTATGTATGCTTCTAATGAAAGGATATTATGTATTTTGAAGTTTAATTTTTCTACATGACAATTTCTCTTTATAGAGCTTCTTCAGATAAACAATAGAAACAATGGGCACCAGTCACCGCGCCTTGCGCGGTGCAACACCCCCTATATATATATATAAACAATTAAAAAAAATTAACATAGAATAGCCCAACCGCTCAGCCCAAACTCAATTCCCCACCTACGCCTTTTCTTTTCATCCAAAAAAAACATTGGCCTGCCTTAGTGTCCGTGGATTTCACAATTAATAATAAAAACAAAAACAAAAAACTTCAAGATTTCCAAGAGTCAGGGTTAAAGATTTAACATCTAATTTTTTCCCCTTAAAATAACTATTTGTAATCATCTTCTTCTGTAACTCCAATTGTCCAAGAAATTAGATATTTTATATCTACCCCTTTTCACAGTTCTCTTTATTGAAAATTCTTTAAAACATAACATAATTTGAGATATAGATGGTTTCGAGTTATATTATGAACTAAAGGTTTAATTAAAAGTTGTGCTTGCTCATATATATAAGTCGTGGTTCTCATTTATATTATGAACTAAAAGTTTTATTGAAAATTATGCCTGCTCATATATATAAGCCGATAGGTGTTCTTAATCATTTAAAAGTATTTGATTCTTATCCAAACACGTGTATTATATAAAGTCGATTGGTGTTCTTAATCATATAAAGTATTTGATTCTTATCTAAACACGTGTATTTGCTATAGAATAATATTCACTAAACCTGTAATGGTTGCTTCTATTGAAATAAGTTTTTCAAAATTAAAATTGATAAAGACCTATTTACGACCAAGTATGTCACAAGAAAGATTAAGTGAATTGACTATAATATCTAGAGAAAAACATATGTTAGAAAACTAGAATACGAAGATTTAATAAATACTTTTGCATCTACTAAAATAGGGAATGTAAAATTTACATGATTTTTTTTTCACAATACAGGGCCCCGAAAAGTCTAGGGCCGTCCCTGGGTATATTTGTCTTTATAAAAATAGGTGATTTAAAAATAATACAAAATGTGACACTTATCAATAGTAGGAGGGTTATTTCATGTGCTCCCCATCCCACAAAATCTTATTTTTAGACAGACCCAAATCATTTTGACGGAGATATGTAGCTTTTGTAATTTTTAAAAATTGAATGGGTGTATACACTCTCATAAGAGAATTGACGCGAAGGTAGCCGGTCAGGCCCATTACCCCCAAAACCAATAAATAGATTTGTATTTCATTTCAAAATGGGAGGGGTATTATGGTATTTTTGTGTACTATGAAGGGTAAAAGAGTAAAAATATTGTGTATAATGTATGAATGAATAATCTACAACTAATATACAACCAATTTTTTGGTCTCATGCACCAAATTTTCTTAAATGTCGATGTCATACACAATTGTAATTTAATGAATGGTCATGATTAATTAGAACTAATTCGTCGATCAGGCCTTAGCCAAATGGTTAAGGATGACGTTCCATGGCCGAGAGGTCATGGGTTCAACTCCCACTAGCATATGTATTTTCTCTAGTTTAATATTAGTATTTGTAATTAGTTTACTTTGATACCAATGTAATAGATTCGAGGTTCGATTTGATATAGTGTTTGATGTAACAATATATTCACCATCTCAATAAAAAAAATTAAAAAAAAAAAATCAGAACTAATTCTAAAGGGCTTAGATTATCTTGTTAAAATTTCTACAAGTGAAGTGAGAGGAACAATAGAAAATACCTAAAGTAACAACTCTGTAATTTAGGCATTTTCCATTTTCCATTTTTTATATGTTTAATTAATTAAGTCTAAAATAACTTTATTTGTTTATAATGTTTAAAATTGATTAACTAAATGACTAGAGTCCTTTTATTTGATCGCAGGTCAGGCCCAACCAACGTGAAAGGATGAACATGCGATTATCTATTGTATCCCATGCTCAAAACATGGTGAAATTAATATGGAATTTAGATTTATTACAAATTGTAATCTATTTTCATGAATACGAATACAAAAATTATGAAATCTTGGAGAAAAATTATATAGAAAAATAAGAATTGATTGTATTGCTATGAATTGAATTACAAGAAAAATGCAAAAGAAACCCTATATATATACAAAATAACTAACCGACCTAAGAAGGGAAAAGAAAAGAAATAAAAAGGTGATGAATAAAAACACGCCTACCCCAATTCAGACTCTTTACAACGGTAAATTCTAATTACAATCAATTTTGCCCTAATCGTTAAATTAATATGAAATTGGGGAAAAATCAATACAACAACTTCTTTCTTCTCTTCAATCAATCTTCGGATCTTTAGGTATGTCTTCTCCTTCACTGATTTCATGAATTAAATATTTGTCTGATAGCCCCCCACAAGTTGGAGTGTAAAGATCCTTTATACCCAACTTGGAGAGGATGTAAGAAAAAGGTTGACGCTGTAATGCTTTGGTAAAAATGTCTGCAAGTTGCAGAGCCGATTTGATTGGAAGAAGCTTGATGTGACGGTGGGAGAAATGCTCACGGACAAAGTGGCAGTCGATCTCCACATGTTTTGTCCTTTCATGGAACACTGGATTATTTGCTAAATGGATGGCTGAAGTATTGTCGCAGTAGAGAGCTGGAACAGAGGTAAGTTGACCCAAATCTTTGAGTAATGGAATTATCCAAAGTAGTTCACTAGTTGTAGCAGCTAATGACCGATATTCTGCCTCGGCAGAAGATCTAGATACAGTGTGTTGTCGCTTTGATTTCCATGAAATCAAAGACTGACCTAAGAATACACAGAACCCAGTAGTAGACCTTCTGGTATCTGGACATGATCCCCAATCTGCATCACAAAAGGCAGAAAAAGGGATGTGAGGATTAGTAGAGTAAAGAAGCCCTTGTCCTGGATTACCTTTCAAATATTTGAGTAGATGATGTGCAGCTATCATGTGTGCTTAAGTTGGTTTAGCAAGAAATTGGTTGAGCTTATGCACATCAAAACTAATGTCAGGCCTAGTTAAAGTTAAGTAAATAAGTCTACCGACCAGTCTTCGATAAGAAGAGGCATCATGAAGTAAATCTGAGAGATCAAAAGCTAATTTTATGTTAGGATCCATAGGGAGAGACACTGGCTTACTGGCAAGATGACCTGTGTCTTCTAACAATTGTAAAGTGTATTGTAAGCTAACTCTATGCCTAAAATATAATTCAGCAGCATCAAATCTCTCAAAGTAAAAAAATTGTGCAAAGAGGATTTAGCAGAATAAATAAGTTGAATATCAGGTCCAACTAATATAATGTCATCCACATAAACCAATAAAGCTATGAAAGAAGATCCAGTACCTTTAGTGTAGAGAGAGTAGTCAGAAAGAGATTGAGTGAAACCCATAGACTGTAAAACAAAAGTAAGTTTGGTGTTCCATTGTCTGCTGACCTTCTTAAGACCATATATTGATTTGGAAAGTTTACAAACCTGTTTACCTGACTGAATGTTGGAAGAAGATGGTGTTGTATAACCTTGTGGTAAATCCATGTAGACCTCCTCATAGATATCACCATTTAAAAAAGCATTATTTATATCTAATTGATTTAGTATCCAATTTTTAGCTACAGAAATAGCAAGTAAGACTCTAACAGTGACTAATTTAGCAACAGGAGAAAAAGTATCAGTGTAATCAATGTCCTCTGTTTGAGTAAACCGCTTAGCAACAAGTCTTGTCTTATATCTGTCAATGGATCCATCAAACATTCTTTTGGCTTTGAAAACCCATTTACAACCGATAAGGAATTTGTTAGGGGGAAGTGTAGTCACTGTCCAAGTATTATTTTTATCATGGCCTCTAATTCATCTTTGATAGCTTTTGTCCATTCAGGGTGTTTAATGGCCTGTTTGTAAGTGGTAGGCTCATAAGTAGAAGATATGTTTCAAAATAGGCTTTATAAGAGTGGGAAATGTTAATGTAAGATAGGACAGAGGAAAGATGATATGGAGGATTGATTTTAGTAATCATGTTATAATGAAAGTCCTTTAGGTATGAAGGGGGCATAGTTGGCCTGGATGACCTTATGACAAGGGGTTCAGTGATGTTGTCAGTGATGGGAGGAGATGTAGGAATATAATCTGAAGGTGACACAGGGTGATGAGGAGAGGGAGGTTCATGCACATAATAAAAATATTGTTGAGGAACAGAATTGTCAGGGACAATAGGCTGATTAGGTAAGGTAGAAGATAGAGAAGAGAAAGGAAAAATCTCCTCATGAAAAACTACATCTCTGGAAAGAAAAACCTCTTTAGATTGATTGTCAAGTAATTTATAACCCATGATACCAGGAGCATAGCCAATGAAAGTGCATTGTTTGGCCCTTGGTTCAAATTTTCTTCTATGCTCATGAAGAGTAGAGGCATAAGCCAAACAACCAAAAGTTCTTAAAAAAGAATAATTGACAAGTTTGTTATAAAGAAGGGAAAAAGGATTTGTGTGTTTTAATAAAGGGGAAGGGGTCCTATTCATAAGATAGACAACAGTCAGTATACATTCAGACCACATATCCATAGGTAGTTTTGATTGAAACAGTAATGATCTTGCAATATTTAATATATGTTGGTGTTTTCTCTCCACAACAGAGTTATGTTGTGGAGTCTGGACATTGAAAATTGATGTAAAATCCCTAGTTTTGAAAAAAGTTCAGTGAACAATAATTCCTTAGCATTGTCTGATCTAAAGGATTTGATTGTTTTACCAAATTGATTATGAATCATAGAATAAATCTGGGAGTGGAAGTATGAGTCTCACTCTTTTGTTGTATTAGATAAACCCAAGTAAATCTAGCAAAGTCATCAACAAGAGTAATGAAATACTTGAAACCAGTATAAGAGGGAATATGGTATGGACCCCAGATATCACAATGAATTAAATCAAAAGAAGAATCAGACATATTATTATCACTAGGGAAACGTAATCTCCTTTGTTTAGCCAAAGGGCATATATCACAATGAGAAATAGTAGATTTAGGTACATCAGAAAAATGTAAAATGTCTTTAAGAGAAACTAATCTAGCATAGGATAGATGTCCAAATTTTGAATGCCAGGAGCTAACAGAGACAAAACATCAGGATGTTGTGCAATGCTGTCAACATTACTCCTGTCCCAGTTGAAAAACTCAACCCTGCTGATGATAACAAAAGGGGGAAGAGGGATCAGCTAACAAGAAGAATGTTGCATCTACTGTTGAAGTTACTAAAAAAGTGGAGTCTACTGAAAAACCTGCTGATGAAGAGACAAATAGACCAGCCAATGAAGTAACCAAGACAGAGGAAGCTGCTGATGAAGAAGAAGCTGAAAAGATTGAAGAGTCTAAGGATGTAGCAAAGTCTGATAAAGAAATAGCTGCCCCCAAAGACTCTGCTGAAGAACAGCTTGATCCATTCAGAAAAACCAAGAGGATAGAGGAAATCAAAAAGAAGATAGATGCTGCCTCTAAGAACTTGGTTGAAGTTTTCTCCAGTGGAGAAGAAGAAGAAGCAGAAAATGAAAAAGCTGAAGAAGACTAGACTAGCTTACTTAGTTGAAAATTTTTGTATCAGCTTACTTTATTGTAATTTTTTCCTTAAGTCCATCTTTGTAAACTTGTACTGTAACATTCAATGGAAATTTATAAATTGTCAAGTTTCCAACATATTATTTCTATCTCAGAAATTCTTGAGGACTTAACTTTAGTTTAGGTACAGGTACTTAGCTGAAGTTTTGTCATCATCAAAAAGGGGAAAATTGTTGGATAAAGATGAAGACTTAGAAGTGAAGGGAGGTTTTGATGATTTCTAAAAGTCATCAGCTAAGTATTGAAAGCTTAGCCAACCTCTAAAGATTATTTGACCAAGGACGAAGATAAATCATAAGGGTCAAATTTATGGTCCAGAAGACTACTGATCTGTTGCTGCATTCGAAATCAGACTGGTGGATTTTCAGCAGACTCAAATCAGATGAGTTCGGTTTGAATCAGTAGATTGTTCATCAGACGAGTGGATTCGATCCGCAGAGTGGAAGTGATCAGAAGTTATTGCAACGGTAATAAATGCACTCGGTGTAATAAATGCTGTAAGAAAAAGGTATTAAAGTCCAATGATTGAAGATAAACCTCGGATCAGCAAGGTGCATTTAATGCGAAGTGACAGAAAGTACAGGAGAACTATATAGTGCACATTCGAGGAATTTGAACACCTGTCGACCTCTCAACGGGCAGATTTTTAAATCTCAAGTATAAATAGATCTGAAGTGAAGAGTTTGAAGAAGACACAATTACTGAGAGAAAATTCAAAGCAAGCAAAATCTTCTAAGTCTAAAACTCAAATACAGATCACCATCAGCTTAGTCATTTGTTGACAACATCCGAGTTTTGAAAACATATCCAAATATAAATCTGTGTGACATCTGTAAAAAGAGAAAGTTGTGAGGAGTGTAGATCCATCTAAGTGAGTGATCTAGCTTCAGAGAGTAGGATTTCTTTGTGATTTCTTGCTGTGAACTTGTGGCCTTTTCATTTGTTGATTGGCACAAGCATTGTATATTGTAAACTGTGTGTTTATAGTATAACCCAAGATCTAAGTGACTTGGAAGAGTGGACTAAAGGATTTCAATCCATATAACCACTATAAAAATTCTGTGTGTTTGTTTATTGCATTTTCACTTGCATATTTTTCAAAAGCTTTCAAACACTTAAGTTAACTGTTAAAGATTTTAAAAAGGAGTTTGCAAAAACTGGGGATAAAATCTTTCAAGTTAAAAAAAAACTACTTGTGAAAAACACTTGATAAATGCACTGCAAGTAAGTTATTTAAAACTCTGATTTTCTCAAAATCAACTAAGTAAAATCAGAAGAGTGGTCAACTCTGTTGTTCAAAGCTTTGTGCGCGATCAGCTTAGTCTGCTCACAGAAAAAGTTAGAGAATTTTAAGTTAAAATTTTTAAGAGGTCTATTCACCCTCCCCCCCCATCTAGACCTCATCTGACCACTTGGGACCAACAAGTGGTATCAGAGCAGGTGGTTCATTTGAATCATTTGCCCGATCAACGAGCTTGATCCTAGTGTGTTTTTCAAAGGTTTGAAAAAGTTTTCAAAAGAGCATGTTTTGAAAAATAAAAACTTTTTAAAAAATGGATTGTATTAGCCATGTTCCCCACATCGGCGGTATGAGTTTTGAAGACTGGAAGATCCGCATGGAAATCTTCCTTGCTGCTTACAATGATAATATGTACACGTGCATAACCAAAGGTCCTTTCAAAATCACCAAGACCATCAAAGTAAATGACGAAGAAATGGTGGTGAATAAAGAGCTTGATGAGATGACAGCTAAGGAAGTCAAGTTGTTCAATCTAGATAAAGTTGGTCATTTCATCATGACCAGAGCCCTAGACAATGACCGATTTGATAAGGTCAAGCATTGCAAAACTGCAAAGGAAATGTGGGACAAGGTTCGTGACATGAGCGAAGGAAATGATGTCATCAAAGAGCACAACTTGAGCATAGCTCTTGAAAAGTTGGAAAACTTCAAGATGAAGTCTGGAGAAACCATTGATCAGATGGATACAAGGTTTACAAGGACTCTAAATGAAGTATTGAAGCTGGGAAAGACCTTCTCGGATAAAGAGATCACTGTCAAAGTTTTTAAGGCGCTACCTCCCAAATTCAACATGAAGATTACAGCCATGGAAGAATCAAGGGATATGGGGAAGATCTCTCTCACCGAGCTGCTTTCTGTACTCAAGGCGTATGAGTATAAACTGCCAAGAATGGGTATAGAAGAGACCTCAACTTCTAATCCCACAGCTGCCCTGGATGCTTCTGAAAATTCAAGAAGATCAGCAAACAAAAGTAAAGAAATGGACTCATTTGATGAAACCATGCTGCTCAATAAAAAAGAGTACACTGCTGGTGACGTCGCACTGTTGTTGAATGGATTCAAGAATTTCTACAAAAGAAAAATGAAGAACAAATACAACAATGCTTCTACTTCTAACCCTACCTCACATTCTCATGATAGTAAGGATAGCTACAAATCCAAACTAATGTGTTATAACTGTAAGAAATTGGAACATTTCATCAAGGACTGCCCATATCCTAAAGCTGAGAAGTACACTGAGGAGGAGAAGAAAATCAGAAAGGAGAAGAGATACAACAAAAGTAAAGTGCTAATGGCAGAAGCTGAAAAGATGGCTGATGTCTACTCGTCTGATTCAGATTCAGAGACGTCTGATGACAACTCTACTGAAGATGAGCAACCTGCACTACTTTGTCTAATGGCCAAAGATTCAGAATCATCTGATGATGAGGTAACTTCTTCTGAAAATGAGCTATTTAGTTCATTTGAGCAAATGATGAAAAATAACACAAATGTTGTTAATGAATTTGCAAAGCTTAAGGAAGAGATGACTATGCTAAAAGAGCAAAATGCTTCACTGAAACTTAAGGTTGAAAAACCACAAGAATCAGCTGAGTATAAAAAGCTTGAGCAAGAGAATGAATCTATTAAAGCTGAGTGTGAAGTTTACAAAGGGAAAATCATGGAATTAGAAAAGACAATATCTAATCATGATAAGCCGTATGTTGCATCAATGAACACATCTAATGAACAAAGAACACCTTTAGCAACTGAAAGTTTAGAACTGAAGAACTGAAAAGTTTATATCTGCTGATAATAGTAACATTATCTTGTATGTTCAGACTACTAAACCTGCTTCACAGGAAAAAGAGAAAAAGGAGAATAAAACTCCTAAGGCTAAAAAGGGTAAAGAGCCTAAAACTGAAAAACAGACTGGTAAAACTAAACAGCAGAGCCCTAAGAAGTCTGCTGATAAAAGTAAAACCAATCAGACTAATAAATCTAAGTCGTCTGTTAATGAGCAAGCTAAGAGCAAACCAAAGAAGCATAAGAATTATAAATATGAAAATGTTTGGTATGGAAATGAGTCATCATATTATGTGCAACCTGCATATCCACCATTATATCATGCATCTCGATTTCCATCATACTATGCTGCATACCCTACTCATCATCCAATGCATGCTTACCCTGCTTATGAGCCATACTCACATCATAATGATTATAAAAATTACATGCATGCTGAAAATTATGATGATAACAGAGTACCTCATGCTCCTGCAAACAATCCAAAGCCTAAGAAGTCTAAGACTTCAAAATCTTGGGTTGTCAAAGGTGATACTAATCCGCAAGGACCCTCTCAATAAAGGGTACCTAAAACAATTTTATTTTGTTTTGTAGGTTAGGATTAGGAGTAGGAGTAAAGTAGAGAAGAAATGGTACTTGGACAGTGGATGCTCAAGGCACATGTGTGGAGACATACATGAACTGACTGATGCTGCTGCCATAGACGGTCCAACAGTTACATTTGGAGACAGCAAAGAAGGCAAGATTGTGGCGTGTGGAAATCTAATCAAAGGCAATATAGAAATATCTGACATTTCTTATGTTAAAGGCCTCAAGTACAATCTGCTGAGCATATCAGATAAGTGCTATGTAGAGCAAGTTGGAACCAAGAAAGTAATACTATCTGGAAGAAGACAAGGGAATATCTATGTAGTCGATTGGAATTCTGTGGACAGGAATTCTAATGTTTGTTTGGTGGCTTCTACACCAAGTGAAATCAGTTGGCTTTGGCACAAAAGAATGAATCATCTGAATTTCAAGACCATAAACAGATTAATAAAGAACAATTTGGTAGAAGGAATTCCAAAGACAGTCATGAGCAAAGATAAGCTCTGTGACGCCTGTCAGAAGGTTAAACAAGTGAAGTCCACTTTCAAAAGCAAGAAGCACCAATCTTCAATCAAAATTTTGGAGCTACTTCATACGGAATTGTTTGGCCCCATTGATCCAATCAGCAATGGTGGAAAGAAGTACTGCCTAGCTGTTGTGGATGATTTTTCAAGATACACTTGGGTGATATTCATGAAGAAGAAAAGTGAAACCAAGGAGCATCTTACCAATCTGATGGAACTGATCCAGAATAAGAAAAGCGTGAAGATTTTAAAGATCAGATCAGATTGAGGGACTGAATTTACAAACTCTACTGTTGAAGAGTATTGTAACACCAGAGAAATCAATCATGAGTACTCTGCTGCAAGAACACCTCAACAAAATGGAGTTGCTGAAAGGAGAAACAGAACTCTAAAAGAAGCTACCAGGACTATGATAGCTGAAGCAAAACTGCCTCAAAGATTTTGGGCAGAAGCAACAAACACAGCCTGCAACACCCAGAACAAATGTATGATCAAAAAGAGTCAAAACAAGACACCCTATGAAGTCTGGAACAACAGAAAGCCTAATATACATTATCTTAGGATTTATGGTTGTAAATGTTATGTTTTGAATAATGGGAAGAATCACCTCACTGCATTTGCAGAGAAGGCTGATGAAGCTGTTTTTGTAGGTTACTCTACTGTTAGTAAAGCCTATAGAATTTTTAACAAAAGGACTTTACTGGTAGAAGAGTCAATTCATGTAGTATTTGATGAGCCAAATCAATCTTCTGAAAAGAATCAAAGTTCAACTACAGAAATATCTACTGATTTTCAGAAACTGACTATGGAAAGAAAAGAAGAATATGTTCCCATCATACTACCTGATCTCAACCCAGCTGGTAACTCAAGTGCTGTTCAAAATCAGTCTACTGATTGTCTAACAGAGGAGTTGCAAACAGCTGACAGACCAGAGACTGTTCAACAGGCCACTTCTGTTCGACAGACTTTTACTGAGACTCCAACAGTAGTGTTTCAAGATCATTCAAGAGGACAACATCCAGATTTGCAACCTGATCTTAGATGGCTCATAGATCACCCACCTGACTTAGTGATTGGTGATCCTGTGGATAGAGTGAAGACTAGAAGAGCTGCTGCAAATGAATCTATGTTTATAAGTTTTCTTTCACAAATTGAGCCTAAGTTGATTGATGAAGCTCTTAGTGATTCTCACTGGATTGAAGCAATGCAAGAAGAGTTGAATCAATTTGAAAGGAATGAAGTCTCGTACTTAGTTCCCAGACCTACTCATCAAAGGGTAATTAGCACTAAGTGGTATTCAGGAATAAAATGAATGAAGATGGTATTGTTACCAGAAATAAAGCAAGACTAGTTGCCAAAGGTTATTGCCAAGAAGAAGGCATTGATTTTGATGAGACATTCGCACCAGTTGCAAGGCTTTAAGCGATCAGATTATTCTTAGCCTATGCTGCTCACAAGAACTTCACTGTCTATCAGATGGATGTGAAGTCTGGTTTTCTCAATGGAGAATTGCAAGAGGAAGTCTATGTTGAACAACCTCCTGGTTTTGAAGCTTATCAACAAGGAGACAAAGTTTATCGTCTGAAGAAAGCTCTCTATGGACTGAAACAGGCTCCAAGAGCATGGTATGATACTTTATCTGATTTTCTTTTAGTTAAAGGATTTCGCAAAGGTAAAGTAGATAAGACTTTGTTCACTATTGAATGGGATAATCATATATTGTTAGTTCAAATATATGTGGACGATATTATTTTTGGTTCAACTAACAAACAGATGTGTGAGAAGTTCTCTAAGCTGATGCAGAACAAGTTTGAAATGAGCATGATGGGAGAACTTAATTACTTTCTTGGATTACAAGTCAAACAGCTACCTGATGGTATTTTTATTAATCAAGCAAAGTATACAAAAGATTTGTTTAAGAAATTTGGTATGCAAACTAGCTCATCTGTTAGTGTTCCAATGTCTACTGGACTTCGTTTGGATAAAGATGAAGATGGCAAATCAGTTGACATCACCAAATATAGAGGCATAATAGGGTCACTGTTATATCTAACAGCTAGTAGACCAGACATTATGTACTCTGTTGGGGTTTGTGCGAGATTTCAATCAAATCCTAAGGAATCTCATCTCTTAGCTGCCAAAATGATATTAAGGTATTTCAAAGGCACTCTAGAATTGGGATTGTGGTATCCAAGGGAATCAGGATTTGAACTTATTGGATATTCAGATTCTGACCTTACTGGCTGCAAAATTGATAGGAAGAGTACTACAGGTACATGTCAATTTTTAGGCAGTCGTCTGATCTCATGGATGAGTAAGAAACAGACTTCAGTATCCATATCTACTGCTGAAGCTGATTACATTGCCGCTGGAGCATGTTGTGCACATATACTTTGGTTGAAGCATCAACTAGAAGATTATAATCTCAAGATCAGTGGAATACCTATCTACTGTGACAATACAAGTGCAATCTCACTTACTCAGAATACTACTAGTCATTCCAGGACTAAGCATATTGAGATCAAACATCACTTCATCAGAGACCATGTTGAAAAGGAAATGTTATTATTGAGTATGGTCATACAGATAATCAGATCGCTGACATTTTCACTAAACCATTGAGTGAAGCAAGATTTTCTACTCTAAGAGTGGAACTAGGCTTGTTAAAATTGGATTCATATGCTGAGGGGGAACTTATCAAATCTAATGCCTTTTTTCAAGAAGACTGACTCTCAACAGACTAGTTGACTGATAGATTCTTGAATTCAAGGGGAACGTGTAAGACTAGCGGTACTCCTGTTTTAAAGATGAAATCTTCAATGACAGTTAGTTGAAGTTGTTTTAATCAGAAGATTTGTTCTTAATTCTTGAAGACCTGAAGATTTTTTATCTTGCTGGATTGACAAACAGCAAAGGAAGATCACTAGATATTGGCTTTCACTAGTGATATATTGTATCAGACAGGTCATCTGCCAGATAAGTTTTATTTTACTCATATGTTTACTTATGTCAATTTATAAAAAGTATTGTGTTAAAAACGTAATATCTGAAAACACGCTTTTATAAAAAGGACTAGTGACGTTCCGTTTTCCCGCCTAGTCTGACATAATAAATAAAAATTTGAAATCCTTAAATTACGCGCACACGATTGAAACTGATCTAACGGTTGACGGATAACATCGTAACTGATGTTTACCTAACTCTATTTAACCAGATCTGATCAGCTTACTAAGCTTTTTACGCACACTTCAAATTTCCTAAGCAAACAAAGCATTCTACTCTGCATATTTTCTGCAAATCTACTCTCGTCTTCTCTAAATCTTTTTCAGAAATACTATGGGTTCCAAAGTTGCTAACGCTGAGGGAAGATTCATCAACTATGAAACCTATCATGCCACTGGTACGACACTTATGAAAGAAATCTTGGAGAAGTTTAAGGCTTCTTCGCTGGTAAACTTTATGGAGGCACACGAAACTATGGTGTTTGCTCCAGAAGTGGATGAATTTTATGGTTCTGCTAAGGTTGATTTAGAAAAACTGGAGATTAAGTCAAGGGTTGGAGGAAAAGATGTCTGCATCACTCCTGCCGTACTAAAGGAGAAGTATGGACTGACCAACGAAGGGTCTACGGACTTGGCTGCGTTGGCTGCTCCTAAGGAGAATGAATTCTGGAGAATTGCCGCAAAGTAGGGCGAATATCTCACTGGGTCTGTGAAGAAGACTCAGCTGCTGGATGAATTTCAGAGGATGGCTGACCTCTTTGCTAAGGTCGTGGAAAATTGCACTTTTTCTCTGGATGGAGTTCCAAAGAGGAGACTTCATTCAATGATAGCAGTTTACTACGGGTTGAAGGTAAACTAGGCTGCGTAAGTGTTCTACATCCTTGCTGATCATAAAGAACACGGGCACAAAAATCATAAGATTTTTCTAAGTCATCTGCTGATGAGCTTAGGATGCGGAATGACTCATGGCAAGGTCATCCACCAGGCGAAAGAGTTGAAAATATATGAAGCCGTCAAGGCTGTGAAAATTAAGGATCCTGCCTCATCGCCAGAAAATAGGCAATCAAAGAGAAAGGCCACAGAGCTTAAGGAGCCTGCAGTCAAAGTTAAGAAGAGCAAAACTGCAGTTGTTAAGCCTGCTGATCAAACAGCTAACCCAGTTGTTCAAGCCAGATCAGTAGACGTTGCTGCTGAAATGATTGATGAGACAGTGAAGGAGATAGAAGAAATGGCTTATGATATATCTCCATAAAGAACCATTTCAGCTGAGTTGCCAGCTAAAAATGTTGCTAAGAGGACAAGGAGTGCTCTTAAAGACACTGTTGCATCTGCTGATGTTCTCACCAAATCAACTGCTAGAAAGAAACTGGTTTTGTGTGATCAAGATGCCAGAATTGCTGAAACAATTAGAGAAGTCACTCAGTCTGCTGAAAGACCAGTTATTGCAGCTAAGGAATCTGATCAGCCGACAGTTGAGGCATCAGCACCTCATACTGATCTGACCACTACTCAAGCAGTTCAGTTTGTTGTTCCAACAGCTGAGGCACCAGTTGTTGAAACCAAAGCTGCCAGAAGGAAGAGAACTGGTAAAGCTAAAATGTCTGCTTATCATAAGAATAAACGAGAAGAAGCAGAACAAAAGAAAAGGGATGAAGCTGAACTTCAGAGAGTTCTTGAAGCAAGCAAGGTGGAGGCTGAACTCAAAAACATGACTGAGGCTGAGCTAGCTGCTAAGGAAGATGCTGATTTAGCCAAAACCCTTGAAGAAAGTAAGAAGGATGCCCATGGTCCAAGGAGGACTGGTGGCATAGTGATTGGCAAATCACTAGAAGGGAAGTTCTTGCTGCCAAGAGGCCAGCCAGTTAAAAGAAAGAAGAAAGAAGTGAAGAGGGCACTTGAAGTTGTCAAAAGTGACCCTAATACCTTCTCAAGATTTGAGGCTGAATTGGAAAGGTACAACTCCCTCCTTCAATCCAAAATTGTGTTCCTGGCTGAGAAGATCAAATACAATAGATGGAGGAACTACAGATTGAAGAAATCTTGTGAAGAATTCAGAGCCTGGGAGGAGGCTGATGCTAAAGAAAGTTGGATTATGAATTGGTTGCAGACCAATGACATTCAACAGGCCTTAGACACAGATTTCTTTCATGATAGAGTGCATGAGTATGCCAAACTCATTGTGACTCAAGAGACAGCTGCTCTCAAGAACTCAATGCCAAATAAGCCTGGTCCATCTGATGACCTATTTGAGAGAGCTGTCAAAGTTACAGTGTATGTGGAGAAATGGGTTGAAAGATCGGTCTACATCAAAGGAACATCCAGTGATCTGCCCAGTCTTCCAAGTCTGCAACAAATTGCCTTTGGTTCTGAGATCAGTACTTATCAAGAGCAAATCAAACAACCTCAGACAACGTCACCCTTCGTGCCTGTTGATTTCATACATCAGAAGACTGTTGTATCTGCTGACGGTTCTGACTTTGTTCATATTACAGATAAGCTTGCTGATAAAGAATCAACAGAAGAAAAGAAAGCAGTTGAGCCAAATGCTGAATCTACTCAAAAGCTGTTAACAACTGCACCTTCCATTCAAGCTGAAAATGCTCCAACTTCAATAATGGATTCAATGAAGGCCTTGATTGAAAGTTCTATGAAGGAAATGGAAAAGAGAAACAAGGAGCTGTTGTATAAGTTTGAAGAAGCAGCTGCTAAAATTGTTCAGAGTGCTGTGGAAAGTCTTCCACAACCAGTTGACCATTCCATGTTGCTAAAGGAAGGAATTGTTGCCTTAACTCGTCAGGTTGAAGATGTCAAGGCTGATGTAAATCAGATACATGCAACTCTTCATAGGCATTAAATGGATTGGGACAACGTTGGTAAAGCATTTCACGAGGCAACTGAAGCAGAAGCTGAGAAGACCGCTTATCTGTTTCAGAATTTCACTGAAGAAGCTGCTCAGGTTACTTCAGAAGTTGCCACTTTGCAAGTTAACGTGGACTATCTGAATGACCAGACTGCTGCCTTAAAGAGCAATCAGATTCAACAAAATCTTCGACTTCAAACTGTGGATCAAAAGATCAGGCTGTTGTGCAATGCTGTCAACATTACTCCTATCCCAGTTGAAGAACTCAACCGTGCTGATGATGACAAAAAGGGGGAAGAGGGATCAGCTAACAAGAAGAATGTTGCATCTACTGTTGAAGTTATTAAAAAAGTGGAGTCTACTGAAAAACCTGCTGATGAAGAGACAAGTAGACCAGCCAATAAAGTAACCAAGACAGAGGAAGCTGCTGATGAAGAAGAAGCTGAAAAGATTGAAGAGCCTAAGGATGTAGCAAAGTCTGATAAAGAAATAGCTGCCTCCAAAGACTCTGCTGAAGAACAGCTTGATCCTTTCAGAAAAACCAAGAGGATAGAGGAAATCAAAAAGAAGATAGATGCTGCCTCTAAGAACTTGGTTGAAGTTTTCTCCAGTGGAGAAGAAGAAGAAGAAGAAGATGAGGTTGAAGAAGAAGAAGAAAATGAAGAAGCTGAAGAAGACTAGACTAGCTTACTTAGTTGAAAATTTTTGTATCAGCTTACTTTATTGTAATTTTTTCTTTAAGTCCATCTTTGTAAACTTGTACTGTAACATTCAAAGAAAATTTATAAAAGGTCAAGTTTCCAACATATTATTTCTATCTCAGAAATTCTTGAGGACTTAACTTTAGTCTAGGTACAGGTACTTAGCTGAAGTTTTGTCATCATCAAAAAGGGGAAAATTGTTGGATAAAAATGAAGACTTAGAAGTGAAGGGAGGTTTTGATGATTTCCAAAAGTCATCAGCTGAGTATTGGAAGCTTAGCCAACCTCCAAAGATTATTTGACCAAGGATGAAGATAAATCAGAAGGGTCAAATTTATGGTCCAGAAGACTACTGATCTGTTGCTGCATTCGGAATCAGACTGGTGGATTTTCAGCAGACTCAAATCAGATGAGTTCGATTTGAATCATCAGAGTGTTCATCAGACGAGTGGATTCGATCAGCAGAGTGGAAGTGATCAGAAGTTATTGCAACGGTAATAAATGCACTCGGTGTAATAAATGCTGTAAGAGAAGGGTATTAAAGTCCAATGATTGAATAGAAACCTCGGATCAGCAAGGTGCATTTAATGCGAAGTGAAAGAAAGTACAGCAGAACTGTACAGTGCACAGTTGCAGAAGCCGTTATGAAAACAGGGACCAGTACTCGAGGAATTTGAACACCTGTCGACCTCTCAACGGACAGATTTTTAAATCTCAAGTATAAATAGATCTGAATTGAAGAGTTTGAAGAAGACACAATTACTGAGAGAAAATTCAAAGCAAGCAAAATCTTCTAAGTCTCAAACTCAAATACAGATCACCATCAGCTTAGTCATTTGTTGACAACAGCCGAGTTGAGAAAACAAAGCCAAATATAAATCTGTGTGATTTCTGTAAAAAGAGAAAGTTGTGAGGAGTGTAGATCCATCTAAGTGAGTGATCTAGCTTCAGAGAGTATGATTTATTTGTGATTTCTTGCTGTGAACTTGTGGCCTTTTCATTTGTTGATTGGCACAAGCATTGTATATTGTAAACTATGTGTTTATAGTATAACCCAAGATCTAAGTGACTTGGAAGGGTGGACTAAAGGATTTCAATCCATATAACCACTATAAAAATTTTGTGTGTTTGTTTATTGCATTTTCACTTGGATATTTTTCAAAAGCTTTCAAACACTTAAGTTAACTGTTAAAGATTTTAAAAAGGAGTTTGCAAAAGGGGATAAAATCTTTCAAGTTAAAGAAAACTACTTGTGAAAAACACTTAATAAATCCGTTGCAAGTAAGTTATTTAAAACTCTGATTTTCTCAAAATCAGCTAAGTAAAATCAGAAGAGTGGTCAACTCTGTTGTTCAAAGCTTTGTGCGCGATCAGCTTAGTCTACTTACGAATCTTGATCAGCTTAGTCTGCTCACAGAAAAAGTTAGAGAATTTTAAGTTAAAATTTTTAAGAGGTCTATTCACCCCCTCCCCCCTCTAGACCTCATCTAACCACTTGGGACCAACAAAAATAATCATGCATAAAAGTTATGGTATGTTTTTTATCAAAAAGAAGTGAACTAACTGATATAAGATTACATTTGAAAGAAGGGACATAAAGCACATTGAATAAGGTTTTGTTGGGAGTAAGAGAAACAGTTCCAATAAAATATACATTGATAATGGAATTATTGGGCAAAGTAACACTTGTATTGAATGCATGTCTGATTGAAGTGAATAGATTTATGTCAATGCATATGTGATGTGAAGCCCCTGAGTCCAATATCCAATTATATTTAGAAAATGTTAGATTGACAGATGTAGTAGATAGACAAGTACATGTGGTGGTCCGAACATTGAAAGAATTAATAGTAGAGTCATTATGAGCAGAACTTTGTGATTGACCAGTGGAGGAAGAGTTGAACAAAGTTGATAAGTGTGTCAATTGACACTAATCATAAATGAGATTCTGAAGAAATTCAGGCAGGCCAGATTTATTGTTGTTGGTGTTGGTGGTGGTTGATAGATTGACATTGTTAGCTTGGGAATTAGATTGTCTATAGGAGGGTGGCCTGTATCCAGGGGGAAATCCATGGAGTTTGAAACATGTCTCAATAGTATGACCTGGCATATTGCAATGAACACAAAAAGGCCTTTGTTTCCATTTATAATTTGGATTAAAAGGTGCCCTTATAGAGGGAGGATACTGTGGATTGTTGTTATATGATGGTCTGGGTGTGTTGTATGAACATGGTCTGGGAGTGAAGTTTGTGAAGAGCCTGGGTGATGGATTATGTGAGGTAGCAAGAGATGGCTTTAATGCAAAAGCCATTGAGTTTTTGATATCCAAACTAAGGGAGGGGGACTGAAGGGATTTATGTTTCTCTTCTTGGATGATCAATGCTAGAGCTTTGTTTACTGTAGGTAAAGGTTCAATTAAGAGAATTTGACTTCTTGTATGAGAAAAGGTATCATCCAAGCCCATTGAAAAAATAAAGAGATATTCATTTTGGAAGTACTCTTCAAGTATACCACATGTACAAGTAGGTCTGGAGTTTAATATTTCATCCCAAAACACCTTAAATTTTGTGTAATAATTGTTGGCAGATTGTCTTTCTTGTGTTAACTTCAAAACATCCCTCCTTAGTTGATACAATTTGGGCCCATTACCCTGTTTGAATCTCTCATTGAGTTCATTCCATAAATCAGTGGCCAAAGTGTGGTATTGGACACTGGATTCAATATCTGGTGAAACAGCGTTTTGTAACCAAGAAAGATCAAGGGTAATTCCTAGTAGTTGATAATAATAGGGTCAGTGGAAGGTTTTGGGATTGAGCCATCGATAAATCCCAGTTTGTTTTTAACTATTAGTCTTTTGATCATTGCCCTGTTCCAAGACTGATAATTGTCTTCATTTAGGGGTTTGTTAACAAGATTGAGACCAGGCCCATCAGTAGGATGAAGGTAGTAGGGGCTGGATGGGTCTTCAACTAGAAGCCTGGTTCTAGAGGTGGATGGATTGGACTAGATGTGGAAGAATGATCAATCATGATGAAGAAGCAGAGGAGGAAAAGAATATGAGAGTGAAAACTTGAAAAGAAAAGGGAGAAGGAATCAAGAAAAAGGATTTTCTTGTGAAGGAACAGGAACATAAATAATAGGAAGAATGGAAGAAAACAACCTGTGTTTGAAGAAAATAAAGAGAACAGAGATTGGATATGAAGATTTGGAGATGGTGATGACAGAGGCTTGATATGAAGAATAAAGATGAAGATCGCAGAAACTTGATGATATGAGATGAAGATTGTAGATGATTTATATGAATAATCAGAAGAAAAATTGAATTGGATATGCATCGGATTTTGCTATTGAATGTGTACTGATGATACCATATTACAAATTGTAATCTACTTTCATGAATATGAATACAGAAACTATGAAATCTTGGAGAAAAATTATATAGAAAAATAAGAACTGATTGTATTGCGATGAATTGAATTACAAGAAAAATGCAAAAGAAACCCTATATATATGTACAAAATAACTAACCGACCTAAGAAGGGAAAGGAAAAGAAATAAAAACGTGATGAATAAAAACACGCCTACCCCAATTCAGACTCTTTAAAACGGTAAATTCTAATTACAACCAATCTTGCCCTAATCGTCAAATTAATCTGAAATTGGGGAAAAATCAATACACCAGCTTCTTTTTTCTCTTCAATCAGTCTTTGGATCTTTAGGTATGTCTTCTTCTTCACTGATTTCATGAATTAAATATTTGTCTGATAGATTTGTCACCCTATGCCATCGCCAACCTAAGTTCATTGATCTGATGCATACATCAATTATGTTGAGCGCAGTGGAATGCAAATAATTTCAAATAACCAAACATTTATCACACATACATTGGGGGAGCGGGGAAGAGAATTGATAAAAAACCACACACGCGGATACGGAGAAATAAACACACACAAGATTCAAGACAATAAATCTCTCATAGAGGAGGTTGAAAGAATAATAACACGTCAACTCTATTCTAGTTTTTGTCTGCCTAGTCTACTTATTTATGCATTTATTGATTTTCTTCTGCATATGAATTGTGTGGGGGAAGACTCCAATTTATAGAAGGAGAAATCTTATCTTTAAGCAACAAACTCCACAATTCAAAATTCGAATAAGAGATACTTCAATCTCTTAAGCTCTATCTTAACAAACTAGGACTTAGTCAATCCTATATTTTAGTCTTCTAGAATCTCGATTACTTTGAATTTAAAATTCAAATTCCAACACGCCCCCTCAAACGTTATTCTCTCATCCTGAGTAAGCTCCTTAGCTTCTCAAATGCTTCTCATCGAAGTGGCTTTGTAAAGATATCAATAACTTGGTCTTCTTATTTCACGAACTTCACGTGAAATTCTTTCCTTGCAATGAACTATCTTATGAAATACAACTTTATCGATGTGCTTGATTTGATCAAGGAAGACTGGATTCTTTGCCAGTAAAATTGATGATTTGTTATTGAAATAAATCTCTGTCGATTCTTCATGGCCGATGTTAAGCTCTTTGAGCAAATTACTTAGCCAGATGGCATGGTAGACACTCGATGTTGCCGTCACATATTCGACCTCACACGTCTATAGCGTCACTACAGACTGCTTCTTCGATGACCAGTTGAATGCAGCTTCATCGAAGTAGAATACAAATCCACTTGTACTGCTTCGAACATCTGGGTCTCCAGCCCAATCATTGTCACTGTACTCAAACAACTTCATGTCTCCTGATGAGGGATATAAGAAACCATAATCAATGGTTCCTTTAATGTATTGGAGTATTTTTGTTCGCTATGGGGAGTGGGGTATATTTTTTTCTTCATATTTTATAAAATATTTTAATTTTTATTTAAAAATAAATTTTTTATGTTCTTATATTTTATAAAATTCTATATTCCATAAAAAAACACTTTTAATGTATGAATGACCAATTAGATAATTAAAATACATAATTTAACTAACTCAATAATAATTAATTATAAGACCATTTATATTAAAATTTAATCGGTTAAAAACGTTACAAATGTAAAACTTGAACTACATAATTCACTTATAATATTGAATTCACAATGGCACATATAAAAATAAACTGTTTAGAGGTATGTAATTCATTATATTTCATAAAATATTAATATATTAAAAATATGTACTTTGTATCAATTATAAATAAAAATAAATAAATTTTTTAAATAAATAGGTAAATAAATCTTTATTTCCTATAGTATATAATTATATTTATATTAATTTATAGCATACTTTATGAATTATACAATAATTAAATTACTTTAATAAATATTTTTATAAGGTTAAATTGTAACTGACATGAAAACTAAGCAACGTTGATAGTATTAACGAGGACGGGATAATACGGTGAAATTTTGTGCAATAAACATAACACATTGCATGGAGATTCTTCATAACGCTGGGGATTATGCATCAAATCCCAAGTGTTGTGTAATGTTTTATGAGATAATGTTGGGTTACGGGTAACGTCAAAATGTTAAAGTAGCGGAATTTTAAAATTTTTAAGTAACCCAAACCAGCAGTCTTTATTCATCTAATCATACGAAAAGGGTTTTACATCAAATCAACCAAAAATGGAGTGTTTAGCGATTTTTTACTATTGGTCCCAAGTGGTCAGATGAGGTCTAGAGGGGGGGGGGGGGGGTGAATAGACCTCTAAAAATTTATCTTTCAAAATCTCTAACTTTTTCTGTCAGCAGACTAAGCTGATCAGGAATTGTAAGTTGACTAAGCTGATCTCGCACAAAGCTTTGAACATCAGAGTTGACCACTCTTCTGATTTTACTTAGCTGATTTTATCAAAATCAGAGTTTTAAATTAACTACCTTGCTGCAGATTTTTCTAGTGTTTTTCACAAGTAGTTTTCTTAAGTTAGAAAAAGTTTTATCCCCAGTTTTATAAACTTCTTTTAAAACTTTTCAACAGTTAACTTTTACGTGTTTTAAATATGCTCTTGAAAATATGCAAGAAATAATGCAAGTATAAACACAAAGGATTTTTATAGTGGTTATATGGATATAAATCATTTAGTCCACTCTTCCAAGTCACTTAGATCTTGGGTTATACTATAAACACACAGTTTACAATATACAATGCTTGCGCCAGTCAACAAATGAAATGGCCACAAGTGCGCAATAGGAAATCACAAAGAAACTCCTACTCTCTGAAGTAATATCACTCACTTAGATGGATATCTACTTCTCACAACACGATTCTAACAAAATCACTCAGATTTATATCTATATTTTGTTTTCTCTCTATTCTGCTTCGTCAACAAATGACTCGGCTGATGAGTGTTCTGTTCTTGAAGTTGAGACTTAGAAGAATTCTGCTTTGATTTTAAATCTCAGTTGTGTTGCTTCTTCTTCTTCAACTCTTGAACTGAACTATTTATACTTGAGATTTGAAAATCTGCCCGTTGAGAGATCGACAGATGTTCAAATCCTCGAGTACTGGTCCCTTCTGCAGAAACGGCTACCTGCGACTGAACACTGTACACTTTGTTGTACTTGCTGTCAGTTCGCATTAAATGCACCAAGTTGATACGAGGTTTCTCTTTAATCATTTGTCATAAATACCCTTTCACTTCAGCATTTATTACTCCAAGTGCATTTATTACCGTTGCAATAACTTCTGATCCACCTTCACTCTGCTGATCGAAATCACTCGTCTGATGTACACTCGGCTGATCCCAAACTTGAACTAATCTGATTTGAGTCGGCTGAAATTCCACCAGTCTGATTCCTTTCTTCAGCAAAACAGATCAATAGTCTTCTGGACCATATTTGACTCGTCTGAAATAAATTCTTCCTTGGTCAAATATCTTCTAAAGTTTGTACTAAGCTTCCATACTTAGCTGATGACTTTTGGAAATCATCAAAACCTCCCTTCACTTCAAGGTCTTCATCTTCATCCAACATTTACCTCACCACAGAAACGGCGGTGGTTTTTCTCCGGTCTTCTTTCAGATCTGCAGGATTTTTGGTTCGAGAGAAGCACCCCATGTGTTGTGCCTCTAGCGGTATCCACACCAACTGGATTGAAGCAACTCTCTTGAATTCTCAGGCTCAGAACTAGAATACAAGAGGTACCAAGCATGGAAGAAGAAGACCAGATCTAGATTTGGAGGAGAGGGGCGGCCTCTCCTTTCTTGGAGAAGGAGACGTCTACTTTGAAGACTTAGTCCATCTCCAGTGATAAAGACTCCCCTTTCCCTTCAGACTCCCCTTTCCCTTCAGACTCCCCTTCCCCTTTAGACTCCTATTTTCAGAGTCATCTTCAATGATTCAGTCTTCCCATTCTATTTAGTTCCAATTCTCATACTTCCCCACTCTCACTTAATAAAAATGATAATAATAATAATAAATATATAATGATAATAATAAATATATAATGATAATAATAATTAAAAAAATAATAATAAAATAATAATAAAAATTAATAATTATGTCAATAGTAAATTAAACATTGGCATTAATAATAACTTATTTAACATTGGCATTAATAATAAGTAATTTAGCATTGGCATTAATAATAAAAAAATTAATAATAACATTACAACAATATTACAACAATTAATAAGGATCTAGGGAACATTATGTTGACATGTATCGTCCTTCACAATATGATTGTGGAGGACGAACGAGATGAATACGCCGATGATGACTCAGACGACGATGATAGTAATCCCACAAGATCTCGTAGGGCCCGAGCCACCACTTATCACCAAGAAGGAGTCACTACTTTGGATTTGAATCCAAGAACAAGTCTCATATCCCTAGAACAATATATGTTCCGTCGTCACCAGATACGATCAGTAGAGGTCAATCGTCAACTTTAAGCCGACTTAGTCGAACATGCGTGGTTAACACACGATCGAAATTGATAAGGGTTATGTCGTTTCTAATTTAGTTTATCGTATTTAAATTATGTAACATATAATTATTTTTAATTCACTAGCCGTGTTTAATTTCAATGTATTTAATTTCCATAAATCATTTTTTTTACAATGTGATTAAATTTCAAACAATAATATAAATTAACGTTAAGTCTATTACATAAAAGTTACAATATTACAAGTAACAAAATTAAATTAATGTTAAGTTTATTACCATTTATTCCATAAAATTCTAATTCTCATATTTTTCCACTCTCACTTAATAAAATTAATAATAATAATAGAGCTACATAATAATAACAATTAATAAACATTGTCCATAAAATTACAATATTACAAGTTATAAAATTAAATTAATGTTAAGTGTATTAAATAAAAGTACAAATTATACAAGTATAAAATTAAATTACTGTTAAGTGTATGAAATAAAAGTACAAATTATACAAGTAATAAAATGAAAATGAGATTAATATTTTTTTTAAAAAAATATATTTTTTTCCCTAAACTTATATAAAGAAAACAAAAAAAAAATAAAAAAAAATAAACAATTGTTGGTTGCACCGCCCCACCACCTTGGGCGGTGGGTGATCCACCTCCCCCACCACCCACCTCTTCTCTCCCTCCCTCATTGAAGATCATTTCTCCACCCCTTCCGCCATGGACTCCCCCTCCCCCACCTCATTGGAGATGCCCTTAGGGCTAGGATTTTTTTTTTTTTATCTCCTACTCTTTATTTATAGATAAGGAGTCTTGACCTAGATGTAATCTAATCCAACTAGGAAACTTAAAGCCCATTTACTTATGGCCTTTATTTGTTTCGTAATGGACTTAGATCATCTTTTAATTAATTAAACTCCTTTAATTAATTCAGCCCATTTAATTAATTAACCAATTAATTAATTAATTAATTCCTCTCTTTCTTAATTAACTCTTTAATTAATTATTTTTTCTTCTTTAAGAATTAACACTTTAATTCTTCAGTTTTGATTTACCTCTTTAAATTAAACTTTCCTTATTTGATTTGTTGCAGTCCAATTGTATTGTGTGTGACCCTCTAGGTTTACCATCAATTGGCCGCGGGCCCACGACTTTCGTGATTTAATTTATGATCTTATAAATTGCTCCTATTAATTGAACATCTTCAATTAACCACTCAAGAATTAATATTATTATAAATTCATGAGTACCCACACCTCATGATCGATGTCAAGCCACAAGCCCATGAGGCCCAACTTCAGGTGAATTGATCTCAGTGAACCTCACCTCTCATAAATACCATATACATACGGTCCATCTATCGACTAATTTCCCGATCGAGACCTAGGGTGTGTGAATTGATCAGCACCTCTAATTATCTCGATAACTATACTTTCTAATTCTGGATAATAATTCCAGTGTGACTGCTAAATTTGGAAACCCCTTTCAAATCTGTCACCAACTGTGGCCACAGGTTTCTCGAAATCTATTATCTAAGAACGTATAAGAAATTCTCTCAACACACTACGTTGAGTCTGTAGATCCCATATTAGTGCTAACCATTCGCGTACACGATCCTACGTACCCAAAGTAGTTGCACAATGATCAGGCTAAGTGATCGGATCCTAAATCAACGTATGTACTCACGTGCACCGAAATCGCCCTAGCACCTCAAGTCAGAGGACTAAATCGTACACTATTATAAGTCTTGAGAAACATCCCATCGCCGATATGCGTCATGCGCTTCCACAATGGGTTTCTCTGTTTGGGTCGTTCGATGCGTTTAATCCCTATCGAACCACCTACTCATATGCACTAGCATCAAATGTCTTGCTCATGAAACGCTACAAATTCACTCCGCGTGAATCATGATATTTTTACAAGTCTTTGCGATTCCTTCGATACCCTGTCTCGTTCGGAATCTATGACTTGGAACTTGTTTTAAGATCACGGCCTTAGATACTGTTTCATGATTGCACTCATACTGAAGTGAATCGTCCCATAGTCTATTGTGATCTAGGGATTTCATCCAATCGCTTAAGTCATATGCGAGAGATGAAGTTGGCTATTGTTTGATTTACATACCATAAACAAACGAGCGTATTTATTCATTTAAACCAAAGAAAGTTTATTGCATGATAGTCCTAATACAAGCTAGATATATTGGCTTGCAGGGCACTATCCTTTCAATCTCCCACTTGCCTTAAAGCCAATCACAAACGCTTATAGGAGCCATCTTCCAAAGATGTTCTTCGAACACTTTTCATGACAAGGGCTTTGCTAGTGGATCCTCTAGGTTATCTTCCGAGTCGACGCGATCCATTATGTGCGTCAACTCTACCAATGATTTCTTTAATCAAATGGTATTTTTCTCTCAATGTGTTTAGATTTCTGGTGAGATATCGATTCCTTTGCTTTAGCAATAGCTCTATTGTTATCACAGAAGATAACCACGAGCTTCGCAATGCTAGACACTATATCCAACTCTTGGATGAAGTTTTTCATACAAACACTTTGTTTTGTTGCATCCAATGCTGCGATATGTTTTGCTTCAGTGGTTGAGTCGGCAACGGTGCTTTACTTGGAACCTTTCCAATTTAACGCTACCCTATTGAGGCAAAATATGTACTCATAATTGAATCTATATTTATCCACATCAGACTGAAAACTCGAATCAGTAAATCCTTCGAGTTTCAATTCTCCATTACCACCGTAGACCAAGAACAAATCCTAAGTCCTTCTCAAGTACTTAACGATAGCTTTTGCGGTGGTCCAGTACTCTTCCTTGAAGTTTGACTTGTAGTTGCTCGTGACGCTTGGAGCATGTGCTACGCCTGGTCTAGTACATAGTATAGCATACATTATACTACCTATTGTCGGAACATAAGGTATTTGAGACATTCTCCTTTTATCCTCATCCGATGTAGGGCACATCGATTTGGAAAGAGAGATACCGTGTCTCATTGGAAGCAATCCTCTCTTGGATTCTTCCATACTGAATCCTTTCAGTATTATTTCTATGTATTGAGAGACCCAACATCTTCTTCGATCTATCTCTATAGATACGTATTCCCAATACGTAAGATGTCTCTCCCAAATCTTTCATGGAGAATTGCATAGATAACCGTGCTTTCGTCTGCGCTAACATTCCGATATCATCCCCGATAAGCAAAATGTCATCGACATACAAAATAATGAACTCCATAGAGCTCCCAGTAAACCTCTTATACACACAAGGTTCATATTCGTTTTTATGAAGCCAGAATCCTTGACTGTCTCATAAAAAACGAATGTGAATCCGAATTGATTTAGACATTTCTATTGGAGAAAATGTTTCATCAAAGTCTATTACAGGCCTCTGTGAATAACCTTTCGCCTCTAGGTGAGCCTTATGGGTTAACACCACTCCTTCATTCCTAGCTTGAAGATCCATTCGCAACCTATAGGGATAATTCCCTCAGGTGGATCGACCAAGGTTCCTACCTTGTTGAAATGCATGAAATCCATTTCGGACAACACGGCCTCTTGCCATGCATGCGTTTCTACATCCAATGTAGCTTATTCATATATAGTGAACCATATCTTTGAGGTTCCTTACGAACTTGATGGGATCTACGAAGTGCTAGTGTACTAGATGGTTCATCAGTTTCTGGATCTGCTCCCACTATTTGTGGGGATGGGTTCCACTTTTTGGACCTCATCAAGCTCTACAAGAGTCCCGTTTCTATTCGTGAGGAGGTCATCCTCTAAGATATGGGTATTCCTTGAACAAACACCATTTGTTTTAAGGATTGTAGAACATATATCCAATGAATTCCTTTGGATACCCCACAAATTCAAACAAACTGGATCTACTATCCAATTTATCTCCTTTCTTGTTCCTAACATAGGCAGGAGATCTCCATACTCATAAGAAAGGGTATAGAGGTGTTTTACCATACCATTCTTGGTAAGGCTTTGTAGGCACAAACTTTGAAGGTACTATGCTCAGTATCTTCGATTCAGTCAGGAGGGCCAACCCCTAAAATGCATAAGGAAGCTTAACAAAACTCATCATGGATCGAACCATGTCCAACAAGGTTCGATTCTTTCTCTCAAACACTCCAATCAGTTGAGGCGTCTTAGGAGGACTTCGTTGTATCAAAATCTCATTCTCAGTAAGATAATCGAGGAATTCTTAGCTTAAGTATTTGCCACCTCGATCAGATCAAATGGCCTTAATACTATGCCCTTGTTGATTTTCTACTTAGTTTCGAAATTCTTTGAACTCTTCAAAGGTTTCGGATTTGTACTAAATAAGATACACATATCACTAACGACTAAAGTCATCAGTAAAAGTTACGAGGTATGAGTAATCTCCTCTCGCACTAACATTTAGTGGTACACATACGTTTGCATGGATCAAATCCAAAGTTCTTTTAATACGCGCCAGATGCCCAGCAAATGGTATATTTGTCATCTTTTCCCTCAGACAGGATTTGCAAGTTGATAGTTCATCTAAGCCTTGTATTTAAAGAAGCATCGATGACACCAGCTTTTGAATCCTTCCTATGGAAATGTGACCTAACTTTGTGTGCCATATGTGTGGATTATTATCTTGGTATTAATTGAATTTAACATATTAATTCAATCGATTGAATTCACCTTTTGGTTCAATCAGTTTACTTCCTTTCAGTTAACTCTTTCATTGATTCATTTCCTTTTCAATTAACTCTTTAATTGAAACCTTGCTTAATTAATTAGACCTTCTAATCAATTAAACTTATCATGCCTTTCTTAGGTGGAGTGGGATAATTCGACTTTTAGGTTACTTGCGTTCTTTCGACAACTGTAACGGCCCCGAAAATTTTGCACCCTTTAATTGTATTTATTGGATTTTTTAAACCAAATCTTATGTGCTACTATGTTTTACTAAAATTAAAGTTTTTTTTTTTTTTTTTGCTATATTGTGTATAACAATTACTTCTTATGTCAATAGGGGCTTAGAAGTAATTTAGAAAAAAAGAAAAAGATTTAAGTACCTTTAAAATGATGGGGTCTATTTGCAATTTATTTTGGACCTAAGTGCGCAAAATTTTATATTTATGGGGCAAAAACACACTTTCCCAAAGCTTTATAGGGCAAAGTACAAATTTGTCCGAATTTTTTTAAATTCTTCAGCAATGTAATAATTACCCCTTCCTTGAAACTCTAAGAGTTGCCATATTTCCTCATGGGTGAAGGAAACTTCACCACACAAGAAATCCAAACATTGGTGGAAGAAGAAAGTAGGGATAATATTTCTCTTCCCCATGTTGTATGTATAGATGTATATGCATCTGAATTTAGGATTGTATAAATATATATATATATATATATATATATATATATATATATATATATACACCCACTCATTAATATTCACTCGTCTTTACTTTACTATATAAAAACACTTAAAAGAGATTATTGAAAAAGAAAGAGAGAACATAATTCTAATGAGAGAATTGAGTGAATCTTGAAGAAGGAGGAGGAGCCACCACCATTGAGTTGCCGCCACTGCAGCCACACCTTCGCCGGAGATAGATGATAGAGAGTGAAGAAAGAAGAAGCGATCATCCTTTTCGATTTTGGGTAAAAACCCTCTTAACCACCTCTTTTACTTGGATTTTTGGAGCAATCTTAAAACCTTATTTGAAGTTTTGAAATCCAATGAAACATTTTAAAACTTTAGTTGAATGTATTATGTTCAAAATTTTCAGATTTCTATAAAAGATTTGAGAATTTTGAGGTGTTCTTGTTTTAAATTCATACGTAGAAGTTTGAGTGAGAAAGAAATTACTTTTATAAAATATTTTTATGGTTAAATAAAAGTTAAGAGCGTCATTATGAAAGCATGTTAATACCTATGTGTTTAGGTTTTTAGATTTTTTTTAGATTTATAGATTTTTCATGCAAGATTTTGATTTTATAAAATATTTGGGTATTAAAAGTTTGCAATTTATGAAATTTTGGTGTCAAAAACTTGATCTATTTTGTTTGGGGGCTATTTTTACAAATCTGTAAAATAGGAGGTTAATAATGAACTTTTTCGATGGTGCGACCGGCTAACCACCCAGCCGTTGCTAGTGCATCACGGCATGCTGCACACAGCAGTAACAAGTCTGTTGCATTTGCAACAGACCCCTTTTGTGGGCTGGCCTTTTGGGCCAGTCCACAAACATAAAAAAATATATATATATAATATAATATAATATTATTTTGGGCTGGCCTTCTGCCAATCCACTTAAAAATAAATAATAATAAATATATATATATATATATATATATATATATATATATATATATATATATATATATATATATTATGAAAATATATAATAAATTTAAAAAATGAATCTGAAAATTTTAGAAGTAGTTTTAATATTATTTTGAAGTATAATAATTATAATTATAACAATGAATAGAAGATTGACCTAATTAAAATTTTATGAAATAAATTGAGTCTTTCATAAAAATAACTAATTCCGAATGTAAAATAAAATAATTTGAATAATTATTTTTCTGAAAATAATAATTACTCTGAAATTTAAAGTTAATCTCTGGAAATAAAGTTTTATAAATAATAAAAGAGTTTTGATATTTATTATTCTTGAATATTAATTAAAAATATATATTATAATAATAATAATAAATATTAATTTTGAAATAGAGATTTGGGTTAATTAAATGAAAAAGCTTTTCCAAAAAATAAAATATTTATGGTAATTTGGGTTAATTATTTTTCTGAAAATAAATGATAAACTTCTTCCGAAAATAAAATATCTATTTCAATTAATCTTGAATATTTATTTTCTTAAATAATTAATAAATTATTTTCATAAAATAAAATTTATAATAAATACAAGTTTTTGAAAATGATAATTTCAAATAAAGATTAATTTTGAAAAAGGGACACAATAAATTATATAATTTTCTAAAAATGAATTTAAATAATTATTTTAAATAACATAAAGATGTTAAATGATTAATTTTATTTTCTGAAATAAAATTAATAATAATTATTGTAAAAGAAAATAATTTCAAATAAACTTAAATTCTAAATTTAAAAATAAGTTATTTTGTTTGAATACTTGAGGAATATAAAGTTACTTGAAAAGTAATAACTTAACTTAAAACCTTTAATTAAACATTTGAAATTCCAATTAGAACGGTTATGTTATAGTTTAACTCTTTCGTGGCTATGTTTACCACGCTTCATGAACGAACCGTAGAATCCTTTAGATCGGACGTAAATGTCCAAGTTTGATCATGGCTTCGATATTGATCATTCAGATTCAATTGTTTGCTTGAGTAAAGCATTGCTTTAGTCACTCTAGAATCTTTGTAGTGTGATTAGATGCTAAGATCGTTATATATAAACGTGTACAGGAACCGAAGACGCTACCTTTCCGCATTTTCTTGAGAATCGTAAGCTATACAGGTGAGTGTTGTGTGTTACATGTGTGTAAGTTTGAATGTTCTAGTAGGTCGAATCAGAACTGTAACTTAGTCCCTAAACGAACAAGCATGTGATGTATGATACAATGAAGAACTCGACTACTAGGACAACCTACACGTTGAATTATCATGCTAATGCCTATGTGTTTATGAATCATTGATATTGTATACTGAACTGTTATTGAGTTGTTTACCAATTTCCTGTTACTGGATTGTTACTGTACTGTACGGATTGTTATTACTGTGTGGGCCCCTATACTATATGTGCGGAGTCGTGGGTAACTTGGAAGGTTAGGGCCGGAGGGTTACCTCGATCCACCGTAGACTCGCTTCATGAGCCAAGTGTGGAGGTTACACTTGGGGAGTGGATGTCAAACTCCTGGCATTTGGACGTCAATGCGCACTGTTATGTAAGGTCGCACCTTACTTGGAGCGTTTGGTGGTGGTTTTCCTGACTGTGGACTGGAGGGTAAGAGGAGGACGGCATCAACAACTGTTGGTTACTTGTTTAACTTGCTTAAATTGTTATAGCATGTGTTCATTTACTATACTGTTGTATATGCTCATGTATATTATGTTGCATCCACGCATCATACGCACATGTGCACTACAGCCTCACTAAGTTGGACGATCAACTTATGCATTCCGTGTTTCAATCTTTTCAGCTACAGATGTTTGGGGAAACGATAGTTCAGGTTGCGGTTAGGTCATCTCGGTGGCGGTCCCACCCTAGTTTCGGAGAGTAGTTGTACATTAGTTAATGTTCTTATTTAATTTTAAGATCCTCCCTTGAACTGATGTTTCGAAACTCCTATAATGTTTAAGTCACTTTTTATAATATCTTGTCCTTTTAGCTAATTTTGTAAAGTGATCATTTTTATCGAAGATGATTTTAAATTTTCTTGAACATTGATCTTAATCTTGCTTTGTTCATGTTGGGTCTCACAAGTTGTTTCACCACATCATGTTTTCCTTCAAGGTTTGTTTTAAATACTTCCGCTTTAATCTATAAATATTAAATCGAATTTATTTTTCTTTCAAAAACTTAGTAATTTAAATTATTCTTATATTGTTTTAGACCGCTTCCGCTTTAAACTTTCCCAATTGAAAGTGAATTTTTATTTTATCAATAAACTAAATAATATAAACTATTTTATACATTAATTGTTGGCTGCTTATGGACTAATCGCTTTCGAATTAAACTTTTAAATTTTCGTTTTGGTTTTATACCCGTTTAAGAAAAAAAACAAATCTGTATTTTAACATTTCCCTTAAATAAAAATTTAATCGAGTATTATCCGACGGACCCACGGAGTCAGGTCGTTACAACTACCTTTATGGTCGCTTTAGAAGAGAACAATTTCTTCTTCTTTTTACCCTTCTTCGACTTTGCAGTCCTCGAAGTGTGGGCGATCATGACAGGTTTATCCTATTTGTCATTTACCAATACTTTGGTTAATTCATGAAACATGATCAACTTATTAAATAAGTTCAGAGTTTTTCACGAATCGTTTGAATGAGCGGGGAGGAGAATTTAGGTGGAGGTCAATGTTAAGATCAATTGCAGGCCTACGTTTAATCGATCCATTTTTCAACCAGATTGATAAAACAAGGACACTGATCCTTGACATTAGTTCATTTGCTTATTCTCGAAAATAAACAACTCCTTAGATGTATTGATTCAAACGGTTCGGAACTCCCCTCGAAACAAGCTTTTTGAGGTGTGGTCTGTTTTAGAAGCTTGAGACATACTCTTATGTCGCTTCTTCAGCTCGTTCAATCTTGATGCTTATATGAGGAAACAATCATTAAGATTCTCATACTCTATAGGTGATTCATTCCTCTTTTGAGACTCATCTCGAAAGTGCATCAGGCATAGGTTAGTTATTAAGAACATGATTATGAGTTTCGGAATTTGAGGACAGTCCTCAAGTTTCTAAGCAAGTCGATGGTTTTAATCCAGTTATTTTGTAAGTCGAGGATAATAGAAAAATGGATAATTTATAGATATCTCAATATCTATTCTAAAGAGAAGACAACATTTAGTAGACTAGTTAATGAATAATACTTATAATCTACGAAGGTTGGACTTTTTATCGTAAAAGTTCTCCCATTATTTTATCGAAACAATTACCCCTTCAATTGTTCGAGAAATCCTATTACCTAGTAGGTCTTGACATCCCAGCATACATTAATTGCACCCACGACTCGTGGCCATACAATTAATTTCCCAGGCAGGCATACTTATTACCAATTGTGTCCCTACACAACCTTCAAGCTATTTTGCCTCGATTTTCGCACCCATCTCGCACTGCCACATCTTGAGTGGTACTACTCGTAAGTCCAACCCATCAATCTTGATATCGGTCGATTATACATGTCCCGACTAGTCCCCACCCTTGTCGAGTTTATTTAAAAACAAGAATCGAGAGATTTCACGTATTGTCCCTTTCTTCGCCTCTGGTGCCAGACTCTGGATCACCTTAATCGATAAGTAGACAACATACGCTATTCCCTATTGATGGAAGGCTTAGATTTATAAAAATACTTCATTTTATTTTAACCCAGTATGACATAATATTTAATTCAAGAGGGGATTTACTGGTTTGAAAGTTTAAGGCAAACTCTCTCGAGATCTCACCGTTTCAATTATGAATTATCTTATTTACGTACTAATATTCTAGCACGCATCACCATACAAGCCAAATAATAGAACCAATAAATAAATAAATCTAGCATGCATTTCTAACACAATATATTTTCGATCGGGAGCCACCTATGCTTGGGCCATCATTAAGCCAATAATGTTGGCCCAATTGGTCTATCTAACGGGTTCTTAATGATCCTAGGTTATTACATTAATAACCAAGCATACTTGGCCTTCATTCCTCATTGGACCTCCTCCTTGCATGTAATGGGTCTTCATCCTAAACTATTTAAGAAAACCTTAATCTATTACATTGGCACAAAATGGCCCAAATAAAGGCTCGCAGGCCCAACAAAAATCCAAAGCAAATAAACCAATCACATCTAAGGTTAAGGCTCGGCTCGATCAAAAACCACGTAAACAATTCACGTTGAGCAAAGAAACAATGAAACACTTTTACTGGTTTCCTATCTTACTTTAATTATTTTAAACGCCTTTAAATATTTTCTAGATTCTTACTTTAGTCTCTACTAATTATAGGTAATCTATATTCGGATAAACAAAACCTTTTTATGCATAAAAACTGAATAAAATTTTCAACTTTTGAAAATTGGAATTTGGCCCCCAACTTTTTGAAATTGCGATTTGACCCCTGAAAATTTGGAAATTACAAATTAACCCCAAATTTGAAATTGGACAGTGAACTGAAAATAAAATTTTATTTCCAGAAAATTTTCGAATTTGCAATTCGGCCCCTGCAGTTTTTGGTATTTACAAAACAGCCACAAAACTTTCGATAATTGCAAAACAACCCCAAATTTGAAAATTTCCAGAAAGTTACAATTCTGTCCAGAGAAGACACAGTTAAAAAAATTTCAATTTCAGTCCAGATTTACCAAAAATGGCTAATCACATATTAGTCCTTCAATTTTTGAAAATTATAAAATTGGCCCAAAACGTGTTATGCAATTTTACCCAAAATCAGATATACCCATAACAAATAAGAATCAACAACATGAATATAACATGCAATAAAATAAAGCAATCAAATTATATTCAGACCTTTTCGTATGAGAGCAATGAATTAGACTCTGATACTACTGTTGGGTTACGGGTAAAGTCAGAACGTTAAAGAAACGGAATTTTAAATTTTTTAAGCAACACAAACCAGCAATCTTTATTCATCTAATCATACGAAGAGGGTTTTACATCAAATCAACCAACAATAGAGTGTTTAGCGATTTTTTACCTCACCACATGAACGGTGGTGGTTTTTCTCCTGTCTTCTTTCAGATCTGCAGGATTTTTGGTTCGAAAGAAGCACCCCATGTATTGTGCCTCTAGCGGTATCCGCACCAACTGGATTGAAGCAACTCTATTGAATTCTCAGGCTCAGAACTAGAATACAAGAGGTACCAAGCATGGAAGAAGAAAAAGACCAGATCTAGATCTGGAGGAGAGAGAGGGGCGGTCGATGTCAAGCCACAAGCCCATGAGGCCCAACTCCAGGTGAATTGATCTCAGTGAACCTCACCTCTTATAAATACCATGTACATACGGTCCCTCTATCGAGACTTAGGGTGTGTGAATTGATCGGCACCTCTAATTATCTCGATAAATATACTATCTAATTCTGGATAATAATTCCAGTGTGATTGCTAAATTTGGAAACCCCTTCCCAAATCCGTCACCAACTGTGGCCACAGGTTTCTCGGAATCTATTATTTAAGAACGTATAGGAAATTCTCTCAACACACTACGTTGAGTAGGTAGATCCCATATTAATGCTAATCATTCGCGTACACGATCCTACGTACCCAAAGTAGTCGCACAATGATCAGGCTAAGTGATCGGCTCCTAAATCAAAGTACGTACTCACGTGCACCGAATTCGCCCTAACACCTCAAGTCAAAGGACTAGATCGTACACTATTATAAGTCTTGAGAAACATCACATCATCGATATGCATCATGCACTTCCACAATGGGTTTCTCTGTTTGGGTCGTTCGTTGTGTTCGATCTCTTATCGAACCACCTACTCATATGCACTAGCATTAAATGCCTTGCTCATGAAACGCTACAAATTCACTCCACGTGAATCATGCATATTGTTACAAGTCTTTGCGATTCCTTCGATACCATGTCTCATTCGGAATCTATGACTTGGAACTTGTTTTAAGATCACAACCTTAGAGACTGTTTCATGATTGCACTCATACTGAAGTGAATCGTCCCATAGTCTATTGTGATCTAAGGAATTCATCCAACCGCTTAAGTCATTCGCAAGAGATTGAGTTGGCCATTGTTTGATTTACATACTATAAACAAACGAGCGTATTAATTCATTTAAACCAAAGAAAGTTTATTGCATGATAGTCCTAATAGAAGCTAAGTATATTAGCTTGTAGGGCATTATCCTCTCATATAATTGGTAATATTTTCATTCTTTTGGTTGTATCATAGATTAAAGTTTTCTTTTCGTAATATGTTTCTGTTAGTTAAATGCCGGGAATCTTTTGGAAGTTTTCGACTTTTTTTTGAATTTTCTAGAAACATTTGAAAAAATTGTAAATCAAAGAAATATGTTGAAATAGGAACTACTTTGTATTTTCGTTTTGGTTGACTTAAAAACTGAAAATTCTCGATATTTTTGGTGGAAACGTATTAGAATTTCGATCCATGAGGGTTTTTTTTTTAAAAAAAAACATTTTGATCCATGGGTTGGATGTCTGTTGGTTGTGTAATATTTTTAGGAGAAATTTTTGTGGTTATGTATTAGTTTTAATTTCGAGGAGGTGGTTGCTAATTCTTTTAGGGGAGTGATTGGATAATTTAAGTTTGTATTAGAACTTTTCTTAAGAGAGATAAATGATCTTTACATTAATATCGCTAAGTCAATATTACAAGATAAAAAATCTATTGAATTACAATCAAATAAAATCAATAATCAAACACTAGTATTAAATTAGGAGAAAAAATCACATCAATGAGAGTTAAATTTATATTTAAACTTTCCGCTCCTAATTAGGTTCGCGTCAATCAAGTCGGGGTCAGAATTTCTTGTGCTTTAGATTTGAATTTGAACAACACTTGGTTTGCTAGAACTTTTTTTGATGCATCTATTATACTAATGATGTGGGCAATATTATAAGAATAATTTGAATAAGCCTCAGCTCAGCAGTTTGTTGCATTACATTATTTGTCAGCTGGTACATAATCTCTCGTTTGCTAGGTTTGAAAAGGTTTGAACGAGAATTTTTCGTGGATGACCGATTGCATTTCTTTATTTGTCAATTGTGCATAGTTATTGGTTAGATATAATTTTATTGAACTGTTTCGTGAAGAGACAAGACACGACTTGGCCTTTATTTTTTTTGTCAATAAATATATATAACTTCCCACTAGGAGCGAAATTATGTTACTCCATTTTGCACAATTTAATCAACCACCGAGCTTCAAATAAGTGGAAAAGAAAGTACTCAATGAACTAATAGAGTGCTTTCACTACAAAAAGTTGTATTGGCTCTTGACACCAACAAAAAAAAATAAATTCTTTGATAATTTTATATTAATAAAACATGTCTTTTGACCCATTAGGTTATAGGCTAAAATCAAACTTACAATAATGTCGAAGCATAATTCTTTTATAAAAAAAATGTTTTCAGAATAATTAAATTTAAGAGGTGAAAAAAAAAAAAAACAATAGCAAATTATTAAGCAATCCAAATAATTATATTTAGCAACCACTTGACATTATCTATTTAATATATAAAGGGATAATTCTTTTGCACTTTATGAGGTTTAACAAAATTACGGATACATCCTAAAAATTTTCATTAATTATAAATGCACCTCTTGCAATTAATTTTCTAATATCAATGATTGTGACACCCATTTTTTGGTGGGCCCCACTTTCCCACACAGACAAGGTTGATGCTTGTGAAAGACATCAGTGTATGAGCGTCAACTTTGCAAACGGAGGCCCACACAGAGGTCGGATCACTAACAAACGACAGTCTCAGAAGCATATAGTTCAACGCTCAGCTCAATCAAATTAATTGAGACCAATCTTGCTAGCGATAGACTTTGCTAGAGTCAGCTAACATGCAAGAGGTGACCATCACGTGGTCAGTCTCGCGAAGGCTAACCCAGAAATGAGGACATGAAGCAAAGTTGGGTGTTTCGTGACGAAACATTTTTTTTGAATTTAGGATTTTTCTCTTTTATATTATAATTATAATTATAATTATTTTTATTTAATGGATATAAATAAGTGGTCCGTAAGGTATTTATACCCATTAGAAATTGAGACCCAATAATAAGGGTATTATCGTAGACGTAATTTTAAAATTTTAGGAAGTCTTCTTTTTTAGTTCTTCAAACTTTAGGAAGTATAACTATAATTTAATCAAATTTGAAGGAGCGTGGATGTAATTATCCAATGATAAATCTCCATGAGACCATGACCGTGTAAAACTTCAAGCATAATAAGTTGACGCGTCGAGATTGACCGCGTAGCGTCACTCGCCCTCCTATTCAATTTGTCAACGTTTATTTCTAGTCCAACTAACGCTCCTTTAAATCTCCTTATCTCCCTTCTCCGAAAGCAAAAAAGTGCGAATTTCTGTTTTCTTAAGTAATTAATTAATTCTAATTTTTTTTCTCTGAATCTAGGGTCCTGAAACTTCTCCTTAGTTTTTCCCCCTTAATCTAGCTTTAGTACCTAAGGCGTAATTTTTTGGGGTAATTTTTCCTTTTTCTTTTAAAATAATAAGTTTTTTTTTTTATTTCTCCTTAAATATTTGCACAATATGGGTCTAATTCTTAATTTGATAAAAAATTGCTTCAGAAGATCTTTGTGATTTTCTCGAAAAAAGGGGAGTATATATATATATATATATATATATATATATATCTATTGAAGAATAAATTTTTTGGTTTTCTGGAAAAAAAAAAAAAAAAGATTCTTGTAACTAATTGTTGACTGAATGGAATCCGATTCACCTGTGAAAAATGTTCTATGGAAGCAATCATCCATGGCGCCTTTGAGAGACTATGACTCCCCTGATGACGTGGACTCTGGAGATGATATGAATGATATAGATCCAGGGTTGAAGCTAATGTATTTGGCAAATGAGGGTGATTTGGAAGGCATCAAGAAGCTTCTAGAATCTGGTACTGATGTTAATTTCCGGGATATCGATCACAGGACTGCCCTTCATGTTGCTGCTTGCCAAGGATACTATGATGTTACCAAGTTGTTGCTCGAAAATGGAGCCGAAATCGACCTTAATGATCGGTGGGGAAGCACGGTATGAATTAAATTTATTTATTTTTGATAATTATGTCATTTTTATGTGTTTACTAGTATTGGGTTGATCCATTAAGCTAAGTTTAAAAACACCTCTAGTGCTCTAATTATCTAGTGTTATTTTTATTAGTAAAAATCCTTGTGTTAGCAAAAAAATTCATTTGAAATTCCTTCATCAATCATAGAGAGGTTTTTGTCAATATTTTAAGTGGAGGAGGGTTATTGCGAATTTTCTGCATTGACAGTTTTTTAGGTTATGAGGGGTGCCTTTGGTAGGGTAAAATTGTCATTTTAGTTTGGGATGGATTTTTTTGTTTAATAAAAATAACAATGGGGAGTTTTGATAGTTAATAAAAGTACATGTGATGTTTTGGCATTTCACTCATTAATTCTGAGTTGATCACATATGACTTAATCTTGTTGCATGTTAAAGATTGAAATTGGCATCCGGATGACGGAATCTTGCGAAACTCGATGGATAAGCTATTATTGGGGTGATTTACAATCGGAACCCCTGAGGTTTAGTCGTCTTACAAGGAACCCCTGACTTTCAGAAATTATAAAAAGACCCCTTTGGTTTAGACTATGTACCAGAACACCCATCCTTACCCTCTTAACACTTCTGAAAATGTTTACAAAAAACCTACTATAAGGGATGTAGTTGTAATGTTTGGAACCACAAGGTTTTTTTTATAATTACGGTAAACCTCAGGGGGTCCTAGTGTAAATCACCCCTTATATTTTTATGAGGGGTGTGTGTGTCCTTGTATAATAGGCTAATTGCATATTTTCGAATGTATAAAATGAATATGCTCTGTGTGAGTTTGTCTCCCTGTCTCTGAAACTTATTGTCTTAAACTTCCTTGTGAGCTCAAGAAATTTATGTTTGAAAGACTCTATTCTCTTTTTGTTTGGACATTTATGCAATAAGTAATGGTTACTTGTAAGCGATTCGATGGCCATAAGTAGAAAGGAACTCTTTGAGTTGGTTCAATACATAACATATAATAATTGACCATATTGATGTTGTGTAAAATGTTGAGGGCAAGAATGGAATTCGCGATTCAAACATTTTCCCTTTTTTTTTTTATCATACACATCATAAATTTAAGAATAAAGATTATGATCTGCAAAAAAATATCTAGAGAATTTAAGTTTGTATTAGAATTGTAATCTAAGTGAAGTTACATTTGATCGGAATGAATTATATATTTATAGTTTCGGTCGGTAATCCGAATGGTTTTCGAAATAATGATCATCCTAAATGAAATGATGCTACAAAAGTGATAAGAAAGACATTACGAGATATAAATGATTAAGATGTTACAAATCTCTCATTTATGTCAACTTATTATAGAGGTCTCTGAATTGCCCTTAGGCAAAGGCGGAATTGCATCCCAATCCTTTGTCTATACTCCACATTTCATATTTTCAGATTGGGTGATACACGTGGAGTTTTGAGTTCTGTAACAGAAAACATGCTTAGAGAATTTGAGTAGAGCAAGCTATCGTGTTCCTAATTGTTTGCTTATTATCAATGCTTACATGTTTAATAATTCATTCTTCACTGAGGAAATTATTTATTATACCTATAGATTAAAGAAGCTAGCTCAACTGATGTATTTATATTTGAATAAAATTCCTCTAAGATATTATGATCTTGCTTTAACAGCCTCTTTCAGATGCCATACATTATAAAAATCACGACATGATCAAACTATTGGAGAACCATGGTGCAAAGCGCTTAGTAAGTCCTTACTTAGTTTTCTCATGTATAATTCTTTGAAGGATTCAAGACCATGTTTGTTTATCTACTTAAGTTTCTCCGTTCTATAATTTATTGCTATATTGCGTTATCCCGTTAGATGGCTTCAATGCATGTACAAAATGCGCGCGAGGTACCAGAATATGAGATTGACCCCGCAGAGCTTGATTTAACGAAAAGTGTTGAAATAACAAAGGTACTTCTTTCAAAATATGAGTTTTATCTTATTTTTCAATATTCATTTGGCTTTACTTAAGTAATAGTTCACTTTTGGCTGACTGTTAGAACATCTTTTTTCAGGGAACCTATAAGATAGCCTCATGGGGTGGTACGCAAGTTGCTGTGAAAACATTCTGGGAAGGAATTGCTGATGAGGATAAAGTGTGAGTTCACATATATATCTTATGAGTTAATGACAATTTACTTCTCTATGATATGTATAATGTTCAATTTACCCCCTATGATTTGAAAAAATAGCACTTTACCTCCCTATAAGCTTATAAAAGTTTCACATTGCCTCCCTGACATTTTAAACTTAAAAAAAATACAAATTGACAAAACTACACCTCTTATATGTGGCACTTTACCCCTTGTGTTATGATAAATGTGGCACTTTACCCCGCTATGTTACAAAAACATTTTTCAAGTCCACTCTCAATTTCAGCGAGTGAGTTACACTCTCCGGTTGTAGGAGGTAAATTGCTCTTGTAAAATTTTCACAGGTGAGTAAAGTGATCTTTTTCTAATCACAATGGGGTGCATTGAACATTATGAATATCGCAGGGGTAAATTGGCATTAGTTCTATATCTCATAGTTTTTTTTTTCAAAATTCAGTGTTCTCTAATATTCTGGACTTTTGCAGGAAGGCATTTACGGATGAGCTTGCATTGCTCCAGAAAATTAGACATCCAAATGTTGTCCAATTTCTTGGTGCTGTAACACAAAGTAGTCCTATGATGATTGTGACAGAATACTTACCCAAGGTATTATTCATTAGGAAGGAGGTTTGCCTTCACCGCAATTGTGATATTTAATTAAATTCTTAATTAATAGTATGAGATGTATTCATGCATATACAGGGTGATCTACATGAATATTTGAAAATAAAAGGTGCACTTAAACCTGCTACAGCTCTCAGATTTGCAATGGATATTGCCAGGTTCTTTAGCTTTCTTCCTCATTTCTCAGTTTGATCAAATTTAAGACTGCAAAATAATATGAAAATGAACTGAGAAATTGGAACTTTGATGCAATGATTTAAAGTTTTAATGTTCCATTGTAAAGTGTGGAAAAAAAAAAAACGCTGAGAAATAGTATGAATGGCTAAAAGTCTAGAAAAAAATTGAGACTACTAATTTTCATAAACGCAGACATTTCAATTTTACAAGGAACCCCTGATATTTCAGAAATTACAAGGAGACCCTTTCTGGTTGAGTCTATCTACCAAAACACCCTTTACAACTTCAACAATCCTTACAAAGATACCCCAACAACATCTAAAAATATTTACAAAAAACCCCCTATAGGGGTGTTCTTGTAATTTTTGAAACCACAGGGGGTTTTCTGTAATTAAAGTAAACCTCAGGGGGGTCCGAGTGTAAATCACCGATATTTTTATGTAAATTTAATTGTTTCAGATTCACCGACCAATTGAATGTTGTCTTTACATTATGTAATATGGTCTTGCAGGGGAATGAACTATCTACACGAACACAAACCTGAAGCTATTATTCATCGTGATCTTGAACCTTCGTAAGTCATTACTATTCGACTTTTTAGTATAACTAACATTATATTTTTGTTCTTGTAAGTTTCTAAAAGAATTTGCTCTTCTATGTTCGACTAAGATAACAGGAATATCTTGCGGGATGATTCTGGACACCTAAAAGTTGCAGATTTCGGAGTTAGCAAACTTCTTAAAGTTGCCAACAGAGTCAAAGAAGACAGGCCATTGACTTATCTCGATACTTCTTGTGAGTTTTGTAGCTATTCTTAGCACTAGACTGCTAATAGTATTTCTTATGCCCAATATGATTGGGATAAAACAAGCTAAAAGCAAAAATATTCCCCATGTTTTCTCTAATTGGCAAAACATTTTTATTAGCAACAAACCCTCATGTGTTCTTTTCTTATCAGCAAAAAAACCCCATTTGAAACTCCATAAATCATAGTGAGGTTATTGTCAATTTTTTAAGTGAACAGGGAGGTTACTGCCAAGTTTTAAAGTTAACATGGGGATTATTGTCAATTTTTTATGTGAATAGGGGTGTTTTTGCATCTTTTGGTGGGAGTAAAATTGTCATTTTGGCTTCGGAGGGTATTTTTTTGGCTATTAAAAATGAGCACATGGAGGGCTTTTAGTAATAAAAATAACACAGGGGGATTATTGCTAATTAGGCCAAACATAGGGGGTATTTTTGCATTTCCCTCGATGTAAAACTATTGTATCAATTTTAAATTTTCATTCTTGCTATGATAGTAAATGAGTAATTAATTCTTTATTATCTATACATTGATAGGTCGTTATGTGGCTCCAGAGGTTTACAGAAATGAAGAGTATGACACTAAAGTGGACGTTTTCTCATTCGCGTTAATTTTGCAAGAGGTAATGAAGTTAAAGCTTAATGGTTGGATTTATAAAAGGTAGTTTTTGTTCATATGCTAGGTCCAACCAAACAAGGTGTTATTGTTTGATTAAAGGGTTATTTAGACCGGACCCCCTGCGGTTTAGTCAAACAAGAAACCCCCAAACATTTTAGAAATTACAAGGAGACACCCTCTGGTTTAGACTATGTGTTAGAACACTCCTTACAGATTCAACAATCTTTACAAGGATACCCTCTACAACTTCTACAAGTGTTTACAAAAAACCCCTTACAGGGGTGTCCTTGTAATTTTTTGAACCACAAGGAGTTCTCTGTTTACGGTAAATCTTAAGGGGTTTGAATGTAAATCCCCTTGATTATATGGATTTCTCTTTCCAACTATGATTTTTTTCCGAGTCGAAGATTTGGAACCATTTTGTAATTACATTGTCTCTAGTTCACTCATGCGGAACTATGTACCATATTGAGTAATACGAAGATATGAGTATTAATTTTTTGGTCAAAGATGTGTTTCTTTGACAAACTTCATTTTTCACAAACATACTTTATAAATTGATCTTTCTAATACTTAACCATAGATGATTGAGGGATGCCCTCCATTCTCTTCAAAACAAGACCATGAAGTTCCCAAAGCTTATGCTGCAAAAGAGAGACCTCCTTTTAGAGCTGCAATGAAGTTTTATGGTCATGGACTTAAAGAGTAAGCATATTCTTTCCCTACTTAGATGTTCTCTAGCTATTTTAATGGATCGAAGCATTAGTTTTATGACCTTTTTTTTTTTTTTTGCAATTATATTGATTAAATTACGAGCAAATTGCAATGAATAAATACCTAACAACTAGTAAAACTAGAATAAAATCGGACAAATACCCAAACTTCAGGTGGGAGTTGAACCCAAGACATTTAGGGTGTGTTTGCAGCAACTTATGAATAAGTTACTGCAGAAGCATCTCTGAAGGTGCTTGTAGCTTATCAGCTTATTTCAGCTTACTTTAAGAAAAGCGGAAACTAAAGTACCTCTTGCAAACACTCCAAAACAGCTTTAGAGCAAAATTAATCTCAGAAGCTGTTGCAAACACTACCTTAAAGTCTTTGGGCGTCAGCTTGCCATTAATACAAGGCCTCATTGGTGTTTTATGTCTTTTTCTTACAGGCTGATTCAGGAATGTTGGAGTGAGAATCCAGCTAAAAGACCTACGTTTAAGCAAATTATTCCGAGGCTAGAGGCTATATATAACAGATTTGGCCACAGAAGGCGTTGGAAGGTTCACCTTCTACCCTCTCTAGTGTAGTGTATAATTAATGTTTTTATTTCCGTTCTGATTTCAAAAGTGTGTCATTTACAGGTTAGACCATTGAAATGCTTTCAAAATTCGGACTGGAAGAAAGATAGTTCTACAGTAGGTAGCCGAACTCATTCATCCAGATCAACATGACGCATCTAGATTCTTTTAAGATACATGATGTCCTTTGCTCAAGTGTGCAGAAGTTTGTCATTTATATGAATCTAATAATTGTGTTCTTTGTGATAATATCATTGAACCAAATCTTGTGCTTTTATGGAATTCTTACATGTATGTACATTGTTGTAATGATGTTCAATTAGTTAACTGTTCTTTAATTTGGTGATCCATATGATTTCTATGGCAAAAATGCATTTTTTTGCCCTTTTAACGTTTATTAGTTGGCAATTTTGGGACAATTTTTTCTTTGGTAAAGCAATTTCGGTCCTTCAAATATTTAGGTTTGCGATTTTAGGACATTTGACTGCAATTTCAGTCCGTACCTCCTGAAATTCCATATTAAAGGATCAAAATTGCGGCTAAATAACCTAATTGCATACACTGAAAAGATCAAAGACAAAAATTGCAGCCAACTTCAACTTCATAAAATTGCAAACAATGAAAAGTTAGATGATTGAAATTGCTTACCTAAAAATAAAAACTTTCTCAAAATTGCTACCTATTAAAACTTTTAAGGATTGAAAATGCATTTTTAGCTGAATCCTATTTACTTCAATTTCACTTTTTAGCTAAGCAACGCTGATGAAGTGTTATCTCTTCGATTTTTCTGGTTTTTGATTTTTAGTAATTAGTGTCAATGATATGGCATCTGGGTTCATTGGTGATTTTACATGACCCTTTTTCCGGTTATATTTTGTTTCAACAGTAAATCCTTTTATTGAATATTCTTGGTATTTCTAGATGTAAAAAGTTCTATGGTTTATATTCATGATTAATTGGCTGAGCTTCAAATGTGTTTTGAGTTAACCTTTTTTTTTTTTTTTTTTTTTTCCTATCTGGAAGCTATGTGCTTTCTTTTTGAATTAAAAACAAAAAAATTCGAAGTTGCTGATGCAGATATTCACCAATGTGAGCCAAATTTTAGAAAGAACTCAATTTATAAGATAAATATTTCTTGTCAAGACGATGTGGAGAAGTATACTTTGGACTAACATATATCTTGCTAGCTATATTTAAGTAGGCTTTGGTATTGGTAGAAGACCAAAACTTGGATCCAAAAGATGTTTGAGAATAAAAGATACCATTGACTGTCGGTTTTAAATTATCAACATACATGCTCCAAAATAAATTCAAAGCAAATTACATGATTTCTTACTTGAAAATTCCCCGGTAGTTGAATCCCACGATCACACGGAATTTCATGTCTTCAGAATACTTTTGTTCGATCCTCTATCACGAACGGAAGGAGGATTCGGATCACAATCTAAGAACACTTGGTGTTGGAAGCCCTTTCAAATTGATCATCACCTTGTTCTCTCTTTTCTTTTGATTTCTCACACACACCAAGTACATAACTTTTTATCTCTCTTTTTATTTTTCTCTCTGAAGAAAATTAATCGTTCAGTTGCAAGTAGTGAGAGAATTGTGTTAAGCGTATCTTTTAATATGATGATTCAAAGTAGTGGGGAAGTTACCTAAACTTTGTTAGACCAAATTGAACAAATAGTGGTTGGAAATCACTTCTTGAAGAGCAGCAAATCTGATGTTGAAATTCAACAATGTCGGAAAATCGATTCCTCCAAGTAGCGCAAATTTTACGCTCTCCCCAAGACAATATTTGCCCTCAACAATGTGCAAATAAGTTATGCAGCGAATTTGTCCTAGGATACAATGGAGCCCAATTATAAATTGTTGTTTGACTGCGAATTACACTTTCGAAGACAAACCCAAACACTCAATATTGTAATTATATTTTAACTGAATTTAAGAAATAGAAACAAAAATACAAGAGTAATTTGATGTTTTGAAATATTGTAAATGAGAACTTTTCTCTTGATTGATTATTGCCGTGAAATGGCCATGCTTTTATAAGCAATTTTGCATTGTTTCATAATCAACACATCTCTTCATCAAAGAAGGAATAATTAAAAAATGAAGAAATGATGCAACTTTTGGTCACCCAAGTAACTAACCGTATGAATTTTCAAATTTAAATGTGTTTCAAAATTTAACTGTAAAAAATTAATTATAAACTTGGTTTTAAAAATTATTCTAACATTCCTCCACCATTTTCAAAATTAAAAGTTTAGACTTAGAAATATTTGATTCAATAATGGTGTCTCACGACTTGAACCATTATCTAGTGAAAGTATCTCAAAGTTAATCAAGAAGTGTAGTGGACTTGTCTTTGAACCAACTTCCTTATTTGATCAACTGAAATCACTTACACACATATATCTTCAATAATTTTGAGTGTTCTAAAAAGCCGACGCGTGGATTGGCCTTGTGTCTATATCCTGTTTCATGAGCGCTCTAAAGTTAAGCCCTTAACTCGTAGAAGGCGGCACCACCCTGTACGCTCATATAGGTAGACTGATCAAAAGTGTCCTGTAATTTTAACATACATGTTATAAGTCTATTAAGGGCATATTGCTCAACCTTACTTTAACATTACAGTTACAAGCACTATTTATCTTGGGATGATTCGTAGTTAGTGCTTCAACCACATCATATGATATACTTTGCTCATTGAACTCTTAGACTTGAAATTGGAGAATAGAGTTGAGTTTCTATCATTAGTGGTCTTCGAAAATAGGCTTAAGACCCATCCCTTTGGCAGTTTGATTAATCAGATCTCTTGTTAATCCTTTTGTCAGAGGATCCGCCAGATTTTGACTTGAACGTACAAAATCAATTGTAATTACTCCATCGGTGAGTAATTGTCTAACATAGCTATGTCTCAGTCCAATATGTCTGGACTTACCGTTATACATTTTACTATAGGCTCTTGACAGTGTGGCCTCACGGTCACAATGAATAGATATAGATGGCATAGGCTTTGGCCATACCGAGATTTTCGATCATCAAGTTCCTTAACCATTCCGCCTATTTGCTACTAGAAGCAAGTGCTACAAATTCAGACGCCATGGTTGAATCTGTTATGCAAGTTTGCTTTTTTGAGCTCCATGATATAGCTCTACCATCGAGAGTGAATATCCACCCACTTGTGGATGTATGATCTTCCCGCTCAGTTATCCAATTGGCATCAATAATCCTTCTAAAACCAAAGGGTACCCTTTGAATCAAATCCCATAGTTCATGGTTTTCTTCAATTACTTTAAAATTTTGTTTATTGCATTCCAATGTTCGTGATAGGATTACTAGTGTATCTACTTAGTTTTCCAACATCAAAGGCAATATCAGGTCTAGTACTAGTCATAGCATACATAAGACAACCTATTACTCTAGCATATTCGAGCTGATTTACAGCTCTTCCATCATTTTTACACAACTTAATGCTAGAATCAAAAGGAGTATTAACAGGAATGCAATGATAATCAGGGACGGACCTAGACCTCATTTCTTGAGGGGGCCGATTAGGAACAGAGCTAGACCATATTCGTTCAGGGGCGAAATTTTTTTCTGTATCAAACTCAATATTTTATCGATTTTTAATAAAAATAACAAAAAACTAATATTAGATAAAACAATCCTATAATTTCATCCAAGAAAAAGTGAAAAAAAAAAAGATGACAATTTTCTTTTGGAGACTATTAGCCAAGTGAATTATGTCAGTCCACTCAACAAACGGTTAAAAAATTTGAGGAATTTGATCAAACATAGAGATTATTACTAAATTATTTACAATGTAAATCCGTTTTGTACGGAAAATAATGCTATAAAAATGGAATTGAGAAAGCATAAAAAAAATTAACTATGTAAATCTATTTTGTATGGAAAATAATGATATAAAAATATCAAAGTTGAAAAGTTTTGAAAAAGTTGTAAGATCAATATTAGATATTTATTGTAAAATTGTGCATAATACAATGATAATGTTAGTATATTTATTATAATGTCTATCAGATAATGCCCACTTAAGTTATGCCTTAAATAGTTCAAAAAAAATTTAATGTTAATGAAAATAAAAATAAAAATAAAGTTTATTTAAGAAACTAAACACAAGATTCCTACACCATGTCCAAGAACCTTACCAAACACCAATAATGCCCACCCATCTAAAAGTCATGTGTAGTAATTAAAAATATATCAATTTTAATGCAATACATAATTCAATTTTAATGAAAAGAAGAAACAAAAGATTATTGACAACCAAAAGGATCGAACACTAGACCTTCAATAAAGAGCAATGAACTTTACCACTCAGCCAACATGTTTCCTATTACCAATTACAGCAAGTATATGTACATATATAATTATAAATTTTTTTTTTGTCTGCGGAGCCATGTGTTGGGATTTTCGGGGTATGATTGTCAAACAACAGTGCGGAATATTAAAAAATTTCATACACCCAGTCCCTAGGATTTATTTACTAGCACATATAAACAGGTTGAATATAATTTAGCAACAAATTACTAAATTAAAAGATGGTAAATCGAAATTTACCTCACCACAGGCAAGGTGGTGGTTTCTCCGGTCTTCTTTTCGGATCACTAGATGATGAGGGCTATTTTGCACATGTAACCAGCTAGGAATATCCGAGGAAAATCAAGATCGATCCGACCTACTTAAACTGCGAGATCGGCTCGACCAGCCAAAAACATATCTGGTCGACCTACTGTCCGTTCCAGGGACTTAATGGGCCATGCGGTACTCCTAGGCCATGCAGGATTCCTAGGCTAAATAGGACTCCTAGTTCAGTTAGGACAGGAGGAATATTATAAATAGCGAATCTTACATTGTATTGAGGATCCAGAATTTAACCTACGAAATATACTACTACTGTTCGCCTTTCATATTATTGTTATCTACACGATTATATTACTTTGCTTGTTCTTGAATTGCACCATCCTGAGTACTTTAACCAAACCCTTAATACATAAAATTGTGATCTTAAATAATTTACTGAGATTAAACCTAAGACGAAATTCGGTTAAATCACTAGAACACCCCAAGTGTTGTGCCTCTAGAGATAAGTCCACACCAGCTAGATCTGTGATTGCTTCAGTCCTCAGGCTCAGAACTAGGAAAGAAACACGTCAAATTGTGATCTTAAATAATTTACTGAGATTAAACCTAAGACGAAATTCGATTAAATCAGTTGGCGCCCACCGTGGGGCAGGTTAATTACTCGATCGAAATATGGTCAATCCAAGGAAAAGCACACGTAACGCAGGAAGAAGCATGAGTTCTCGACCTTCTCGTGCTATGGATAACTTGCCTGAAAATTCCCAAAGGATCAGTGCTAACGATACGCAGCCCCCGGCAAATCAGCAAAATTTAGATCATGTAGAGGAACACATTGCAGCAAACGCAAACATCAATCAAAACGTGGGAGGACGACAAACTCCTAGCGCAAGTCGGGCTCCTAACTCACCCATCCAATCCGTCCCTGTTCCCCCGCTACCGGCTGACCAGGAGAAAATACTACAAATTGCTCAGCTTTTAAGTTCAATTTTTCCTCAAATTCTTCCAACTCCGGCAGTCGCGGAACCAACGAGGGCTGCAGTTCGTCCCTCAAGGGCGGTTAATAATGACAGGGAACCTCGGGAAAATAACGATCGTCTGTCAACTCAAGCAGAGAGTCCAGATGCAGACCAACGATCTCAAATCTCCCCACCAAACGTAGCTGGAAGGCACCTTGGTCGAAGAACTAATCAGGCAAGAGTTAATGCTCGTCCTGAACCACACTTGTCCAAGGAACAGACAGTTCTCCCTATCGATGACGTGGAGGAGCCCCCAGTTGTCAATCGACAAGCAACTAGAAGAATCTCTGAAAGAGATATAGAGAGGATGGTCGAGGAACGATTGGAGCAAAGGTTATTAACCATGAGACAACCTTGGCCACGCTCCCGAGAAGTCCAGGATAGCATAGCAACCTGTTCCCCTTTCTGCTTAGAAATTAGGGAAGCACATGCTTCTGGATCTTTACCTGCTCGGCTCCCCAGATATGACGGAACCAGTGATCCGACCGACTACATCTTTAGTTTCACAAATATAATGAGCTTGTATGCTCATTCAGCAGAGTATACGGCCAAGTTGATGATCACAACATTCGAGGGGTTAGCACTGGATTGGTTCGGAAAACAACCGCCCAATTCGATCTTCAGTTTTAGAGAATTATGCAACAAGCTGGAACAACAGTTTGCTAGTCAGAAAAGACAAAAGCTTCCCATGAGTTATTTGGGAACTATAGTCCAGCAAGATGGAGAATCCTTAAGAGCTTGGTTAGCAAGGTTCAATGTTGAACTACTGAAGATCGATTCCCCGAATATTGATTATATTATATCTATTCTGTTCGATTTAACCAAGAATAGGCAGTTTGGTAACGCGTTAAGTAGGAAACAGCCAAGAACCTTCGCTGAAATCATGACTTTAGCCTCCAAACATATGACCCAGGAAGAGATGAACTCTTTCAAAGATAAAAATAAGAAAGCGTCAGTTTCGGGACCCAAAAAACCTGAAAAACCCCCAATGCAGAGAGCCATGGATTACGATCGGTTTTCACGAAGAGGAAACGTATTCCATAGATTAGAGCATAACGGGAATAACCCTGAGAAAAGATCCAATGTCTACCCCAGGCCCCGATCTCCAGAAAGGAATATAAGAGATCGAATCAGTTATGTGGAGTTTACAAAACTAAATGCCCCAAGAGAAGACATCTTGGTGATACTGGAAAGAAGTAATTTAATTCCCCCAGCAAAAAGAATCACACAGGCCAAACCCGGGGCAAAGAACTACGATTTATATTGTAGATACCATCGAGCTCACGGTCATAGGACCGAGGATTGTTATCACCTGAAACAAGAAATCGAAAAATTGATTCAACAGGGTAAGTTGAATGAATTCATAGATAGAGCAGATCGGAGAAGACAAAGGACAAGAAGTCCTAGAAGGAGGGAATAAAATAGAAGTCCTCTTGATAGATCTCCCAGTAATCATGCGCCCCGAAGAAATGATATCGATGACGATCGGATCAATGGTACTATACATGTAATCTCTGGTGGTCCAGCAGGGGGAGACAGTCGGAATGCAAGGCGGAAGACCGCACGATCTCTAGAAAAAGGAATTATCGCTCCTAAAGAGGTATGGGCACTCGAGAGTAAAAGCTCCAACCAACAGATAATCAAGTTCGATGAAAGCGAAGTCCCCAGAAATCTGAATTGGGACAATAACGAAGACCACCCCGATTTTCCTATGGTGGTCTCATTGAAAATTTCCGATTTCAATGTCAAGAGAATTCTGATCGACAACGGAAGCTCGGCTAACATAATAGCCATCGAAGTGCTGAATCAGATGAACCTGGGAAAAATAACTCTCCAAAGAGTAGCTACGCCACTTGTAGGATTTGGAGGATCGGAAATAGTTCCAGCTGGAACCATCAATTTGAGTGTAACTCTTGGGAACAAACCTCATCGAGTAATCAAAATGATAAAGTTTTTAGTGGTTGAAACACCATTTGCTTATAATGCCATTTTAGGAAGACCGGCATTAAACCAATTTCGAGCAGTTATGTCAACCTATCACCAGAAAATAAAATTTCCTACAGTCTCTGGGGTCGGCGAAATCGTCAACGACCACTGCATGGCTTGGGATTGTTACAACACGACACTATCTTTGAAAAGGAACGTCGATCCTCTAACACCGTCAAAAAGAAAAACAGTAGGATCTTCGACGGAAAGATCTCATGAGCCTGAGTTGCCTAGCACGGATCGGATCGATAAAAAAGGGAAAGAGCCCATAGATCTGACTCTACGTGCGCCAGAGCATAAAGAGGTCAAGTTAATCGAGAATGATCCAACCAAAATCACCAGGATCGGAACTGAACTGTCTCCACAGGGAGAAATTATGTTAATCAATTTTTTAAGGGAAAATGTAGATGTTTTTGCCTGGAGCTCGGAGGACATAGTGGGGATCGATCCAAGAATAATAACCCACTCTTTGAAGATTGATCCGAGCGCAAAACCGGTCAGACAAAAGAAAAGAAATCATGGCCCTGTGAAGGACAAAATAATAAAAGCAGAGGTCGAAAGGCTTTTATTGTCTAAGCAAATTAGAGAAATACACTTTACTGAGTGGCTGTGTAATGTCGTACTTGTCTCAAAGGGTGACAAGAAGGATAACAAGTGGAGAATGTGCAACGATTTTACAGACTTGAATAAATTGTGTCCAAGAGATCCTTACCCTCTCCCAAGGATCGACCTGTTGGTCGACTCGACAGCAGGTTTTGCAATTTTTAGTATGATGGATGCATTCCAAGGTTTCTATCAGATTTTCATGGACGAAAGAGATCAAGAAAAGACTGCATTCATTACCGAACAGGGCGTATATTGTTTCATAGTAATGCCGTTCGGATTAAGAAATGCCGGAGCAACCTATCAACGGTTGGTCAACTTGATGTTTAAAGAGTTGATCGGAGAAATAATGGAGGTGTATGTCGATGACATGCTGGTAAAAAGCATGAGTGAAGAAGACCACGTTAAACACCTTGATCGTTGCTTCAAAATCTTGAGGAAATATGGAATGAAGCTCAACCCCTTAAAATGTACCTTTGGGGTAAGGTCTGGAAAATTCTTAGGTTACCTGGTCCATGAGAGAGGCATCGAAGCAAATCCGGAGAAGATACGTGCTATAACTGAAATGAAGCCTCCCAGAAATATTACTCAGGTTCAAAGTCTGGTCGGGAAGATTGTTGCCCTTAATAGATTCATATCAAGGTCCGCAGATAAAAGTCTACCATTTTTTCAAACTTTGAGAAAAGCTAAGACCTTTGAATGGACCGAGGCTTGTGATCATGCATTCGAGTAGCTGAAAGAATATTTGACCTCGCCACCCCTGCTCGCCAAACCTACGGAAGGACAGCCTCTATACATATACATCGCTATTTCCGAGGCTGATGTAAATTATTGCAAGGAGCGGAAATGAATTATTTAACAATTGAAAAATTCGCTCTGGCTTTGGTGACGTCAGCGCGTAGGTTGCGGCCATACTTTCAAACATACAAGATCATCGTACTTACCAATCAACCTTTGAGGCAAATTTTATCAAAGCCAGAAGCCTCGGGAAGGTTAATCAAGTGGGCTGTAGAATTGGGACAATACGAGATCGAATATCGACCGCGAACTGCAATCAAAACTCAGATACTTGCTGATTTCCTCCTTGAAACTCCAAGTCTATCGGAGACAAGCTCCGAAGTGACATCGACAAGCGATAACATTATTATGATCGTCAATGACCTACCATGGCTTATGCATGTCGATGGCGCATCAAGCAGAGATGGTGGTGGTGCAGGAATTAATTTCCAAGGACCAAACGGCGAGGATATGAATTATGCCATCACTTTAGACTTCGTGGTAACCAATAACGAAGCAGAATACGAAGCTCTAATTGCAGGGTTGGAAATGGCTATACAGGCCGATATAAAAATTTTGAATGTCTTAACGGATTCCGAGCTAATTCAGAGACAAATTAGTGGAATGTACGAGGCAAAAGAATACAACATGATAAAATATTTGGCGAAAGTAAAAGAGTTAACTGGGAAATTCGATAAGTTTGATATTCAAAATATCCCACGAGAAGAAAATCGATGGGCTGATCAACTATCTAGATTTACAGGAACAAGGGATGGTAAATCTAAAAGAGTAATCACCTGGCTAATCTCCAAAACACCGTCGATCGATCTCGATACTGTCCCAGTAACTGAGGTAATGGATATCGACTTGGCAGCAGACAGTTGGATGACTCCGTTAATCGCCTATTTGAAAGATGGATCACTCCCTAGCTGTAAAAATGAAGCTAGGAGGATAAGATATCGAGCACCAAGCTATGCGATGGTAGAAGGAAAACTTTACAGACGATCCGTCTCAGGAATTCTGCTAAAATGCATTCCCGAGCACAATTCTGAAAGCATCCTTAGAAGCATACATGAGGGAGAAGCTGGGAATCACAGTGGTGCTCGAGCACTTACGCTCAAATGCTTGAGAACTGGTTACTATTGGCCAACGATGTACGCCGACGCACAAGACTATGTAAAACACTGTCATTACTGTCAGGTACATTCAAATATAATACATCAACCAGCTGAGACAATACACCCAATTCCGATCTGTTGGCCTTTTGATCAATGGGGAATCGATATAGTGGGACCATTCCCTATGGCCAGATCGAAAAAGAGTTATGTTTTGGTCGCTGTCGAATATTTCAGCAAATGGATTGAATGCATAGCCTAAGCTCGGATAACACAGTTCCAAGTTATAAATTTTCTCTGGAAAAATATAGTCTGTCGTTTTGGAATCCCGAGAATTTTGATTTCTGACAATGGAACCCAATTTGCTGGAAAACAAGTTCAGGAATGGTGCTCGAAGTTTGGAATACAGCAAAACTTCACGTCTGTCGGACATCCTAGAGCTAATGGACAAACTGAGGTGGCAAATCGAGAGATTATCAAATCCCTCGAGAAAAGACTGGACGACACCAAAGGGAAATGGTTAGACGAACTGCCAGGCGTCATTTGGGCCAACAGAACTACAGTAAAAGCCTCAACGGGTGAAACACCGTTTAGCCTAGTCTATGGGTCGGAGGCAGTTATCCCAGTAGAGGCGCTAGTCCCCAGCCCTAGAATTGAGCTCTACGAGGAAGAATCAAACGATCAACTGAGAAAGGATGACATCGATTTGAGTGAGACATTGAGGGAAAAAGCCAGTCTGCGTTTAGAAGCGGCTAAATCCAGCATGGAAAAAGCTCACAATCAAAAGGTGAGGATATGATCCTTCAAAGAAGGTGATTTGGTACTTAAAAAAGTTGAAGTATCCAAACATGTGGGAAAGTTACAGCAAAATTGGGAAGGTCCTTATGTGGTGATTGCGGTCGGCAAAAAGGGATCGTACAAGATAGCTCATATGGATGGAACTTTACTTCCTCGAACGTGGAATGCAGTAAATCTCAGAAGATATTATGGTCGTTAAATCCAAAGATAAGAAGATTTAGAAATTAGACAGAATTTGCAAGAAATTAGTTTTTCCATGTTTTGTTATTTCCCTTTCATGCATTAAATTTACCTACAATTATAATAAAAGCTTTTGCTTATTTCCCCATAAGTCGCGTTCAAAAAGACTTTTGTCAAAAAACGATCTACAAAGGTTAAAACCAATAATTGGTATACAACCTAAAACATTTTGAGTAAAACCGAATGAATCGGTAAACACTCACCGATCTACTAAAACGATCTACAAAGGTTAAAACCAATAATTGGTATACAACCTCAAAATTTTGAGTAAAACCGAATGAATCGGTAAACACTCACCGATCTCCTAACGAACGATCTACAAAGGTTAAAACCACAGTTGGTATAAAACCTAAGTATAATAAATCTTTGAGTAAAACCGATTGGGTCGGTATAAACTCTTCGATCTCCTAACGAACGATCTACAAAGGTGAAAACCAAAGTTGGTAAAAAACCTAAAGTATATTATACCTTTGAGTAAAACCGATTGGATTGGTATAAACTCATCGATCCCCTAACGAACGATCTACAAAGGTTAAAACCACAGTTGGTACAAACCTAAGTACAATAAATCCTTGAGTAAAACCGATTGGGTCGGTATACACTCATCGATCTCTTAACAGACGAGCCAGATAAGCAAAACAATTACTAAGTAAATAAAACAGAAGGTTACAGCAAAACCAATTGAGTTGATAAGAGCTCATCGTACGAATAAAACTAACGGGTGGATATAGTGCAAGATTTTATTAATTCAAAACTACCATATACATCGGAAAGATACACAAACTCCCCTAACTAATCGACAACAAATTCTATTACATGATGGGAAAGGAGCTAACAAAGGGACTTCGGCTTGATTTATCTCTGTATTTCTCTCAGAATTCTTGCCACCAGCTAGGGCCAGTCGTGATTTCGGCCACAAAGCTTTGGAATCAGAGAGAGCTTTGAGAGATCATAATGTTACGACGGTCGATGGTGGTCAGCATTTTTGATCATACATTCTCGTTTTAATGAACTGACCAGCTTTCCACCGACCACGTAACTAATAGATCGGAACCCCACAACACCGACCTTTACCCATTTACGTAGACTGGTCGGTTAGTAGTAGGCATTCCAATCCATTCCCCTTATTAGGGGTCGGAGATTTCATGGTTTTTGAGAAATCTCCATTTTCCGATTCCGCCCATACCAAGTCGATGTGATAAAGGATTTGTTGGATTATTGAATTAGGCGGACGACCGCCGTTTTGAATAAAGATGAAGTACATTACTTAAATTTTTTTACTTGTGATGGTAACTAAATGGGAGATAAAAGATTCCTTTTATAAGACAGGATGAGTTAGAATCAAACGGCGAAACTCGCATCTAATCAACGGCAGTGACGTATCATCGGGATTTACGTTACAACGTCATAACTACAAGCCTTAAATGCAGGATTTGAATTAAATGCGCCTTTGAGTCGGTCAAAATAAAAGTCATATATTAGATCGATGGAGACGATACACAGACTATCATAGCAGAACTAATATTACATGTCGAATATTCCCATCCGAACAGAAAACGTCGATCAGTGCATTAAGCAATTACACCTACAAAATATCAAAAGAAAAAATTGGGTCTCCAAACGCTTCAGAGCTTCCTCGGAAACGATCATCTATTCTTCTACTTTGAGAACAGTGACGAGAAACTAATGTTCAGGCATCCTTCTTAAGATCGACATCTGACGATCATCGAGAGAAGGATACATGTCTTCTCAACTCGACCACCTCGAAAAAGCTGATGCTTCTTCCTTATACAGTAGATTAGGGATCAGAAGGATCTCATGCATGGCATCGTCGACCTGTTAGAAACAACTTGATTTCGATAAGCATAGAATCCTACTTTCCTCTAATCTCGACCCCTATCATACGGCGTAGTTTATGGTCGACTAAACCCCTGTTATAAGATTCGCCCGACCATCACCATATAAAATGGAGATCTCTTCTTTCCAATTCCTCCATACAGAGTCAAAGATTCATCATTTGATAAGATAACACATTTTGGTGGACGACAATGCTTGTAACAATAACAATACTTGTTGGACAAGTTCATTTCTGAGAATGAGGAAACATGGAATGACCCTTTTTTATAGGCAGGGGATAAAGGATCCAATGGTGGTACTTTGTGATCCTATCAACGGTCCAGATTCAGAGCATTATCAGGTTAATTCACAACCTTGAATGTATAATCAAGACTCCAGATAAACAAGTCAAGAGTAATTGATTTTATTCAGATCTTATTAAAGGTCGTTACGTTTCACAATAATCGACAATCATCAGAAAAAACTACATTTATCTTCGAAATCTACCTACAGTTATTACAAATACTAGCCTACTGTGCTACTCCTCGGAATGATCTGCTCCTTCAATCCGATCTACTTCTTATTACTACCACTGCATGGGTAAAGTCTCCACCTGAATAGAAGAATATGTTACCCAGCTCTGGATTTTGTTTCCTTTTGAAATCAAAAGAGACGAGGAACATGCAGAGGTGCGTATATCTGCTGATGCTGGAAGAATACTCCACCCCCTTCTTTCTTGGACCTTCTGAGTGGTCGACCTTCAAACGGGTGACATGGTAATCAGGAAGCATGCTGCATCTGGGGTCGATCACAGTATCAAGCTAAAGCACACTGAGAGAGGAATGGTTCAAAGGGTACCTTTTTCTACAAACGAGCAAGGAAAGAATTTTGCTGTCATACAATTGAGACAGGTTCGTTCTCCATGCCTTGGAGACAAGTTTTCGAGCATGCATGGATACAAAAGCATACCTTCCCCAGGGAACACCACCATTTTTAATCAACTAACCAGCTCTCGCCTCTCCAAAAAACAATTTGCTTTGATATCTTCACCATAATCGACATGCCATAAATACCAAAACGAAATACTTCTAGGAGACATGTTTGTTCTATCTTTTAAGTTTTCCTACTTCTCAAATGGGTTATTTATAGCATGGAGAAATATTCAATTAATGCACAAAGCATACGAACCGTCCTACGGTTACGGCACAACTACCAAATTGGTTTCTTCTTTCCCAAGAAATTTGAAAGCAATTGTTAGTGGACAAACAGGTCGAAAAGACGCAGAAATCGAACAAAAAGCATGATCTTCTATTCATCAAGCAAAATGTATATTTACATTTTTTTAAAAAAAAAAAAAAAAATGAAGGTCTTTGTCTACTGTTCGTGAGCATGATCGGGAATTGTTTGATAAGCAAGATAAGTCATCATTTCTTGGGTATGTTGCTTATATCCAAGAGAAAAACCTCTGTCAAACTCTTGCCCTTTCAGCTGGAGAAGATTTTGTTTCTCCTTAGTAAGCTGCTATTTAGTCGAGCAAGTTCTTCCTTCTCTTTGGTAAGCCTCTCAGTAGTAGCTCGGAGATGCTCAACCTCAGTCATCAACAATCGATGAGCAACAGCAATTGAGTTCACCCGTTCGATGGATTCTTCTCGAGCAAAGTAAGTGTTGGTTGATATTGAAGAAGGTTTTGAAGATGACAAAAAGGGTGAAATAGTCAAGAAGACTAATCTGGAAGTCATCAACTAAGAACTGAACAGCTTAGTGGAACCTATCTCATGGTCTGGAAGCTAAGTGACCGAATCAGCCGAGTGGGATATCAGATGGGTAGTATCAGCCGAGTCAAGACAGATGTGTTCGTTCTTGAATCAGCCGAGAAGCCATCAGCCGAGTGATCAGCAGAGTGATCATCAGCAGAGTACTTCCACCAGCAGAGTGAAGACGGTCAGTAAGCTTGTCAACGGCTAAGAGCTAAGTGCATTAAATGCGACTGACATAAAGCAAACATCCGTACAACAGAGTGTACAGTGCAACAGTTGCAGGGAGCCGTTCCGTGTGTCAGGACCAGAACTCGAGGACTGTAGATTCCTGCCAACCTTCAACGGGCAGAAATTCAAAATCTGGGAGTATAAATAGAAGACATAACTGAAGATCTAAAGGGAGCTTGCACAACTCAAGAACACATCATAAGAGCGAGATCCATCAGTTGAGTCGTCTGATCTTGAGAGAAGTCATTTGTTGACAGAGCTGTTTGTTGAAGAACAAAAGATCATGCGTTGTCTGTCTAAGTGACTTTCAGCTGTAAAAGAAAGGAGTGTATATCCATCTTTGTGAGTGATATAGCTTCCTAGTATAGGTTTTCTGAGTGATTACTTGTACTGAAAATAGCGTGAGGAGTGTAGATCCGTCTAAGTGAGCGATCTGGCTTCAGAGTGCAGGATTTCTGTGTGATTTCTTACAGCGCACTTGTGGCTTTTCATTTGTTGATCAGCGCAAGCATTGTATACTTGATTACTTTGTGTTTTCTAGTATAACCCAAGATCTGTGTGACTTGGAAGAGTGGACTAAAGGATTTTCATCCATATAACCACTATAAAAATCCTGTGTGTTTGATTTACTGTTTGCTTCACTTTGCATATTTTTGAAAGAACTCAAACATACGATTTAACCAAAAGATTTTAAAAGGAGTTGTAAAAACTGGGGATAAAATCTTTTGAGTAAGAAAACTTAAAGAGGAACAGCTTGGTGAAAAACACTTTGAATATCCGCTGCCAAATAGTTTCTAAAAACTCTGATTTAATATCTCGATCAGCTTAGTCTGCTGATTTGGAAAGTTAGAGAAAAAGTTTGAAAGTTTTCAGAGGTCTATTCACCTCCCCTCCCCCCTCTAGACCTCATTGACCACTTTTGGGACCAACAAGTGGTATCAGAGCAGATTGGTTCATCTGATCCTCTGCCTGATCAAACGAACTTGATCCTCAGTGTGTTTTTCAAATTTTTCAAAAAGAGAGCATATTTTGAAAATCAAAACCTTTTGAAAAATGGATGCCATAAGCCATGTTCCTCACATTGGCCATATGGACTTTGAAAATTGGAAAATCAGAATGGAAATCTTCCTTGCTGCTTATAATGAAGATATGCACACGTGTATTACAAAAGGACCATTCAGATTCCAGAAGAATGTGAAGGTTGCTGGCCAACCAGATCAGATAGTTGACAAAGAGCTGGATGAGCTGACACCTAAAGAAAACAAGTTGGTAAATCTTGATAAAAAGGCGAAGTTCATCATGTTCATAGCTGTAGACGAAGAAAATTTCCAGAAGATCAAGCATCTCAAAACTGCCAAAGAGATGTGGGATAAATTCTGCGGGCTAAGCGAAGGAAACGACGCTATCAAAGAACATAAGCTCAGTGTGGCTCTTGAGGAGTTTGAAAATTTCAAAATGAAGTCTGGTGAAACGATTGATCAGATGGATACCAGGTTTACCAAAGCTCTGAATGAAGTTCTAAGGTTTGGTAAAGAATTTTCGAACAAGGAGATCACAACAAAGGTTCTGAAGGCCTTGCCACCTAAATTCAACATGAAGGTGACAGCCATGGAAGAATCAAGGGATTTAGAGAAGATTTCTCTTTCCGAACTGTTCTCATCTCTCAAAGCTTATGAGTATCATATGCCAAGACTGGGATTAGAAGTGTCAACCAGTTCAGACCCTACTGCTGCTCTAATGGCGTCAGACAAGTCAAGAAAATCAGCAGACAAGTCAAAACAGAAGACTGTGCTGAGTTCAGAAAAATACACTGCTGACGACGTTGCCCTGCTGCTGAAAGATTTTGAGAAGTTCTACAAGAAGAAAATGAAATTAAAATATAAAAATGCTACTTCATCTTCTTCTGATCTCTTTCAGGAAAACAGAGGTTTCTCCAAAGCAAAACTTAAAGACAGCGACGAAGAGGAGTTTGGACTCTTGATCAAAGACCATCCAACCTCATCATCTGAGAAGTTTGCTACAAAGGAGAAGAGTGCTAAAAAGGAGCGTAAGCTTAGTAAGAGCAAATCAAAGTTAGCTGATGCAGCAAAGCTAATAAACTCCTGCACATCTTATTCAGACCATCAGTCGTCTGATAAAGAATTTGAAGAAGTACCTGAGACAATTTGCCTAACTGCCATAGAATTTAATGATTCTGAAAATTGGGGTAACTTCTACTGATTAATGTAATGCACTATTTGAATCGATTGAATAAATGCTAAACTTCAAATTCAAATATTGTTTGTACATTTGCCAAGCTTAATGAAGAGATGACTCTGCTGAAAAGAGCAAATCAGATCACTGAAACTTCAGATTGAAAAATCCCAAGAATCAGCTGACTACTAAAAAGCTTGAGCATGAGAATGAAACTCTAAAAGCTGAGTATGCAATGTGTTTTGAATGTATAAATGAACTTAAAAGAAGTAATTGCATCATTCTCTAAAAAGAAATCAGAGACTTAAGAGAACAAGTCTACTGATGCTCAATAGGTTAGAAAACCTAGTAAGCTACCTAAGACTAATCAGACTACTAAAACCCATCAGCCGAGTAAGCCGAAATAGGCTGCTGATTGGAGTAAATTTAAAGTGGTATCAATTCTGTTGAATCGAAGGAGAGTTAGTAAATAACTCAGGTAAGAAATTGAGGCTAAAATGAACTATCTGGCAAAGAATTTGAATCACACTATGGTAATTATTATTATAACATGCTTCATACTCATCCATATTATCATGCTGATCATATTCACTGTACTGACTGCCATCCTCATTTCAATATGCATGCTTATCACATATTTCATGCATCTTACCTTGCTTATGAGCTATGTTTTAATCATGACCATTATGACAAACAAGTGTGGAAAAACCAAGAAGTGGTATCATCACAAGTGGTATTATCATGATAAAACATAAGTCACTAGATCATCACATGTTTGTACTAACCCTGCTGGACCCAGTAAATATGGGGTACCAAAAACAGTCATCTGTTTTGTAGGTGAAGCTCATGTGAGATGACAAAAATGAGTTGACTGCCTTGCAATTTTCATCAAGCTCAACAAGTGGTCTTACCAGCAAGCATATACCAACAAGTGTTATCAAATCAGTGGTATCAACAATTGGTATAATTCAAGTAGGTAGACTCTATATCTGGAGATTTCAAGGAACGCAAGAGGTTGAAAAGTTGAAGATTAACAAGTGGTTTCAGAGACCAAGTGGTATTAGAGACCAACAACTGATTGCAACAAGTGGTATCACCAACTATTCAAGTGGTATCAGTCAACCATGTGACAAAGAAATTGGTTTGTTGATTTTAGATTCATAAGTTGAGGGGGAACTCATCGGAAGACTAACCCAGAACAGCTTACTGGAATTCAACGGCTGAGTATATGTCAAGACTGACTCTCATCAGACTACTTGACTACAGACTCTTGAACTTAGGGGGAACGTGTACGACTAGCGGTACTCCTAAATAAAGATGAAGTTTTCAATAAGTCAAAATGAAGTTATCAGAAGACTGCTTCTCATCAGCCGACTGGAACTCAACAGCCAAGTGACATTCAAGAATGTACTACACCAAGTAGTATCAGACTACAAGTGGAATTAGACCACAAATGGTATCAAGTAGTAAAAATTCTTGAAGTTAGGGGGAATTTTCTAGCTGGAGTGATAAACAGCAACGAAGATTACCTCAATCAGCCAAGTACTTACCTACCTGTCTTCAGCATACTAGTTTGAAATCTTATAGAAAATAAGTTATCCCAAATCCTAAAAAGGGGGAAGGATAAAAAGGAGAAGAAAAGATGCAACTAAATTTTTGGTGTTGATGACAAAAAGGGGGAAGATAGATGCAACTAAGAACTCTTTAACAGAAGATCAGAAAGGAAAAAGAACCATCACATGCAAGTGGTATTTTTTTTCAAAGTTGTATCAGATCAATAAATTTCCATCTCAAGGTATGAAGACTAAATCTGAAGACTTAGATTGGTTCTTAGTTGAAGGTTTTGTCATCATCCAAAAGGGGGAAATTGTTGGTTGATATTGAAGAAGGTTTTGAAGATGACAAAAAGGGTGAAATAGTCAAGAAGACTAATCTGGAAGTCATCAACTAAGAACTGAACAGCTTAGTGGAACCTATCTCATGGTCTGGAAGCTAAGTGACCGAATCAGCCGAGTGGGATATCAGATGGGTAGTATCAGCCGAGTCAAGACAGATGTGTTCGTTCTTGAATCAGCCGAGAAGCCATCAGCCGAGTGATCAGCCGAGTGATCATCAGCAGAGTACTTCCACCAGCAGAGTGAAGACGGTTAGTAAGCTTGTCAACGGCTAAGAGCTAAGTGCATTAAATGCGACTGACATAAAGCAAACATCCGTACAGCAGAGTGTACAGTGCAACAGTTGCAGGGAGCCGTTCCGTGTGTCAGGACCAGAACTCGAGGACTGTAGATTCCTGCCAACCTTCAACGGGCAGAAATTCAAAATCTGGGAGTATAAATAGAAGACATAACTGAAGATCTAAAGGGAGCTTGCACAACTCAAGAACACATCATAAGAGCGAGATCCATCAGTTGAGTCGTCTGATCTTGAGCGAAGTCATTTGTTGACAGAGCTGTTTGTTGAAGAACAAAAGATCATGCGTTGTCTGTCTAAGTGACTTTCAGCTGTAAAAGAAAGGAGTGTATATCCATCTTTGTGAGTGATATAGCTTCCTAGTATAGGTTTTCTGAGTGATTACTTGTACTGAAAATAGCGTGAGGAGTGTAGATCCGTCTAAGTGAGCGATCTGGCTTCAGAGTGCAGGATTTCTGTGTGATTTCTTACAGCGCACTTGTGGCTTTTCATTTGTTGATCAGCGCAAGCATTGTATACTTGATTACTTTGTGTTTTCTAGTATAACCCAAGATCTGTGTGACTTGGAAGAGTGGACTAAAGGATTTTCATCCATATAACCACTATAAAAATCCTGTGTGTTTGATTTACTGTTTGCTTCACTTTGCATATTTTTGAAAGAACTCAAACATACGATTTAACCAAAAGATTTTAAAAGGAGTTGTAAAAACTGGGGATAAAATCTTTTGAGTAGGAAAACTTAAAGAGGAACAGCTTGGTGAAAAACACTTTGAATATCCGCTGCCAAATAGTTTCTAAAAACTCTGATTTAATATCTCGATCAGCTTAGTCTGCTGATTTGGAAAGTTAGAGAAAAAGTTTGAAAGTTTTCAGAGGTCTATTCACCCCCCCCCCCCCTCTAGACCTCATTGACCACTTTTGGGACCAACAGTAAGACTCGTCATTTTGTATCCCGAGCTGGAGAGCTTCATGCTTAACCTGTTAAGAAAAAATATGGATAAGAAACTTCAAAAGTCTAGATATCTATTAACAACAACAAAGATATGCTTACCATCTCCAAACGTTTGAAAATGGACTGAACAAGCTGCAAAGAAGAGTGGTTCTTCAATTTCTCAAGCTCCTTGGGCAGAATTGTACCCATTCCCAGAGTCCAAGAAACTCCATCAGGCTCGAGGGTTGTTGGAATGCAGGCATCAATCGAAACGCCACCATATCGACTCATATCAAACTCAGTTATCTCCTCGACCTGCTCTTTAAATGGACGTTCGTCTAAAAGAGACGGATCGTCCGCGGCATTTTCAAAATCAGAACGACTAGGACCAGAGCCAGTTTTTGATACATCTTGAGAAATATGGACAGGTGAAACGGTTTGAGTATGTTGAGAAGTTGAAACAACAACTTGAGAACACAGAGGGGCAAAGAAAGACTCAGGAATATCTTCCACAGGCCCCCCTTAGTTGCAAAGTTGGATCAACCTCAGAGTCGGGAGCAGTAATTACGACCTGTTGGGAACCTTCTTGACCTAAATCTCGATTTGTCATATCTTGATCGGAAGGAGGACGTTCCTCCGTTGTTTGGTCGACGGGAGGAGGAGAGACAACTCGAGACTCCTCGTTTATATTTTGATCGACTGGAGGAGGAGAAACAACTCGAGACTCCTCGTTTATATTTTGGTCGACTGGTGGAGGAGAAACAACTTGAGACTCCTCGTTTATATTTTGGTCTACTGGTGGAGGAGAAATAGATCGAGAACCCCCATCCTGGTAAGCCTCAAGAACTCTTGGATCAACCAAGGGACTACGGATCGGAGCTCCAGAAGGTCCCGATTAAGATTTGATTGTTTCCTTTAACGGTGAAGGAATATTCTTCACCGTCTTCGGATGTCCACCGGACGGGGAGGACACCGGGTCAGATCGAGACGTATCTTCCCGAGAAGAAGCTCCCCCTGGGGAGGATGATTGATGAGGACTTTCAGTTCGGGCTCTTTTCTTCGGAATATCTCGTCGGGGAGGACCTCGTAGAGATCGTTTTGCAGCTCTAGAAAAAAGGTTGGAACTCCTGATCAAAAAATCAGAAATGTTTGTGAATTATCGAACTTTCAGGTCCGATCAACAACAAGAAAATTTTATATTGCGAGTGGGGACGCGCGGTAAAACCCCAAAAGATTTACCTTTATATATAGTAAAGGAAATGACAATTATGTCCTCAGACCTTGGCGCGCGCAGTAAAAATTCAAATATATGACAAGAACGGATTGATTGTATACTATGATCATAAATCGACGAAGGATATTTCATTGAAAATCATAGAGGAATTTTACATCAGCTGTACATACAAAATTACAAGGATTAAAACAAAACCCCAACATCTTGAAAGCAACCTAAGATGGGGAGATATCCTCCTACGGGAACAATCTCTCTTCACCTTCTTTCTCTCCCTCATCAGCTTGGTTTCCTTCAGTATCCTCTTTGATATCCTCGTTTTCTTCTCCCTCTGCTCGATCTCCTACTGCCTGCTCTATTAAACCGAAGTCGGGCGCGGGTACAGGAAACGGAGTTCCATATACATCGACTAAATGAGCTAAAGGATGGTTACTATACTCGACAGAAGGCAAGCAGTCGGGAGGATAATCTTGGAGTTTTCGATCCTTTTCAATCGACATAACCTTGTGATATTCCTCGCGCCGATCAGGAATCTGTCCGACTCGATTAGTTGGTCGACCCCCTTAAAGAATGAGCTCAAGAGCAGATCTCCAATTTTTTGATGAATTATAGCAGTATGCACTGGAGAATCGAGAAACTCTCGAACAATGGGCTCGACGTCGGAAGATTGGTGCTCATCTATGACCCTTTCTAAGTCAGAAGAATCATCCTCCTTGGTCGCAAGTTGAGATCGAAGAGCATCAACCTCCGACTCCAGTTTGCTAACAACAGTGGCATGCGCAACTCGTTGCTCTTCCATTTCTCGAGTCAACTGGTCGACCTGCGCCTGGTATCGACTAGAATCCGTCATCATACTGATAATATGAGGATTGTCGGTCTCCAAATTAGGATTAGCAAGAGGAGCGGATGGAGTCTCAGCGGAAGCTCGAGAATTACCGACCTGAGCAAGTTGATCTTCGAGCTCCTTAACCCTGGCGGTTAAAATGTTGTTGCTTTCTTCAACATATTTGCATTGATCTCTATGCAATGCCATATCATATAGCGCGGACACCAAGGCATTACCAGTCTGTGGCAAGAAAAAATTGTCTAAGTAAAGACCAAGAGAAATATTGAGGACTAATAAAAGAATGGACGAAGCTAAAAAATATTACCACTTCATGGGCATGCGCTGCCCTTGCCAGCTGTTCGAGAGGTTTTTTCTTGATCGTCCTATTTACGTCTTGAATAAAGGTCGAAGATAGGAGAAGTCGAATGGATTTATCGACGACGTTCTCCTTATCATCAGACACCAGTGTATCCTTCTCGGAATATCCGGCCGCCCGTTTCCCTTGAAGATGACTCTCAATCATGTCTACCAGGGAAGCCTTATGACTAATATCTTCGACGTGAGTGAAATATTCTCCTCCTTTGTCGAAGAACTGGGTCCTTCTTTTAGCTTCAGGGCCGGTAGGATTGCGCTGCGACCAAGATTGACAGCCTAGAATACCATGTTCATCCCTAAGGAATTTGGGTGGATAATCGCGGCCTGGGCGAGAGCTTGAAGTCGGTATATCCGATGAAGTTTGACCAGAAGAAGGGGGAGCTACTCGGATAGGATCTGCGTTCTCGAACGACTCCTCCTCAATATCCTCCAGATCCATGAGTTGATTTCCTCTCCTTTTTCTGGATTCCTTTTGCTCTATGGGGACTTTACCCCAAGACTTTTTCGAGTTCGAAAGGACTGATTTCCCGACCACGGAAAAGCGGCAGTTCTCGACCATGGAAGCTACAACATGAAGTCAATAAACATTAATGAACAACTAGATCATATATCCTTTTCTAAAATCACTATTATCAAAAAACCTTACATAAAGATCGATCATCCGAGGGGATAGGGAAATCCAAGGAACTCAATCCAGCTTTCAGAAGGAAAATCTCTCCGATCAAATAAGCTGATTGGTATTTATTTGATCTCATCTCCTCGACCAAAGCAGTTGAAAATTGGTCGTCTGGGACCATCTCACCGATCACATTTCGACCACCGTATACCCAAGAATCGTTGTATCCCCAGTCATGAGTAAACTCCTCAGTTTCTCCGTTCTCAAGGATATGCACAGTCGGAGCCTTAACGAAAAAGAAATTTGATTTCCACTCCGTGCTGTTGCTCGAAATGGCGTTTTCAAGAACTGCGTAGCCAGGTCTTTGGCTAACATAGTAATAACCTCTGTTGGAGGAGGTCGATACGGAGAGCCGAAAAAAGTGTAGAAAATTATGGAACGAGGGCTGCAGACCTCGCGCGACCATCAAAACAGAGAATGCCATAATAAAGGCTATGGCATTCGGAACAAGTTGAGTCAGTGAGACAATGAAGGTCTCCAGGAATTGACGAAGAATCGAAGAGAGGGGAAAATGGAGCCCATGCTCGAAGTGGGACGTATAGAAAGCTCGACAGTTGGCGGGAGGAGTATTTACTCTCTCCTCTGAAGAAGGAATAATGATCTCAAATTCCGACGGGAAATAGCGACCGTATTCGTTTTTCAAAAAAGGTAGATCTTCTTCTTTCCATCGAGAAGGAAAGAGTTCCACAGGGGCGGAAATTTGAGGTTGAGACGTCTTAGATTTTTTGGATGCCCTCGACATCATCTTTTCCTCTGGAATGATCTCCACCACCAAGCTATCAACTTCTTTTTCAGCATAGTCTCTGATCTCTTCTACTTGAGAATTGTCTGCTCCTTCGTCATCAGATGAAGGAATATCAGGATTGGAGATGTTAGGTGGTACTTGTTCTCCTACATTTTGAATTGAGGAATGGGGATTTTGCGAGGTCGAAGCCATCGGTCCTTGAAATAATGCGCTCGAGGAAATAAGAAAATGGCAAGATTGTCGACTTAAGCTTTTACTGCTGGAAGATTTAAATATCTGGGGTAAAAAGTAAAATATCCCGCAAATTTCGATTATATATATGGGCGGTGAAAAGACGGATTCAGCCCTTCGCGTCTCTTCATATTCCCGCCAATTAAGATCATGAAAAGACCCTGCCGTTGTCTGACACACGTTAACCAAAATACGTGTCTGTACGTAGAAGGTTCAAACGGATATGCACTCTTTTTTCCTCGTTCGGTTTTTATCCCGAAGAGGGTTTTTCCGAACTAGGTTTTTAACGAGGCATATTTCATGAACGATGAAAAGATCAAGGTAACTACTATTTCTACTTCTACGAGCTCCAGCTACGATTACGCTCGAGAAGTGAGGGAGTACTGATGAGGGCTATTTTGCACATGTAACCAGCTAGGAATTCCGAGGAAAATCAAGATCGATCCGACCTACTTAAACTGCGAGATCGACTCGACCAGCCAAAAACATATCTGGTCGACCTACTGTCCGTTCCAGGTGACTTAATGGGCCATGCGGTACTCCTAGGCCATGCAGGATTCTTAGGCTAAATAGGACTCCTAGTTCAGTTAGGACAGGATGAATATTATAAATAGCGAATCTTACATTGTATTGAGGATCCAGAATTTAACCTACGAAATATACTACTACTGTTCGCCTTTCATATTATTGTTATCTACACGATTATATTACTTTGCTTGTTCTTGAATTGCACCATCCTGAGTACTTTAACCAAACCCTTAATACATAAAATTGTGATCTTAAATAATTTACTGAGATTAAACCTAAGACGAAATTCGGTTAAATCACTAGAACACCCCAAGTGTTGTGCCTCTAGAGATAAGTCCACACCAGCTAGATCTGTGATTGCTTCAGTCCTCAGGCTCAGAACTAGGAAAGAAACACGTCAGATTCAAGAGTTGGATCAAGATCCAACTCTAGATGTAGAAGTAGAAGGTAGAGAGAGGTAGTGCACGGCCGATCTACACAACCACGGCGGCGGTGTGGCTGTTTGGACGGCGGCGGCGGCGGCTAGGGCAAGAGGAGGGGCGGCGGCTACTTGAGAGAGAGTAGCTAGGGTTTTTGTTTTCTTGCTTGCTTAGGGTTTTGAGTCTCCAAGACTCCTATTTATAGTTTACATCAAACCCTTTCTCTCCTTAGCTAATGGGCCACTAGTTAAGTTGGCCCATCCCTCCTATTTAATTAATTCTTTTAATTAAATAGCCCAGTCATTTAATTAACACTTTAATTAAATGGCCCAATAAATCTAATTAAAGATTTAATACATTAATTAACCCTTTAATTAATTGTTTAATTAATTAGATAATTCTAATTAATTTTCTCTCTCCTAGAATTAACCCTTTAATTCTTTAACTTTGATTTAACCCTTTAAATCAATTCTTTCTACAATTGACTATCACAGTTCCAACTGTATTGTGTGTGACCCTCTAGGTTCACCATCAATTGGCCGCAGACTCACATTTCTGTGATTTAATTAACGAGCAATTAATATTTAATTAATTGCTCCGATCAATAAACTACTTTTAATTGACCACTCCAGAATTAATCTCCCATTAATTCAGGAGTACCCATACCTCATGGTCGATGTCTAGCCACAAGCCCATGAGGCCCAACTTCAGGTGAATTGACATTAGTGAACCTCACCTCTTATAAGTACCATGTACATACGGTCCCTCTAACGACTAATTTCCCGATCGAGACCTAGGGTGTGTGCATTAGTCAACACCTCTAATTATCTCGATTCTGTACTTTCTAATTCTGGATAATAATTCCAGTGTGACTGCTAAATTTGGAAACCCCTTTCCAAATCCGTCACCGACCATGGCCATGGATTTCTCGGAATGTATTATCTAAGAACGTACAGGAAATTCTCTCATTCATTACAATGAGTCGGTAGATCCCATCTTGATGCTAACCACCCGCGTATAAGACTGTACGTACCCAATGTAAGCGCACAATGGTCAGGCTACGTGACCGGCTCCTAAATCAAAGCACGCACACCCGTATACCGAATTCGCCCTAGCACCTCAAGTCTAAGGACTAAATCGTACACTGTTATAAGTCTTGAGAAACATCCCATTACTGATATGCTTTACCTAGTCATATGCACTGACATCAAATGTCTTGTTCATGAAACTCCACAAATTCACTCCATGTGAATCATGCATAACCTACAAGTCTTGACGATTCCTTCGATACCCCGTCTCGACAGGAATCTATGACTTGGAACACTTTTGAGATCACGACCTTAGAGAATGTTTCATGATTACACTCAATACTGAAGTGAATCGTCCCATAGTCATGAGTGATCTCAGGGTTTCAACCAATCGCTTAAATGTGTTCGCGAAAGATGAAGTTGGCCATTAGTTTATCTTATGAAATAAATAAACTTTGCGTATTAATTAATAAATCAAAGATTCATTCAAGATAAAATAGTCCTATTACAAGCTATTGAGTTGGCTTGCTGGGCACTATCCTATCACCATGACCACCCCCCCCCCCCCCCCCCCACAAGTCCCTCTTATGGTCCGTCCCTGATGATAATGATTAAACTTCTTAAGCACCTTTTCTATGTAATGAGATTGAGCCAAAGTTAAACCTTTACTATTTCTAACGATCTTTATAACAAGAATCACATCAGCTATGCCCATATCTTTCATGTCAAAGCTAGAAGATAAAAAATGTTTAGCATGCTCAACAAATTCTATGTCAGTGCCAAATATTATGGGTTGGCACGGGGTTTTGGGGCGGGTTTGGGGTTAGAGATATGGGTATAGTAAATTTCGGGATTGACACATTTTATTCCAAACCCGCCCCGTAATAATTCGGTACCCGAATTATTGCGGGACGGGATTACGGGTCCCATATTTTTTTAAAATCGCCAATTCTTCATGAATCAAACAAAATTAAATTATAATATTTTATATGTAATAGATTAGTAATAGTAGTAATTTAATTTGTAGAGAAAAAAACTTTGTATGCACGGCGTAGTTGAGAAGAAGATGAAGATGTAGTAGAGCCGTAAAGACTATGAAAGTTTTTAGAACTGAGGCAAACATAATGTAAGATTTAAAATGAATATTAAGGTAAAATCAAAAAGGTTTTTATTAGATGAAATTAATTAATTTATTGATTAATGTATAAGTAAAGTGTATAATTATATAATAGAAAGAAAAATATATAGACGGCTTTGGGTATTCGGGGTTGGAGAGGCTAATCCCAAACCCGTCCCGTATTCCCGTAATAAAATACGGGTTTTCAAGTTCGGGTACCCAAACCCAAAAAATACTCGTCCCGTTCGGGTATTTTAAAAACGGGACGGGTAGGATTTGGGTTGCCCGAACCCAATGCCCACCCCTAACAAATATTAACATATCATCAACATATAAGCATATAATAACACCTCTATTATAATGAAACTTACTATAAACACATTTGTCAGATTCATGAATCATAAAACCATTAGATACAATTACTTTATCAAATTTTTCATGCGATTGCTTAGGAGTTTGTTTCAAGCCATATAAAGATTTTATTAATTTACAAACTTTATGTTCTTGTCCATGCAAAATAAAACCTTTTGGTTGGTTCATATAAATTTCTTCCTTTAATTCTCCATTCAAAAAAGCAGTTTTAACATCCATTTGATGAATAAAAAAATTATGAATAGATGCTAAGGCGATTAATACTCTAATTGTAGAAATTCTAGCTACATGAGCATTTGTATCAAAGTAGTCTATACTTCCTTTTTGTGTAAAACCTTTTGCTACTAGTCTTGCTTTAAATTTGTCTATAGTTCCATCAACCTTTAGTTTCTTTTAAATATCCATTTACACCCTATTTGTTTTGAACCAGGTGGTAAATCTACAAGTACCCATGTATCGTTACCCAAAATGGATTCCATCTCATCATTGATAGCTTCTTTCCAAAAGCTAGCATAACGAGATTTCATTGCTTGTTCATATGTCTGAGGGTCTGGATCTATACTAGACGGTATAGTAGTTTGAGTACAAAGAGTATTCCTAGTGCCTTCAACTAGATATATTATAAAGTCAGAACCAAAAGATTTTTCAATCCTTGTTCTCTTACTCCTTCTAGGTTCAACCTTGTTTTATGCATCTTCTATAGAAATAGGTACTACACGTTTATTTTCTACTTTCTTTTCATGAACTTTAGAAATGGTATTAAATCTATTTTCATAAAAGATTGCATCCCTAGACTCAATAACAATATTCATTTTTCTCCAATCATTAGGTTCAATGACCATAAACCTATAGCATTTACTGTGTTCAGCATAGCCTAAGAAAATACATTCAACACCTATAGGACCTAAACGTTCTATCTTAGGTTTTGGCAATCTAACAATTGCTCTACGACCCAATACCTTAAGATAAGCTAAGTTCGGTTTTCTTTTCTTCCAAAGTTCATAAGGAGTAACATGAGATTTCTTATGAGGGATTCTATTCAGAATATGACATGCAATTAATAACGCTTCACCAAAAAAACTTTTGTTCAAACCAGAATTATATAACATAGCATTTACCATTTCTTTTAAGGTTCTATTTTTTCTTTCGGCTACTCCATTTTGTTGAGGTGTATATGAAATTGTCGTTTCATGAATTATGGCAAAAGACTCACAAAAAGAAGGAAAGTGGTATTCACCTCCTCTATTAGACCTTAAGCATTTAATCTTACAATTCAAGTAATTTTCTACTTCATGCTTGTAAATCTTGAACTTATCTAACACTTCATCTTTAGTATGCAATAAGTATACATAACAATACTTTGAATAATCATCAATGAAAGTAGCAAAATATCCTTTCCTCCTTTGGTTGGTGTAGCATGTAAATCACACAAACCACTATGAATAAGATGCAGTAAATCACTTTTTCTTTCCACATTAGAAGGAAAAGTTTTCTTAGTAATCTTTGTGTGAGCACATATTTGACATCTATCCAAAGCATCGTCAACATATTTAGGTATCAAGTTTAATTTAATCATATCATTCATGCGTTTAGAATTTACATGTCCTAGTCTATCATGCCACAAAGAAAAAGAATCAACGATATAAATAGAATCATTCATTATTTTATTAATATTAAGTTTGAACATTCCCTCATATAAATATCCTTTGCCAACAAAGGTTCCACTTTTGGACAAAATAAACTTATTAGACTCAAATACAAGCTTGAAACCATGCTTGTTCAAAAGGCTTCCAGAAACTAGATTCTTTCTAAGTTCATGAACGTGATAAACATCATTTAAAGTTAAAATATTTTCGGAAGTGAATTCCAAGTTCACTGTTCCTTTGCCTTTTGCTATAGCTGTCGATGAATTTCCCATGTACAAGACATTGCCTTCATGAACAAGTTCATAAGTAGTGAAGCAACTTTTATCCTTGCACATGTGCCTCGTTGCTCCAGAGTCAATCCACCAAGAACCATCATCTTGCACCAAATTAATTTCAGAGACTACAACAATATATTTTTCATTGTAGTTGTTTTGCTGAACATTTTTCTTCTTAAGATCTCTACAATCCTTTTTGAGATGGCCTGGTTTACCACAATGCCAACAACATCCTTTTTTCTTCTTGTTTCCATTATTTTGGTTCTTAGCATATTGGCCCTTTCTTTTTCGATTTTCATTATTTTGTCCAAAGTTTTGAGGTTGTTTAAACTCTTTAGTTTCCTCCACCATATGTACCCTAGAATATTCTTTAACTTGTGGTTCTTCATTTTCTTGCATTTTAGATTGCTCTTCAGTGCAAAAGATAGAACCTAATTCTTTAATAGTAATATCTTCTTTTTTATGCTTTAGACTTTTCTTAAATATTTTCCATGAAGGAGGAAGCTTATCTATTATGCAAGACACAACAATGCACTCATCCATTTTCGTATTCAATTGTTTCATATGCCCTAACATGATTTGTATATCATTAAATTGCTCACTCACTGATTTTCCATCAATCATTTTGTAATTCATAAATTGAGAAGCCAAAATTTTCTTACTTGTAGCATCTTCAATTAAGTATCGTGCATTGAGAGTATTCCAAAGTTCCTTCGCCGTTTCAACATCTTGATAAATGTCAAACAGACTGTCCATCAATGCATTCAAAATATGACCCTTATAAATTTAATCATCTTTCCCCCACTTTGTTTGTCTTCGAGATTCAGCCAATGTTTCGTTTTCACGTTCGTGCGGCTTTGGCATTGTCAACACGTATTCCACCGAAAGTGACAACAACAAAAGAAAATGAATCTTCTTTTGCCATTGCCTAAAGTTATAAACTGTTGTTTGACTGCAAGTTGCACTTTCGAAGACAAACCCGAACACTCAATATTTTAATTAACTTTTAACTGAATTTAAGAAATAGAAACAAAAAATACAAGAGTAATTTGATGTTTTGAAATATTGTAAAATGAGAACTTTTTTCTTGATTGATTATTGCCGTGAAATGGCTATGCTTTTATAAGCAATTTTGCATTGTTTCATAATCAACACATCTCTTCATCAAAGGGGGAATAATTTAAAAAATGAAGAAAGGATGCAACCTTTGGTCACCCAAGTAACTAACCTTATGAATTTTCAAATTTAAATGTGTTTCAAAATTTAATTATAAACTTGGTTTTAAAAATTATTCCAACAAACTTTCTCCACTCCAAACTGGATCTTGGATCCGGATCGAGTCAGCAATCAGTCGAGACCTTGCAAGCTAGTTTGACAATCAAGGCGCTGTTAGAACTTTGATCCAACAAGCAGTCCTCATCAGTTGAGACTTTCCAAGCTAATTTTGTAATCAAGGCGCGGTTAAAATCTTCTCTACATTGAAATTCGAGACCTCCAAGGTACTTCGGTAGACAAGTTAAACCTCAAGATTTCAACATAAGAGAATTACCCTTGTTGTTTTCCCCCTACTAGATTGTTAGTCCCAAGTGGTCAGATGAGGTCTAGAGGGAGGGGGGTGAGAGTATGTGTAAATAGACCTTTGTACCTTTAAAAAATTTCTCCAACTTTTTATAAATAGAGTAAGCTTATCGTCCATATAAGACTACTTAGCTGATCTAGCACTTAGCTTATTCAGCGCAAGTAAAACCACTCGTCTGATTTACTCCTCTTTCAGAAAATTTCAGAGTTTAAAAACTTGTGTGCAGCAGATTTGAAAGTGTATGTTTTTCAAACAAGTTTAACTTTAAAGGTTTTACCCCAGTTTTGTAAATTCCTCTTTTAAAAGCTTTACCTTTAAAACGTTTGTTCAGTTATGAAAATATGCAAATCTAAAAGCGAGTAATCAAACACAAGAATTTTTATAGTGGTTATATAGACAAGATGTCTCTTAGTCCACTCTTCTAAATCACGAAGATTTAGGTTCTACTAGAATACTAAGTAACTAGTGCAACACTTGTGTTTTTTTACAACAAATGATAAAGCCACAAGCTCGCAATAGTAAATCACAAAGAAAACCTATTCTCTGAAGTAATACCACTCACTAAGATGAATATCTACTTCTAACAACACTCAGGTTTACAGAAGTCACTCAGTTTATAAGTATGAACTTTTTCTTCAACTCGGCTTTGTCAACAGGTAACTCGGCTGATAGTGATCTGTTCTTGAGTTTTTGAGACTTAGAAAATTTGATCGTTGAATTCTCTCAGTTGTTGTTGTGTCTCTAACAATTTAAATTTAGATCTATTTATACTCGTAGTTTGAATTCTGCCTGTTGAAGTGATACAGATTTTAGATCTTCCTCGAGTTCCGGTCCTAACCTTAAACGGCTCCCAGCACATGTTCACTGTACAGTCTGTTGTACGGATCTGTCAGTCGCATTAAATGCACCCTGCTGATGCGAGGTTTTTGAATTAACTCCTTCAATCTTTTGTTATTAATACCCTTCTCAGATAACATTTATTACTCCAAGTGCATTTATTACTATAGGAATGACTTCTGATATCTTTCCACTCTGCCGATCGAATCCACTCTGCTGATTCAAACCGAACATATCTAATTTGACTCTACTGAAATCCACCAGTCTGATTCCGAACTCAGCTTAAGATCACTAGTCTTCCAGATCGAAAACCTAATCTTTTGATTTTACTTGTCTTTTCAATTGAACTTCTTCAGAGGTTTGCTAAGCTTCCATTACTTAGTTGATGACTTTTCGAAATCATCAAAACCTCCCTTCACTTCTTAGCCTTCATCCAACAATTTCCCCCTTTTTGATGATGACAAAATTTCTGTGATAGAAATTAAGTTGGATAAACTTGTAATCTTTTATTGATATTTTAATATTACAACTACAGCAGATTATAAAATGAAAAGTTACAATAAAGTAGAAATTACAAAAGATACAAGATAAGATAAGTAAAGTTATTTTAGTTTTCTGGTTCTTCTTCTTCTATTTCTTCTCCATCTTCTTCTTCGTCTTCACTTTCTCCACTAGAGAAGTCTAGTGCTAATTTCTTGGCCTTATCAACAACCTCAATTTTAGCAACTAGTTCCTCTATCCTTTTAGTTTTTCGAAATGGATCAAGCTGTTCTTCAGCAGAATCCTTAGAGGCAACAATCTCTTTATCTTCCTTTGCCGCATCCTTGGGTTCTTCTTTTTCAAAATCAGCTTCCTTTGTATTAGTAGCCTCTTCTTCAGCAATTTTAGCTTCTTCCTTAGTCTCAGATATCTCTTCCCCCCCTTTTTGTCATCATCAGCAGGGTTGAGATCTTCAACTTCAGTAGGAGCTATGTTCAATGCTTCACATAGCTTACTGATATTTTGATCCATTGCCTTGATATGATTTCCCTGTTGTCTTTGTGTGGCAAGAAGCACTTCAGCTTGATTACTTAAATAATCCATGTTCTGATGAAGAGAAGTGACCTCTTCACCTACTTGAATTGAGGATTGAAGTGTCTTATCAATGCCTTCACAAAATGCTTGAATGATGTTATCAGTCTTCTCATGCTCAACATCCATAGCATTTGCAACAATTAGGTTAATCTGCTTCCAACCAGTCTCATTATGTTGTACTCAGTTACTGAACAACTGAATATCATACTTCATACCATTAACTTCTTCTTTTATGGTATTCAACTCATCTTTCAACAACAGAGTAAGATCAACAGGCTTTGGAACGCTTTGAATAGTGCTCTGAACAAGATTTGAGGCTATCTTCAGCAATAAATCTTTGTTCTTCTCTTCCAACTCCTTCATTGCGTTCTCCATCATTGATTTCATGGAGTCCAGGATAGCAGATTGAAAAGTCTTTGTATCCTTTGATGAGGGGTATTTTGCATACGCCACTTTAGGAAATACCTTCTGCTCGAGGTCGACCTCGATCCCGACCAGGATGGTATTCTCCGACCTGAAGGATATGGTTTTCCGATCAAGCCAGAACGGTAGTACGAGATTCTACACTCCGACCTACTCATCTCTTCGGGATTACTGTGGGGCCGACCCACAGCATTATACAGCTGGCCGAGAAATATCATCCTACGGACGGTCCAGCTAGCTCATAACTGTTCCTATAAATACGCAGTGCATTTATGACATCAGGGACGGCACAACTTCCAAGAGAGGCCCTAAGCTCGGACTTACTGTTCGGATTAGGAACTAGCTTGTTTATTCCTTGTATTTACTTTCCTAGTTGTACGACATCCTGTAATGCTCGAGTAGACCCGTCTTGTAATCTGAACTCGATATTTGATAGCGATATATAAGATTTACGCACTCTATACACTCATTGTTTTGCTCGACTTTCCTTATTTAATACGGACGAAATACAGCATAATCAATTGGCGCCCACCGAGGGGCCTACTCGGGTGTTAGATCGAAATATGCCTACTACTAGGAGGTACACGTACAATCGAGGCGAGCCTTCACAAGCTGTTGGAGCTCAGCAGTCAGTAAACAACGAACCAAGTAACCAATCCCGAGCGGCCCACCAATCTGAGGTGCCGCCGCTCGACCCACCAAACGATATGCCTATTCATACGACAGTTGCAGATTTGCGTTCCATTATCGGGACTATGTGTAGAGAATTCTTGAACACGGAGAGAGCAGATCGTGAAACTCTGCCAGGTCAGCAGCCCCCGGTCGATCAACCAACTGCTCGGGGTCAGATCTCCAACAGGTCAAGGGAAGGAAGTATTCGTCGATCTGCTTTGGGCGAACCATCTGACGTTCGACCCAACCCACCACGAGCAAGAACCGTTGTCCGATCAGGGCAACCTTCTAGGAACGTACAAAACTTAGAGGATTCGATGGTCGGGGAAAGTCAACCCAAAGCTGTGGAGAGGTCTAGAAAGCCAGCCTACAGAAAGGTGACTGAGGCTGACTTGGAAAAGATTGTGCAAGAAAGGGTTGCTAAGGAGGTAGAAAAGGAGATGCTAGTAAAGGAAACCCGACCCGCAGATGTCAGGGCTCGAGGAGTTGAGGCCAAAGAGGATGGGGCCGTTTTCCTTGAAGGGCGAAATAGGGAATTGAGTACAAATATTATGCGATGCTCGCCTTTCTGCCAAGAAATTAAGGAGGCTCGAGGGACGGAGACAGTCCCTACCAGATTGCCAAGATATAATGGAACCTCTGACCCCGGGGAGCATATAAACAGTTTCATAAATGTGTTGAATTTATATGGACATTCGGAGGATTTTTGCTGCAAAATCATGGTCACCACGTTCGAGGGAATTGCTTTGGATTGGTTCGGAAAACTACCTCCGAACTCAATCTTCTCTTTTGACGAGTTGTGCGATAAGTTGAAACACCAGTTTGCCAGCCAAAGGAAACAAAGGTTACCTGCTAATCATTTGGGAACGGTGAAGCAACTGGAAGGAGAAACACTGAGGCAGTGGCTGGCAAGATTTAGTATAGAACTTCTGAAAGTTGATACCCCACAGATTGAATTTCTGTCATCATTAATGTTCGAGCTAACTCGTAATAGCCAGTTCGGGAATGCTCTCTGCCGAAAGCAGCCAAAGTCTTTCGAGCGAATTATGGAAATAGCTGAGAAATACATGATCCAGGAGGAAATGAATAAGTTAAAGAATGCACAGAATCCCAGGCCCCCGATCGGGAAGAAACCTGATCGGGCCCCTATCCCAAAGCCTAGCGACTATGGAGGGTCAAACGCGCAGCAAAGAGGCTCGGTTTGGCAGAGACTTAAGGTCTATAAACCTCAGGCTCCGACCCACAAATCTAATGTCTACGGTCGGCCTGCATCTCCAGAGAGGGTTCCGAGGACGGAGCATGAAAAAAGCAACTTTACCAGGTTGAATACCTCGAGGGACGAGATCCTAACTGTGCTCGAGGAGAGAAATTTGGTCCCTGGAGCTCGGCGTATCACTCAACCTAGGCCAGGGACTATGAATCACGATAAGTATTGCAGATACCACAGGGGTCGGGGGCATAGCACCGAGGATTGTTTTCAGTTAAAACAAGAAATCGAGAAACTGATTGCTCAAGGAAAGTTGAAGGAGTATGTCAGAAAGGAGAATCCTAACAGCCGTTATCGATCCAGAAGTCCTAGGAGGTCCTCCGAACAGCACCGTGAGGATCATCATCAGGCAGAAGACCAGACTAATGGGGTGATAAATATGATAGCTGGTGGACCAGCTGGGGGAGATAGTAGGAATGCGAGGAAAAGGACTGCTAGGTCGATAAAGACAGGTGTCTCGACCAGGAAGGAAGTCATGTCCTTAAGACAGGCGCCCTCGATAAAATTTGTTCAAAAAATAAATATCGGCCGAGGGTGAAAGCTTTTGCTATGACCCTCCCTCGATAAAATTTGTTCAAAAAATAAATATCGGCCGAGGGTGAAAGCTTTTGCTATGACCCTCCCTCGATAAAATTTGTTCAAAAATTAAAATCGGCCGAGGGTGAAAGCTTTTGCTATGACCCTCCCTCGATAAAATTTGTTCAAAAATTAAAATCGGCCGAGGGTGAAAGCTTTTGCTATGACCCTCCCTCGATAAAATTTGTTCAAAAATTAAAATCGGCCGAGAGTGAAAGCTTTTGCTATGACCCTCCCTCGATAAAATTTGTTCGAAAATTAAAATCGGCCGAGGGTGAAAGCTTTTGCTATGACCCTCCCTCGATAAAATTTGTTCGAAAATTAAAATCGGCCGAGGGTGAAAGCTTTTGCTATGACCCTCCCTCGATAAAATTTGTTCGAAAATAAATATCGACCGAGGGTGAAAGCTTTTGCTATGACCCTCCCTCGATAAAATTTGTTCGAAAATGAAAATCGGCCGAGGGTGCAAGCAATTGCTATGACCCTTCCTCGATAGAAATTCAACGTGACTACTCAGCTTAAATAAGAACTCGACGATCGAGATGTTATGATGAAACAGTTCTGCTCGAAACCCGAACACTCTTCAAGAATTTCTTACCACTTGGAAATTCCTTAAGTTGGGATTATTCTTTCTTAAGTTGGGATTATTGTTTAATAAATGCAATTATACTTAAGAGGAACTTCTCAGTTTTCAGATATTATTCATTTGGACGATTATCGGATAATATTTCCGAGGACAGTTTACCGATCAATACATGTTCCAGATACAAGTTCAACCTTATCATCCAAATATTTAAGTTTCAGCGGATCATTAATTCGTCATCGAGTTGGTTTTTACGAGCAGAATACTGATATTAAGACGATGGAAAAAGAAAAGTAAAGTTGCAACTATTTGGTTTGAAACGAAAGGTTCTTATTATTATTTTCGAGCAAGATACAAAGATCAATGAGAAGCAAAGGTTACAACTTTATTAACATCCATCGAACATATTACAAAGTTAGTGAGTATGTTTACAAACAAAGTCCTAATACAACTACTGTACCCTATTCTATGGTCTTTGAGCATCCTTCAGTGTTGTTGACCAGGAATATTGGCAAGCATCCGATGAGTGCACCACAATTTGTTTGACAAGTCAGTTGTCCCCTCGACTTGTAAAGCGATCGATCTGTCTATGTTTATCGTCTAATGATATTTGATTTTGAAGTGAGGCAGTATGAATTGCAGACTATCTTCTACTTATCTCCATACTTTTCCCTACATTCTTGCTACCAGACGAGCCCGATCACTTCCCCGAGTTGGCGTCCAAGGTTGAAATTACTCATTTTAAGATTTGAAATTTCAACCATTGGTAAGGTTGAAATTTCTCATTGTAAGATCCAAAAGCTCAACCTAGAACGGCCGGTCATCTTTTTATGATCGGGAAGCTCAACCCAAAGTTACCATTCTTCAGGGAAGAAAGGAAGAAATTGGTGATTTGAGGATGAACTTCCTTTTGATTATCTGACCAGCTTTCCACCCTTGGGTATACCCCTCGCGATCCGTAATGCTAACCCTGCGCAAAGTACCCGAGCAAGGGTTGATCGAACATTCGCCTCTCGAGGGGAGATCCCATTTTAGGGATCGGAGACCCCCTGATAATCGAGGGGCCCCTCTTTTCCAATTCCACCCATACCAAAGGAAAAATTAATCTGATTGTGAGATCGAAAATAAGTTCGAAGCCAAATTTCAAAAGCTTGAACAGAAAGAAAGAGAAGTCCGAGCTTAACCCTCGGATAAAACATTTTGACAGTGCAAGGTAAAGATTTTCAGTTGAGTAAAAGCCATATTTATACTAAAAGGAAGATTTGATCGACGGTCTGTATTCAACGAAACCTACGGCCCAGATTAAGGCATTTATCACGGGCGACCGTTCCGCTTCCCGAGATTTAGGTACTGTTTGGTCAGATTCTTTTTGGAACTTAGCCGAAAAAAGGGGGAACTTTATGAATTGGTCAGAACTGATGACGCAGGAACTTTCTGTTTTCACTTTATGCTCGGAATATTGATCACTCTTAACTCGAGTATAAATTGTTTATGCATTAAGGATGCAAGAAGGAAGAAAAAGTTTATTATTCCAACGGGGAAAACAAGTACAAAGGAACAAACATTTAAAAAAGTACAACATTTGGTTGAGCAAAAAGAAGAAATCTCTAGACACTTTTCTCGAACAGAAGCTTGCGGACTTCGACGTTGCGGGCCTCGTACCCCGCATCGTATCCTTTGTTATAAGCCTCTTGCTCCCGCAGCTCGGCATTTTTCTTCTCCTGCTCGACGAGTGACTTCAGCCTATCCAGCTCCTTGCTCAACTCCTCGTGTACCTGACTCTCTTTCTGCTTCACAGCTTTCTCTGTCTCGGATGCCAATTTCAGCTCGATAGCTCTAGCTTCTTCAAGGGACCTTGATAGTGCAACCTTCTTTTCCTCCAGCTCAAGGATAACCTTAGCACGCTGCTCGGCTTCTTGCTCGACTTGCAGCCCGAGGTTAAATAACTGTTGTCCAACCTTAAATGGACAAAAGTTGTTGTGTTAGTAAAAATAAAAAAAAATAAAAAGAAGAGAGAGGACACTCACTTGAAAAAGCAGATCTGTGCTCGATTGCACCATTTCATTCGCATTTTTCCCTTCTTGTTCGGCCATGGCCTTACTTTTCACCTCTTCAAAAAAGGCACTAAGCGTCCGAGCAACGTTGGGGACAGAGTTTTGGGGTTCTGGTTTCCCACCCGACGAAGGAGTTTTCTTCTGATCGACGGGAGGGTCATTTTTTTTGACCTTCTTTTTGGGAGGCTCAACCACAACATCCTTATTAGCCTCCAAGGCCAGAACACTATCAGCCAATGTCTTATTTTCCCCAGTCATTTGAATCAAGGCCGAGGTTGGAATCAGATCGTCCACATGCGGTCTTTTATGGGGAGCAGGCTCGGAGTCACCAGATGTGATTTGCTTATTAGGGCTCTCGACCTTCTTGTTCCCCTCGGAGCTATTTTTCGACTGAGAGGGGGAGTCCGGAATTGGTATGACCGGCCCTTTCTCGGAGCCAGATAATTGCTTGGCCACAGTTTTGCCAAGGTCACCCTTGGGGGCCCCAGTTGATTCAATGACCGCCTTCGAAGGAGAATCGACCTTGCGCTTGCCTCGGTCGTTCTTAGAGGTCTTTCCTACTTCCGAGGAGGACTTAGGTTCGTTGACTCTGGATTTAGAAGATTTCTCTTTCTTGACTTTGAGCAACAGCCTCGGGTCGATCTTGGAGTTCACCAGGCCTTCCATGATCTGTATATTTCTAGTGGAGAAGAGAGCTCGGTTTATTTTATCGATCAATTAGCTCCGACGAAGAAAGACTTGTAATTTCAGCGTTACAAATCCTAAAATTGCCTCTGCTATTTATAAGAAAAAGGAACGTTGCCTTTTTGGGGACCCAACAGTCGCGAATTTCAAGTTTTTTCGTGCCCTATTAAAAGGGTCGATCGTTTTGATACCTCGCCTCCTAAGTGATTCACATGCGCGAAAATGCTCGATATCGATGATCTTTTATGAACATTCTAGCTCACAAAGACTTTTGTCTAGTTGAGTAGTATAATAAATTACTGAGGAGCGGACTCAGAGAACTTAAACAGAAAAAGCAGATTTTATAAATGATCGAAATAATTACAATGCATATAAGAAAGAGTCCTACGATCTATTACAAGAAATCTAAGGGTTTGACTGCTCCTCTTTGCCCTCACTCTCGGAGCCACCCTTGACGTCGACGTTATTATCTCCAGAAGCTTCTCGATCATCCCCATCGTCGGAAGAATCTTGGTCTTCCTCTCTGGAACTGTCTTGGTTATTTTCGTCATCAGAGCTATCTGAACTCGAGCTCGGGCTGGACGTATCCAAGTCCATCAAATCAGGATTGGGCATTGGAACTCCGAACTCTTCCACAAACGGAGCGAACTCATGTTCTTCCCAGTTGGCGGAGCTCGAGGATGAGACTCGATAATCTTCTCCGTCCATATTCTTGAAAATATTCATGTGTTTCAAGTACTTATCTATCTTATTGGGAATGACTTTCGCGGAGACAAGTTGTCGAACACCTTTATAGAAAGTTGTCTGGAGGACTTGATCGACCCTTTTACGAGCTATAGCATCTAACACGGGAGACTCTAAAAATTCCCTTATCGAGCTTAGGCGTGAGTCCTCCTTGCCCCGCTGATAAGATAACTCTGAATCTGCTTTGGTCTGCGCAAGCTCCTCTTTAAGTCTTTTGACTTCCTCTTCGAGCACGCTCTTCTCGCTCACGACCTTCACCAAGTCTTCCTCAACGGTCGGGGTGCACTTGGCTTTCATGGACGGAGATAAATTGATCGCGAAGTTTGGACTCTTCCTCGAGTAAGTCCCGATAAGCGATATGGACCCGATCGGACTCCTCTTCTAACATTGAGGTACGATTCACCTCGGTAAGAAAGCAGTCCCCGATCTGCAAGAACAGGGTGGTTAGAATTTCTTTCCAAGACTTAAACAGTTACAACAAATGTAAAGGGATTTACCGTGTGATATGCTTTGGAGAATTGGCCTAATACGTCAAGGTCGCAATGGCCAAGGAGCTCCTCCTGGTCCTCGGCGAATCTCCCCGCCATGAAAATCTTGATCGCCTTGTCGTGCTCATTTTCGCCGTTTGGGGTGCGATCACTTCGAACTGATCCCCTCTCGGGATAACCCGCTGCTCGGGAACCTCTAAGTTGATCTTCGATGAAGTCCACCATACCAGAACGGGAAGAAAGAGGTGTTCGGTGTTGACCCCACAATCCGGTCCTCCTTTTAGCCTCGGGGGGTCCCTCGAGATCTTCCCGAGCTCGCCGATTATAGATCTCTTTCCCTTTGAGCTTCTTCATGGTAAACATGCTGTATCCTAAGCCAGAAGAGGAAGAGGGGCCAGCTTGGTGCGGAGGAGGTACCATTTGGATCGGCTCAGCATCCTCGGGCTCCCCTTCATTTCCGATCTGGTCAATTCGAGCCGAGTTTCCCCGAGTAGGGACGACAGTTTTAGGCTCTGGTCTAATTTGTCTCCTCGGCTGACCGGGCGTTTTTCTCGAGGTAGATGACACAGTTTTACCGACTATGGAATCTCGGTATTGCTCCACCATTGTACCTGAAGAAATAAAAAAGTGAAATGATAAGTAATGAAACTCTCTGAATAGCTCACTATTACGGTCGCTCGGGAAAGGCTATTATCCTTACTCAACGTTCGAGGGTCTTCAGCATCTGCTAGTCGATAGGTAGCTTGGCTGAGCCCAGCTTTCCGAAGAACGGGCTCTAGGACTAGGAAGGCCGACTGATACGGGTCGGAGCGCATCTCTTTGACAAGATCGTCTTGAACGACCTTCTTGAGCTGACCTAACAGTTCTCGTTTTCCGTACACCCAGTCTCGCTCACCTGGCCATTTGTGTGGAACCATCTCCGAGCTCCCCTCAGAAGCCGGCACTTCAGGTCCTTTGATGAAGAAAAATTGTTTCTTCCAGTTGAGAGAATTGCTTGAAGTTATGGTCGATAAGACCTAATGATTTGAACGCTGGGAGAAATACACAAACCCAGCGTTCGAGGCGGAGGAAGTACTGATCTTGAAAAATTGCCAAAAATGCCGGAAATTAGAAGCTTTGTCCTTGGCCTTCATCAAAACACTGAAAGCTATCAAATACCCAATCGAGTTGGGAAGGATCTGTGCGGGAGCCAGGGTGAATGCATCTAAAACCTACTCGAGTAAGGGGGCAAAAGGAATGCGCAACCCATAGTCAAATTGCTTAGCATAGAAAGCTTGACATCCTGCTGGGGGCTTATTCACTCTTTGAGAGGAGGTCGGAATGACTAGCGAATAGCCCTCGGGAAGGAATTTGCCTATCGAAGCTTTGAGGTGTGCCTCATCCTCTTTTGGATCGTACGCACTAGAAATATCATCGACTCGCTTTTCAGTCTTCTGAGCCCGACCTGTGGCTTTGGACTTTTTCGTAACACCGGCTAGGTCGAGGATTCTCACACTACACCCGCCTCCGATCTGGTATCTCATTATCTCATGCTCGTCCAGCACTACGGTCGGGCCATCCACATTATCGTAATCAGATTTTTCTCCGTTTCCACCTTCCTCGCTATTCTCCTCGGTGTTCTGTTCCGCATCACCGCCGTGCTCGGAGTCCTGTTGACCGGATGTCCCCTCTCCAGCATTTGGCTCCAAGGCATGCTCTAGTTGGTCGACGATTCGCTGCGTCTCTTCAGAGGAGTTTTCGGTGTTTTTGTAGTCATTAATGAGTTCGCCTGTGGATCCTAGGTCGGAATCCGATCGTGTAGGATTGTTAGTCTGAATTTCTGGGTTTTCGGAAGTAGACATGACGGAAAAAATTTGTTGCTACGGTCGATTGGAAAAAGGGATACTCTTTTTCGATCTGAAGGCTCCGATCTGTAATAAGTATGGAAGACATACTCGTTTTTTTCAAGTCAACGTATATATATAAAGGTTAAAAGGGTAAATTGCAAATTCAACCCCGAGTAACCGCGACGGTTAAGCTCCCACTCAGTAAAATTGAAGATTATCTTTTCGTTAATAGCAATTATGGTCCTCCAAGTTTCAGAAATGAGTATTTTCGAGTCAGCAGGATAAGATCAACTACATTGCCTTCCGAGGATGTGCACTCTTTTTCCCTTATCTCGGTTTTTATCCCACTGGGTTTTTCCGAGTAAGGTTTTTAACGAGGCATATCCGACTCAAGACTGTTCGAGGCTTATTCTCTGTTATTTATTTTTCCGAACTTCAAATATTGTGAATCATCGAAGTGAATCTCCCAGGCCAAAGAACTTTACCCTTCTACTATTGGGGCGATTCGGTATTTTGAGACATCTCCGAAGAAGATGTGCACTCTTTTTCCCTAGCTCGGATTTTGTCCCACTAGGTTTTTCCGGGCTAGGTTTTTAACGAGGCATATCCAAAACATCAAGAAATTAAAGTCTTTCACCGTGATGCTGTGTTTACTTCTCCGAGCTTCAGCTTCACTTACGCTCGAGAAGTGGGGGAGTATTGATGAGGGGTATTTTGCATACGCCACTTTAGGAAATACCTTCTGCTCGAGGTCGACCTCAATCCCGACCAGGATGGTATTCTCCGACCTGAAGGATATGGTTTTCCGATCAAGCCAGAACGGTAGTACGAGATTCTACACTCCGACCTACTCATCTCTTCGGGATTACTGTGGGGCCGACCCACAACATTATACAGCTGGCCGAGAAATATCATCCTACGGACGGTCCAGCTAGCTCATAACTGTTCCTATAAATACGCAGTGCATTTATGACATCAGGGACGGCACAACTTCCAAGAGAGGCCCTAAGCTCGGACTTACTGTTCGGATTAGGAACTAGCTTGTTTATTCCTTGTATTTACTTTCCTAGTTGTACGACATCCTGTAATGCTCGAGTAGACCCGTCTTGTAATCTGAACTCGATATTTGATAGCGATATATAAGATTTACGCACTCTATACACTCATTGTTTTGCTCGACTTTCCTTATTTAATACGGACGAAATACAGCATAATCACCTTGGAAGGAATATCACTTTCTTCAGGAGTGGCTTATGACTTCCATTCAATAGCCAGATTCTCCTTTATTTTTGGTAGCTAATCTAGTGGAACTGGAGCATCAGTGAGGTTGATCTCAACAGATGAGTCTTGCTTAGGTTTATTTAGATCAGGATTGTCATCTGTAATATTCACAAAATCAGAGCCATCAGTAGGCACAACAGTTTTATGATAAGTGAATAATGAAGGTACAAAGGGTCATGTCGTCTGATGTAGGTAATTTGATTCCTGATATCTTCTGATCTCAGAACCGAATGCAATATGTTGAAGACTTGGCAGAGGTGGCAGATTACTTGAACTTCCTTGACCAAACCTTGATCTTTCTTGCCACTTGTCTAGTGTCACACATATTGCTAATTTAACAGCCCTATCTGCAGCATCATCTTGTTTTCTTAGCTTCTTTGGATTAGTATGTTTCAACTTAGTAGATTTTTTCTTGACCACAAGTTTGATGTACTCGTGTACCCTGTCATGAAATAAATCTGAATCCAATGCTTGTGATGGAATTTGTCTGCAGCCAGTTCAACACCCATCTCTCTTCATCAGCAGATTGCTTCCATGCATTAAATTCCTTACTTGACTTATATATTCTGTACTCCCTCCATCTGTTGTATCTTATTTTCTCAGTAAGGAAAGTACTTCTCACTTGCAGCATTTTGTTGTACCTCTCTAATTCAACCTCAAACTTTGCGAAGATAGCAGGGTCACTTTTGACTATCTCCAGCGCATGTTTGATCTCATTTCTCTTTATTTTGATCAGTATAGGACGAGGCATAACAAATGCATTTTCCTTTGGCTCTCCAATCACTATTCCACCACTCCTCCTTGGACCACGAGCATCTTCTTTGCTCGCTTCCAGAGCTTTGACCAAGTCTCTAGCTTCCTTAGCAGCTACTTCAGTCAGCTGTTTGGTAGCAGCTTCCAACTTACTAGCTTCAAGAGCAGCTTTTAATTCTGCTACTTCTTTCTTCGTTTGCTCGGCCTCTTATCTTTTCTTCTTGTTGAATAGGAAACCTTAGCTTTGCCAGTTCTCTTCAATCTGACAGCAGCTGTTTCAGGAGCCTCTATTGTTGGTTCAACATGCATTATTACTTGAGGTGCAGACACCTCTGATGTGGTCTAAATAACAGCATCAGATTCCTGTGCTGTTTCAACTGGTCTCTCAGATGATGGAGGATCTTATCTAACAACAAAAAATGTAACATTTTGTCCTCCAACCATCAACCTTTTCTTGCAGTTGATTTAGTATGCACAATATTTGTTGCAGTAGGAGGATTCTTCAAGGCCCTCCTTGGGCACCTCTTCTGATTCAGTTCTCTGGAGATTATTCGATAGACATTTCATCTATCTCCCTTGCAACTTCAGAGATAACTTCATCAGCGTTTGTGATGTCAACTGGTCTAGGTTGAACACTAGGGTTAGCTGCCTTTTGACCAGCAGGATCAACAACCTTGACTTCACTCTATGTATTTTTAACAACAGGCTTGTCAGTAGCCTTAGCTTCACCAACCTTTCTTTTAGTCTGCTTTTTCTCCGATGTAACTTCTACTCGAGCCTCTGATTTCACTGGCACGTAGACTTTGAACTCCTTGACTTTGTGAATAACTTTTCTAGCCCCCATTGAACTGTTCAGAGCCATGAGCAGATGGCTTAACAGGATAACATGTCCAGATTTCTTGGTAGCGAGAATTCTGAACACCTGAACATCCCAATTTACCTTCAACCCATAGTAAATGAAAATAATTGTGCGAAGCCCCCCTTTGGGCAAGCCATCCAATGCACTTGTGGTTCATTCCAAAATTTTGGCAATTATATCTGCCATTCTCTGATATTCATCCAGCAGATGAGTCTTCTTTATAGATCCAGTAAGTTTCTCTTCTGTTTTGGCAGCTAATTTTCAGAAATCCTCTTCTTTGGGTCTCTCCAAGGTTGTTACATTTCCTCCTCCATTAGTTAATCCGTAGACTTCACTTAGGACAATAGGAGATATGCAAATTTTCTTTCCATCAACATTAGATGTCATGATTAATTTATCTAAGTCCATCTTAACATTTCCGTAGAACTCAGCAACATCATCAGAAAACACCAATGTTTCATGCGCTTCCAATACATCTTCCAGCGAAGCTGCCTTGAACTTCTCCATCAGTTCCTTCATCAGCTTAGTACCAGTTGCGTGATACACATCGTAGTTCAAGAACCTTCCTTCAACGCCAGTCATTGATTCTATTTGAGGTTGAAAAGAAGTGCAAAATATCTCACAAGAAAATAGAAAGATTAGTAGTCCTTGCAAGTTAGAATATTTGAGGTGCGTAAGTGTAGTCTGCTGATCAAATCTAGATTTATAAGATTAGTGATTTTTCGGTTATCGTGATATCCGCCAACCGTTAGATCTTTATGATTGTGTGTACGACAGTTACGGAATTCATATATTTATAAAGGAAAATTTACATAGACACCACCTGACTATAAGCCTAATTACAAGGAATTACCCTGCTGTTTGAAATATTACAATGACACCCCCTCGACCAAAACAATATTACAAGAAGACCCCTTACGGCGTCAATTTTTGACGGTAGATGATGATGTCATCAGAAATATTTAATGTTTTTCCAATTTTGCCCCCAAGGGGTGTATTTGTAATATATTTTGTGTTAAGGGGGGTGTCTTTGTAACCGTGTAATAAATATTATAAATAAATTTATTAAATTTTAAAATTATAACAAACCAATTTAAAATTTAATAAATTTATTTACAATAACACAATTATTTAATAACGTTTATTTTCATTCAAAAATCAAACAAACCAAATTAAAATTTATTAAATTTATTCACAATAACACAATTATTTAATAACATATATTTTCTTACAAAAAAAAACAATTTTAAAATTTAATAATTTATTTACAATAACACAATTGGTAAATAAAGTTTCACTTTAATAACAAATATTTTTCTTACAAAAATAAAACAAACCAATTTAAAATTTAATAAATTTATCTACAATAACACAATTCGAATTCTTGAAATCCAGAGAAATTTTGGGGATCTAGGGCTTGGTGATTTTGTTATGGGATTATTATATTTTTGGTGCCACAACTTAAGCTCACTACCATTTTTACCCCATATCTTTTTGGGATGGCACATTTGGTGTCACACCTTCAACTTCATTGGCAATTTTGGTCCAAATTGAGGCCCAATTTTAAAATTAGCCCGAAATCGCCCATGTACGGGCCATGTGACATGTAAATTGTGAATTTTGACCAAATCAAAGTGGAAGTTTGAGTTTTTCTATAAATGTAGGGACATATTATAAAGGTGGGAAAGTACAAGGGTCAATTTGCGAATTGGGATAGATGGGCTGATTTTGCGAAGATGGAAACATCCGCCATTGACGTGAGCTTGGAAATGGGGAATCTTCAATTCATCACCAAATTGGACAAGGTTGGTACCAAAATGACCGCCACACCGAGGGGAGTCTACGGCTGAAAGGTGAGGCGGTGGGTCAAGCTCCACCGCCGACGGCGGCGTAAAATAAAAAAAAGTAAAATTCGTAGATCTGAAAATAGAGTGACGGGATAAACTATTACGGGGGTGAATTTGACCAGGGGCCGAAATTTTGGACTGATTTTGCAGATTACTCATCTTCTTCACTTCATCAATACGTACATCACGCTGAAAATGGTTAAACCTTATCACCAAACAAACAATCACCTTCCCCACAACAAAAACTACCGAATTAAATCAACAACTAACACCAAGGAACCGCAAACAAGCAAAAAATCAGCAAAACAGCACACCAAATTCGCGAAATCAAGCAGGCCCGAACCTGATCTTGGAGGCCCGAATCACCGAATCACAAAATTGGAAACAGAAAACTGAAATTAAGCTAACCACGACTACAAACAGCTCAAAACCGAACAGAAAACAAGCACAAATCAAAAAATCCGAAAGGGGATCGCGAAACCAATTTCCCCCAATTCTGCAATTGACCTCAATTGAGCACAAAAACGTGAAATTGAAGCTAGGACAGGCCAAAACGGAGCTCAAGGAGGTGAAATACGAACAGAATTACAACTAATTCGAAGTAAAATTCAAAATCGCGAAGAACCCTAACAATAGCGGCTATGGAGTTTTTTTTTTTTGTTTTTTTGTTAAAAACAACTAAGGGCATTTTGGACATTTTAAGTGTTCCGTTAAAGTTGACTAACGGACGTTAAGTCAAGGGGGTGTTTTTGTAATATTTCAAACAGGAGGGTAATTTCTTGTAATTAGGCTTATAGTCAGGTGGTGTCTATGAAAATTTTCCATTTATAAATTATGTCAGAATAGGCGGGAAAACGAAGCGTCCCTAGTCTTTACTTATAAAAGCGTGTTTGTTGATAAAACATTTTTAGTACAACACCTTTACAAATAAAAGATGAGTAGAGCATATACTTATCTGAAAGATAACGTATTGATTGGGGCTATTTCGTATTTAAGACTGGATCGAGCTTCTCGAGCGGATTCAATTCGAACAGAGAGATCATTCCGATCTACATACACGAATCTTATCGACCTGGCTAAGTCTCCGAATATTTCAAGGGGCATGCGTGTCTCCTATTAGTCTTAGGATACTTCTAGGGCTAGGTTTATGATATTATAAATAGGAGATTCTTCATTGTAATAAGGGCTTCAGACTTTTAGCTTTCCACATTTATTAGCACTATACTAGCTCGGCACTTTAGCTTAATAAAATGCCTAGTTAGCTAATTCTTTGTATTGCGCCATCCTGAGTAGTTTGGTCATGCCCTATATTCAGATCAATAACATTCAATAAAGCTCCAGTTATCTATCTTTGTGGATTTGTTTCATTACTTTATTGATTTTACTTAGTCCAACGAAATTCGGTAAAATCATGTATCTGAAAATAGAGTATCACTAGAGACAGCCAATAGCTAGTGATCTTCCTTTGTTGTTTGTCAATCTAGCAAGATAGTCTTCATGTCTTCAAGAATAAATAAAGAACAGATCTTCTGATAATGCAACTTAAACTAACTGTCATTGAAGATTTCATCTTTAATCAAGAGTACAACTAGTCTTACTCGTTCCCCCTGAGTTGAAGAATCTATCAGTCAACTAGTAGTCCTTGAATGACTTGTAGTGTTCTGAGTAAGTGAGATTGCCCTTGTATTGTCACAATAGATAGGAATTTCACTGATTTTGATATTGTTGTCTTCTAGTTGATGTTTCAACCAAAGTATTTGTGCACAACATGCTCCAGCAGCAATGTATTCAGCTTCAGCAGTAGATATGGATACTGAAGTCTAGTTCTTACTCATCCACGAGATCAGACGAATGCCTAAAAATTAACAAGTACCAGTAGTGCTCTTCCTATCAATTTTGCAGCCAACAAGGTCAGAATTTGAATATGCAATGAGTTAAAATCCTGATTCCCTTGGATACCACAATCCTAATTCTTGTGTGCCTTTGAGATACCTTCATATTCTTTTAGCATCTAAGAGATGAGATTCCTTCGGACTTGATTGAAATCTCGCACAAATCCCAACATAATACATTATATCAGGTCTGCTGGTAGTGAGGTACAACAGAGACCCAATTATGCCTCTATTGGTGATGTCAACTGATTTTCCATCTTCATCCTTGTCAAGGCGAAGTCCAGTAGACATTGAAATAGCAACATATGAGCTAGTTTCCATACCAAATTTCTTAACGGATCTCTTGTGTACAATGCTTGATTAATGAATATGCCATCAGGCAGCTGTTTGATTTGTAATCCAAGAAATTAATTGAGTTCTCCCATCATGCTCATTTCAAACTTATTCTGCATCAGCTTAGAGAACTTCACACACATCTGTTTGTTAGTTGAACCAAAAATAATATCGTCCACATAAATTTGAACTAACAATATATGACTATCCCATTCAATAGTAACCAAGGTCTTGTCTACTTTACCTTTGCGAAATCCTTTAATCAAAAGAAAATCAGATAAGGTACCATACCATGCTCTTGGTGCTTACTTTAAACCATATAATCCTTTCTTCAGACGATATACTTTGTCTCCTTCTTGATAGACTTCAAATCCTCGAGGTTGTTCAACGTACACTTCTTCTTGCAGTTCTCCATTGAGAAAAGCAGACTTCACATCCATCTGCTAGAAAATGAAGTTCTTGTGAGCAGCATAGGTGAGGAATAGTTTGATTGCTTCAAGCCTACTCACTGGTGCGAATGTCTCATCAAACTCTAAGCGTTCTTCCTAGCAGTAACCTTGACCAATAGTGTTGCTTTATTTCTGGTAACAATACCATCTTCATTCATCTTATTTCTGAAAACCCACTTAGTGCCAATGACTCTTTGATGAGTAGGTCTGGGTACCAAATATCAAACCTCATTTCTTTCAAATTAATTCAACTCTTCTTGCACTGCTTCTATCCAGTGAGAATCACTAAGAACTTCATCAATTAATTTGAGCTCAATTTGTGAAAGAAAACTTACAAACATAGACTCATTTGCAGTTGTCCTTCTTGTTCTTACTCCATCCAGTGGATCACCAATGACAAGATCAGGTAGGTGATCTCTGAGCCATCTTAGACCAGGTTGCAAATATGGATGTTGTCCTCTTGATTAATCTTGCAACACTACTGTTGGAGTCTCAGTAGTAGTTTGTTGAACAATCTCTGGTCTATCAGCTGATTGACACTCGTCTATTAGACAATCAGTCGTCTGATTTTGAACAGCATTTGAGTTATCAACTTGGTTGAGATCAGGTAGTATGATGGGTGCATATTCTTTTTTTTTCTTTCTACAGTCAATTTCTGAATATCAACAGATAAATCTGGATTAGCATTTTGATTCTTTTCAGAACATTGAGTAGGTTCATCAAATACTTCATGAATAGATTCTTCTACAAGTAAATTTTTTTGTTAAACACTATATACGCTTTACTAACAGATAAGTAGCCTACGAAAACAGCTTCATCAGCCTTTTCTGCAAAAGCAGTAAGGTGATTTTTCCTATTATTTAAGACAAAACATTTACAACTAAATATTTTAAGATAATGAATATTAGGCTTCTTGTTGTTCCATAACTCATAAGGTGTCTTGTTTTGACTCTTGTTGATTATACATCTGTTCTAGGTATAAGCAGGCTGAGTTTGTGGCTTCTGCCCAAAATCTCTGTGGAAACTTTGCTTCAACTATCATGATTCTGGTAGCTTCCTTTAGAGTTATGTTTCTCCATTCAGCAACTCCATTTGTTGTGGGATCCTGACAGCAGAGTACTCATGACTGATTCCTCGGGAATTACAATACTCTTCAAAAACAGAGTTAGTAAATTCAGTGCCCCTATCTGATTTGATTCTCAAAATCTTCAAGCTCTTTTCATTCTGAATCAGCTCCATCAGATTAGTAAGATGTTCCTTGGTTTCGCTCATCTTTTTCATGAAACCACCCAAGTATATTTTGAAAAATCATCCACAACAGCAAAACAATATTTCTTTCCACCATTGCTAATGGGATCAATGGATCCAAACAAATCCATGTGAAGTAGCTCCAAAATTCTGCTTGAAGATTGGTGCTTCTTGCTTTTGGAAGATGATTTGATTTGTTTGCCCTTCTGACAGGCATCACATAGCTGGTCTTTGCTCATGCATGTCTTTTGTAATCCTTCAACCAAATTGTTCTTGATTAATCTGTTGATGGTCTTGAAGTTTACATGATTCATTCTTTTGTGCCATAGCCAACTAGCTTCACTTGTTGTAGAGGCCACCAAACAAACATTGAAATTCTTGTCAATAGTGTTGGATGAAGATGAAGAAGTGAAGGGAGGTTTTGATGATTTCCAAAAAGTCATCAGCTAAGTAATGGAAGCTTAGCATACCTCTGAAAAGTTTAACCGAGAAGACAAATAAAAATCAGAAGGTTAAACTTAGCATACTTCGGAATCAGACTGGTGCATTTCAGCAGAGTCAAATAAGATGAGTTCGATTTGAATCAGCAGAGTGGATTCGATCTGTAGTGTAGAAGTGATCAGGAAGTTAATACAATGGTAATAAATGCACTTGGCGTAATAAATGCTGAAAGAGAAGGGTATTAAAGACAAATGATTGAAGAGAAACCTCGTATCAGCAAGGTGTATTATATGCAAACTTGACAGAAAGTACAACAGAACTGTACAGTGAATAGTTGCAGAAAGCCGTTCAGAGACAAAGGACCAGTACTCGAGGAAGATCTGAAATTTGCCTTTCTTCAATGGGCAGAATTCAAACTCAAGTATAAATAGTTCAAGATTCATGAGTTAGATAAGAAGGACACAACAATTGAGAGAGCATTCAAAGATCAAATTCTTCTAAGTCTCAAATACTCAAGAACAGAACACTAAACAGCCGAGTCATCTGTTGACGAAGCAAGTTGAGGAAAACGTATACATCTACATAGTGATTTCTGTAAACATTGAGTGTTGTGAGAAGTATATATCCATCTAAGTGAGTGATATAACTTCAGAGGATATGTTTTCTTAGTGATTTCCTGTTGCGAGCTTATGGCTTTATCATTTGTTATAAAAGCGCAAGTGGTGTACTAATTACTTAGTGTTTTTAGTGAAACCTAAATCTTCGTGATTTAGAAGAGTAGACTAAAAGACTTCTTGTCTATATAACCAATATAAAAACTCTATTGTTGGTTTACATGTTTTATTCTTGCATATTTTCTTAAGTAACCAAACCTTGAGAAGCTAAAGATTTTAAAAGGAGTTTTAAAACTGGGGATAAAATCTTCAAGTAAAAAAAACTTGTTTGAAAAACACTTGATAAAAATCCGTGGCATACAAGTTTCAAACTATGATTTATATTTGAACCAGATAAGTAAAATCAGACTAGTGGTCAACTTATGCTGAACAAGCTTAGTGCGCGAACAGCTAAGTCGTCTCATAAGTTTCAATCAGCTTACTCTACTGATAAGAAAAGTTAGAGAATTTTTTTAAAGGTTTAGAGGTCTATTCCCCCCCCCCCCCCCCCCTCCTCCTCTAGACATCATTTTGACCACTTGAGACCAACAAGTGGTATCAGAGCAGGTGGTTCAATCGAATCATCTGACTGATCAACGAGCTTGATCCATATGTGTTTTTCAAAATTTTCAAAAGGGCATATTTTTTTGAAAATGGATTATATCAGCCATGTTCCCCACATTGGCCGCATGAGTTTTGAGGACTGAAAATATGTACACGTGCATAACCAGAGGTCCTATCAAAATCACAAAAACCATCAAAGTCAACGATCAGGAAATTACGGTTGATAAAGAACCTGAAGAAATTAAGCTGAAAAATCTTGATAAAGTTGGCATATTCATCATGACCAGAGCCCTTCACAATGACATTGCAAAACAGCAAAAGAGATGTGGGACAAAGTTCGTGATATGAGTGAAGGGATTGATGCTATCAAAGACCATAACTTGAGCATAGCCCTCGAGAAGTTGGAAAACTTCAAAATGAAGTCTGGAGAAACCATTAACCAAATGGACACAAGGTTTACAAGGACGTTAAACGATGTGTTAAAGTTGGGAAAGACCTTTACTGATAAAGAGATCACTGTAAAAGTTCTAAAGGCGCTGCCTCCAAAGTTCAACATGAAGATAACAACAATGGAAGAATCAAGAGATTTGGGGAAAATCTCTCTGACGAAACTATTTTATGTACTCAAGGCATATGAGTATAACCTGCCAAGGATGGGAATAGAAGAAACATCAACTTCAAATCCCACTGCTGCCTTAGTTGCTGCAGAACGAACAAGAAGATCAGCAGGGAGATCAAAAGAAATAGACTCATCTGATGAGACTACTCTACTCAACAAAAAGGAGTACACTGTTGGGGATGTTGCCCTACTGTTGAATGGGTTCAAGAAGTTCTAAAAGAGAAAGATAAAGAACAAATACAATCACACTTCTACTTCTAACCATGCTTCTCATTCAAATAATGGTAAGGATGATTTTAAATCCAAACTAATGTGCTATAATTGTAGGAAATTGGGACATTTTATCAAGCACTGCCCATATCCTAAAGCTGAGAAGTATATAGAGGAAGAAAAGAAATGAGACACTAAAAGAACAAAGTATTGTTGGCTGAAGCTGAAAAGATAGTAGCCATCTACTCGTCTGATTCATACTCGAAGACATCAGAAAATGACTCTACTGAAGAAGAGACACCTGCACTGCTCTGCCTCATGGCCAAAGAATCTGATGAATCTGAGAATGAGGTAAAACTCTCTAAAGATGAAACTGAGCTATTTAGTTCATTTGAACAAATGATGAAAAACAACACAAGTGTTGTTGATGCATTTACAAAGCTTAAGGAAGAGATGACTGTGCTGAAAAAGCAAAAATTTCTACTGAAACTTAAGGTTGAAAAACCAGAATAATCAGCTGAGTACAAAAAGCTTGCGCATGAGAATGAATCTTTGAAAGCCGAATGTGAAGTTTATAAAGGAAAAATCATGGAACTTGAAAATATTATTTCTACTCATGATAAGTAACTGTTGCATCAGTGAACATACCTAGTGAATAGAAACTTCCTTTAGAAAAATAAAGTTTAGAACTGAACCGCGCTGAAAAATTTGTATCTGCTGATAACAACAATGTTATCTTATATGTTCACACCACTAAACCTACTTCATTAGTAAAAGAGAAAAAGGAGAAGAAATCTCCAAAGGCTAAAAAGGGTAAAAGCCTAGAATTGAAAAACAGACGAGTAAAGCTAAAAAGCAGAGTAGTCATAAGAAGTCTGCTGATAAGAGCAAAAATAATCAAACTAGTAACAAATCTAAGTCATCTATTAATGAGCAAGTAAGAAAGAATAAACCTAAGAAGCAAAGAAATCATAGAAATGATAATGCTTGGTATGAAAATAAGTCTTATTATGTGCAACCTACTTATTCTTCATATTATGTTGCACCTCATTATCCACCTTACTATGCTGCATACCCTGCTCATCATCCGATGCCTGCTTATCATGCACCGTATCCTACTTTCGAGCATTACTCACATCAAAATGATTATCATGACAATATGCACACTGAAAATTATGATACACCAAGAGTAACAAAGGCACCACCAAACTCTACTGAACCTAAGAAGCCTAAGGTTTCCAAATCATTGGTTGTCAAAGATGATACTAATCCACCAGGACCCTCTCAATAAAGGGTACCCAAAACATTTTTATTTTGTTTTGTAGGTTAGGATTAGGAGGAGGAGTAAAGTAGAGAAGAAATGGTACTTGGACAATGGATGTTCAAGACATATGTGTGGTGACATAAATGAACTGACTGATGATGCTGCCATAGACGGTCCAAATGTAACGTTTGAAGACAACAAAGAAGGCAAGATTGTGGTAAGTGGAAAGCTTATCAAAGGAAGCATTGAGATTTCTGATGTCTCTTATGTTAAAGGCCTGAAGTACAACTTGATGAGCTTATGTGACAAAGGATTTTCTGTAATCTTCTCATCAGATTGTTGGGATTCGGTAAGATAAACAGCCCTTGACGCAGCGGAAATTAAAATTTTTAGGACCTCTTACGGAATCTTGCCAGGATATTAAACTGGTTGTATATATATGAATAATAAAAACGACTGGAATAATTCAGATCTAAATTATACCTGTCTCCTTGCAAATCCAAACTGTCAGAAAAGTCGTTGTGTTTCTCCCTCGACTGGTTCGATCCCAAGCTCCTAGTAGCGCCCCACGTGTTGCGCCTCTACGGGTTGATACACCACAATATCACGAAAATTAATATATCCTAATCGGCTAGAACATAAGATATATTAATATCTAGAACTAGAGAACAATTAGAGAGCAAGATTCGAAAAACGAAAACTCTTCCAAAGGGGAAGAGGGTTCGGCCGAGTAGGGAGAGAGAAAGAGAGAGAGAGAGAGTTTTCTTGACTTAGTTTTTGGCTCTTGAGTTGTGTATATGAGATATGACATCAAGTCTCCTATTTATAGGAATCTCATAATCCTAATCCTCCTAGAATTAGGGCTCCTAAGTCTTCTAACTCTCCTACATGGGCCATGACCCTTTTAATTGGAAGACCAAGTCTTCTAATTAATTCATGGCCCATACTTGATTTAATTAATTGGGTCTTTATTTAATTTCTCAATTAAATAGCCCAATTAATTTATTTCTCTCTTATTTAATTAAATTAGACTCTAAGTCTATTTAATTAAATATTCCCATAATTAATTAAATCCAATTTAATTAATTAACTCACAAATTAAATTCCAATTTAATTTATAGTCTTGATCCAATTTCAATCGGATCTTCTTCGCTCCAATTGGGTCGACCCAATCAACCCAGTCGACCCAGTCGACCCAGTCAACCCAATCGACCCAGTCGATCCAGTTGACTCAGTTGTTCTCCATTTCCTCGCTTTCGCTTCATGTGTATTGTGTATGCCCCCGTAGGTTCACCACATAATTGGCCGTGGGTTATAATTAAATATTTATTTAATTATTCGAGTATTAAATACTCTAAATCAATCGAACACTCTATCGACTGATCATTCCAAAATTAGCACCCCTGCCAATTTGGGAATTCTCCCACACTCCACGGTCGATGTCTGGCCACAAGCCCATGGAGCCCAATCACTGGTGAATTAATTCAGTGAACCTTTTAATCATTTACAATTTCCATATACGCTATAATCTCTCCATCGATCGATCTCCCAGTCAAAACTTAAGGGCATGGATTTTTCATCGGTTCCCTTTTAATTTGTTTTGACCTTATGCATTCTGATCTCGAAATAATTCTCTTTGACTTAATCTTTATGAGCTACTTTCATAAAGCCGTCAGATACCTTGGCCAAGGATTTTACCAGAATTAATTTCTCACAGAAATCCATAGGAGAATTTCCCAACCTATCAAGTCGGGTCAATGGATCCTTTGTTGATGATATGAACCTGCATACGAGTCCCTCTATACCCAACGTGAATCCACAGAGACTTTCTGGCAATCTCAAGTCGGTCGGAACTCACATCTAAGTATAGACGTTCTAGCACCAGATAAACCCTATCACCTCAAGTATTTAGGGATCATTCCTCGTATACTATTGTAAATTGGAATAACTTCAACTCCGATATGCGACTACCGCTTCCATGATGAGTTATTTCCTAATTGGGGTATTCAGTGCACTTGCCATCCCAGCAAGTCACCCACTTATGTGTATCGACCATCCCAGTCACGCTCGTGGACCCCAGCGTTCTCCAGTTCATCGGAGTATACACATTAGTGAGAGTCTAACCGAATCCAACGATGTCCTATCTCGTTTGGATTCTACGACTCTTGAATATGTTCTAGATCACGGCCTTGGAGATCAGTCCACGGGTTGTCCCATAGCCCTGTGATCTAAGGACTTCTATCCTTATGCGTAGATAATTATTACATAAGATAAAGTTGACCATATAAATAAATGCATTTATTAATCGAATTGAATAGTTCTTTTAATTATTACTAATTAAATGCAGCCAAAACAGTTGGCTTGCAGGACACTATTCTATCACAGATAAGTGCTACGTGGAGCAAATTGGAACAAAGAAGGTTATCTTATCTGGAAGACGACAAGGAAATATCTACATAGTTGAGTGGAATTATGTGGACAAGAGTTCTAATGTTTATTTGGTGGCCTCTACACCAAGTGAAATTAGTTGGCTATGGCACAAAAGAATGAATCATTTGAATTTTAATACCATCAATAGATTAATCAAGAACAATTTGGTAGAAGGAATTCCAAAGACAGTCATGAGCAAAGATAAGCCATGTGACGCATGTCAGAAGGGTAAAAAAATCAAGTCATCATTCAAAAGTAAGAAGCACCAATCTTCAAACAGAATTTTGGAGCTACTTCACATGGATTTGTTTGGACCTATTGATCCAATCAGAAATGGTGGAAAGAAGTATGAAGATACACTTGGGTGGTTTTCATGAAAAAGAATAGTGAAACCAAGGAACATTTTACTAATCTGATGGAAAAGATCCATAATGAAAAGAGCATCAAGATACCGAGGATTAGATCACATAGGGGTACTAAGTTTACAAACTCTACTGTTGATGAGTATTGTAATTCCAGAGGAATCAGCCATGAGTACTCTGCTGCCAGGACCCCTAAAAAAAATGGAGTTGCTGAAAGGAGAAACAGAACTCTGAAAGAAGCTACCAGGACAATGATAACTGAAGCAAAACTGCCTCAAAGATTTTGGGCGAAAGCCACAAATACAACATGCTATACCCAGAACAGATGCATGATCAACAAGAGTCAGAACAAGACACCTTATGAATTGTGGAACAACAGGAAACCTAATATTAGCTATTTTAGAATATTTGGTTGTATATGTTTTGTTTTGAATAATGGGAAAAATCGCCTTACTACTTTTGCAGAAAAGGCTGATGAAGCTATTTTTGTAGGTTACTCTATTTTTAACAAAAGAACTTTACTAGTAGAAAAATCTATTCATGTAGTATTTGATGAGCCTACTCAATGTTCTAAAAAGAATCAGATTACTAATCCAGATTTATCTATTGATATTCAGAAATTGACCATGGAAAGAAATGAATAATATGTACCAATCATACTACCTGATCTCAAACAAGCTGATAACTCAAGTGCTGTTCAAAATCAGTCTGCTGATTGTCTAACAGATGAGTTACAAACCGTTGACAGACCAGAGACTCTTCAACAAACTACTTCTGAGACTCCAACAGTAATGTTGCAAGATCAATCAAGAGGACAACATCCAGATTTGCAACCTAATCTTAGATGGCTCAGAGATCACCCACTTGATCTTGTGATTGGTGATCCACTGGACAGAGTAAGAATAAGAAGGTCAACTGCAAATGAAACAATGTTTGTACATTTTCTTTCACAGATTGAGCCTAAATTAATTGATGAAGCTCTTAATGATTCTCACTGGATTGAAGCAATGCAAGAAGAGTTGAATCAATTTGAAAGAAATGAGGTTTGGTACTTAGTACCTAGACCTACTCATAAAAGAGTCATTGGCACTAAGTAGGTTTTCAGAAATAAGATGAATGAAGATGGTATTGTTACTAGAAATAAAGCAAGACTAGTGGTCAAAGGTTACTGCCAATAAGAAGGCATAGATTTTGATGAGACATTTGCACCAGTGGCTAGGTTAGAAGCAATCAAACTATTCATCGCATATGCTGCTCACAAGAACTTCACTGCCTATCAGATGGATGTGAAGTCTGCTTTTCTCAATGGAGAATTGCAAGAAGAAGTTTATGTTTAACAACCTCCAGGATTTGAAGCTTATCAACAAGGAGACAAAGTGTATCGTCTGAAGAAAGCTCTCTGTGGACTAAAGCAAGCTCCAAGAGCATGGTATGATACCTTATCTGATTTTCTTTTAATTAAAGGATTTCGCAAAGGTAAAGTATACAAGATCTTGTTCACTATTGAATAGAAAAATCATATATTGTTAGTTCAAATATAAGTGGACGATATTATTTTTGGTTCAACTAACAAACAGATGTGTGAGAAGTTCTCTAAGATGATGCATAACAAGTTTGAAATGAGCATGATGGAAGAACTTAATTACTTTCTTGGATTACAAGTTAAACAACTACCTGATGGCATATTTATTAATCAAGCAAAGTACACAAAAGATATGTTCAAGAAATTTGGTATGGAAACTAGGTCATCTATTGCTATTCCAATGTCTACTAGACTTCGCCTTGACAAAGATGAAGATGGAAAATTAGTGGAAATCACCAAATATAGAGGCATAATTGGTTCATTGTTGTACCTCACCGCCAGCAGACATGACATTATGTAATCTGTTGGGGTTTGTGCGATATTTCAATCAAATCCAAAGTAATCTCACCTCCTAGCTGCCAAGATGATATTAAGGTATCTGATGGGGGGCTATTTTGAATTTAGCCAGGTCGGATTCTTCGACTTGATCGAGTTTGATCTGGAAGGCTTCAATCTTAATCAGTCCTCATTATTATCGATCGAGTCTAGCAGAAGTATACCTTGACGCCTCATATGACACCCCCAGCTGGTTAGGACTCGCTACATGCAGATCATGGGCCGTACAAAGACTCCTATGGGCTCTAGAATTCTATTTTATTAGTGCAACGCATGTTAGCCTATAAATATAAGAATAATTAATGTAAGTGGGGGGCTTCAGACTTTTAGCTTTTTCCACTTTCTTAGCATTATACTAGCTCGGCACTTTAGCTTAATAAAACGCCTAGTTAGCTTATTTTTTGTATTGCGTCATCCTGAGTAGTTTGGCCAGGCCCTATATTCAGATCTGTAATATTCAATAAAGATCCTTTTATCTATTTTTGTGGATCTGTTTCATTACTTTATTGATTTTACTTAGTCCAACGAAATCCGATAAAATCAGTTGGCGCCCACCGTAGGGCCAGGTCAATTACTCGAACGAAATATGGTCAATCCAAGGAATCCCCCAAGAAAAAGTACTCGAACCACAGAAAGAAACCAGTCATCACAAGCTCTCTCTGTCGTCGGGAATTGACCTTAAGATTTTGTCAGAAACAGTTGCACCATCGCACAGATCTGGAAAGGCCAGAAGAATCAAGTCAAGCTGCAGCTCGTCGTGCCGAGGCAAACAAGCAGGCTTCCTTGAGTCATCGGGTCCCCGACCAAAATATCCCACTGAATCCTCCAACACAAACCATCCCACCGCCTCTAGCCTCGCATGACGAACAACTAAAACAATTAGCTCAATTGGTGAGCGCGTTTTGTAATCAAATACAACAAAAACCTAGGCAAGATCCGATCTGGCTAGAAGTGAACCCGTCTCAACCTCCTCAAAGACCTAATGTCTATAGGAGATCTCAACATGAACCCGATCGAAACTCCAATCAGGGTGAAAGCTCTGCTGCCGATCAAAAAACTCACAATTCTGAGCGAATCGGGCAAGCAAGGCAAGCGAAAATTAATGTTCGACCAAAACAGAGAGATGTTCGGGCAAGAGCCTTTGCTCGTCCCGAACAACGCCAGTCTAAAGAGCGTACTATTATTCCGATCAATGATATTATCATACGTCCGATTAACGATAGGAGAGCCACTAGACGATTTTCAGAAAGAGATATCGAGAGGATGGTCAAGGAGCGAGTACGATAGCGTTTAGCTGTGCAAAGACAACCCTGGCCTCAATCTCGAGAAGTGCAAGATAGCATAGCTACTTGCTCGCCGTTCTGTTAAGAAATCAGGGAAACAACATCCTCGGGAACTTTACCAGGTCGTTTACCGAGGTATAATGGAAAATGAGACCCACATGATTATGTGTTCAGTTTCACGAACATAATGAACCTATATGCTCACTCGTTGGAATACAATGCAAAATTGATGGTAACTACGTTCGAAGGTCTGGCAATGGATTGGTTCAAAAGCAGCCTCCGAACTCGATATTCAGTTTCAGGGAACTGTGCAATAAATTACAGCAACAATTTGCCAGCCAAAAAAGGCAGAAGCTTCCGATGAGCTATTTGGGGACTATTCGTCAGCTCGAGGACGAATCGTTGAGGAATTGGTTTGGAAAATTCAATGTAGAACTATTGAAAATCAACTCTCCGAACATAGATTATATAATTTCAATCTTGTTCAACCTAACAAGAAATAAGTAGTTCGACAATGCCCTTTGCAGGAAGTAGCCGCGAACGTTCGCGGAAATTATGATGCTAGTCTCGAAGTATATGACTCAAGAAGAGATGGATTTGATCAAGGATCAAAATAAGATGAAAGGTTCGGGGCCCAAGAAATTCGACAGGGCTCCGACCCCAAAGCCTGTAGATTTTGACCGCTCGCATCGAAAGAGCCATGTTTTTCAGAAACTGAACCATGGAGTTCCGAAGTCTAATATAAGATCTAATGTCTACATTAGACCTCTTTCGCCAAATCAAGCACCGAAAAGAGAATAAAATTTATTCTATGAATTTACACCGTTATTATAGAAAATAAGTCTAGTTTTTATGTAGTATTTTTAGTTTGATTTTTTCTTAGCTTTTCAGGAAAAAACGCTTATGTTTTGAATTTATCTTTATATTTAAATCGTTACGATCTCCATTTCTGTTCATTTTCGAACTCCCGTCTCATTACTGCAGGGAATAAAACCATTAAATTGGTATACATTCCAGAAGAGTATGAGTAAAACCGTTTGTTCGGTAAACACTCAGTTATAGATCTACAGGGATTAAAACCATTAGTTGGTATACAATCCGGAATTAACAAGAGTAAAATCTATTGATATAACTCTATGCTTGGAATTACCAAGAGTAAAATATGTTGATATAACTCTATGATCAAAATCAGGCAAGAACTTTTGTTCGACCTGAGGATCGAAGTTAACAATAGTGAAAACTGTTGTTACGACTCTTGGCTCAGAAAAGACATAATAAATAAATTGGGTAAAATCTCTTGATATAACCCACAGCTCGAAAATATTTAGGACGAGAGTGAAAATTGTTGTTATAACTCTTAGCTCGGAAAAGACTAAAGAATAATTAATTGGGTAAAATCTTTTGATATAACCCAAAAAGCCTGGAGATGTCTAGAGCAAAGAGTGAAAACTGTTGTTATGACTTTTAGCTCTGAAAAGACTTAAGAACTAATTGGGTAAAATCTCTTGATGTAACCCACATCTCGAATATATCTAGAGCAAGAGTGAAAATCGTTGTTACGACTCGTGGCTCGGTATATATCTGAAGCAAGAGTAAAATCTGTTGATATAACTCTGTAATCGAAATCAGACAAGAACTTTTGTTCGTCCAGAGCATTGAAATTAACAAGAGTAAAATCTATTGATATTACTCTTGATCGAAAATTTCTGAAAAGAGTTAAAGAGTTAATCTATTGATATAACTATAAGCTCGAAATTAACAAGATTAAGATCTATTGATATAACTCTTGTGATTGAAAAATAATGAGTAAAACCATTAGTTTGGTATAAACTCTTGATCGAAAAATAATGAGTAAAATCATTAATTTGATGTAAACTCTTGATCGAAAGTAATGAGTAAACCATTAATTTGGTATGACTCTCCCAAGTAAGTATGAGCATAAACCGTCGATCAGTAAAGCTTGATCTATGATTTTCGATCTCCGATCAACGATCTCTAAAGGGATAAAACCATTAAGTTGGTACAAATTCCGATTTTATGAGCATAAACCGTCGATCGGTAAAGCTTGATCTACGATTTTCGATCTTCGATCAACAATCTCCAAAGGGTTAAAACCAATAATTGGTATACAATCCAAATTATTAATTTGAGTAAAACAATTAGTTCTATATACACTCATCAATCTACAAAGACTACAAAACTAAAGCTTAGACCATAAAATTGGCATGGATTCTAAGATAAACAAGATAATTTGTATGAGATCGACAGTAGTCAATCGACCTTCGATACTACGAACTGATAAACGGATGCTTTGGACGAGTAAAATTTTTAAATGAACAGTCAACATCTACCTAGTTCATTCAAAGAAAATGAAGACAAGGGAGAATTCAAAAGCAAACACTTTATCAAGAATGAGAGAGCGTACAAATATTACTAAAAGGCAATCATTCTTGCTCAAACTCTAAAGATCAATTGGGATTCCTAAGTACTATACAGATCTACGCAATTGCAACTATAAGGCTAACTAGTCTTGGAGATCTTCTAAAAGTTGATCGAAATTTTGGGCTGCCAAGCCTCTCTTCCAATGTTCTGTTCGATCCCGGCATCATTCGGGACGACAAGATCTTGGTTCATTTCTGAGGTCGACATTTTGACTAAGAAGGGTTGAAGAATTACACTGTTCACAAAAATATCAACTTATGGAATTTTTTACTGCTCCGATCTCACTGCCGTTATAGTAATGGTAAAGAAGGAATTAAGGACTGGCGTTATGAATATGGGTGAATGATAATGACGATTCAACCCTTGGTTTATAGGCGACGATTCATTTTTCTGCCTCGTAAAATTACAATTCAAGCTCTTGAAGAAGTTATGGAACAATAAGGAGCTACTAGCATATAGCATATCTACTTCAACAATTTGTATATCTCAACGGAAATGTTCTCTTTTTCCCTTGGTCGGTTTTTATCCCAATGGATTTTTCCAAGCAAGGTTTTTAACGAGGCATGTCCGGTATACATCAGGAAGCCGTTCAAAGGCATAATTTTACTTCTCCGAGCTACAACTACACTTTCGCTCGAGAAGTGGGGGAGTAATGATGGGGGCTATTTCGAATTTAGACAGGTCGAATTCTTCGACCTGATCGAGTTTGATCTGGAACGCTTCAATCTCGATCAGTCCTCATTATTATCGATCGAGTCTAGCAGAAGTATACCTTGACGCCTCATATGACACCCCCAGCTGGTCAGGACTCGCTACATGCAGATCATGGGCCGTACAAAGACTCCTATGGGCTCTAGAATTCTATTTTATTAGTGCAACGCATGTTAGCCTATAAATATAAGAATAATTAATGTAAGTGGGGGGCTTCAGACTTTTAGCTTTTTCCACTTTCTTAGCATTATACTAGCTCGGCACTTTAGCTTAATAAAACGCCTAGTTAGCTTATTTTTTGTATTGCGTCATCCTGAGTAGTTTGGCCAGGCCCTATATTCAGATCTGTAATATTCAATAAAGATCCTTTTATCTATTTTTGTGGATCTGTTTCATTACTTTATTGATTTTACTTAGTCCAACGAAATCCGATAAAATCAGTTGGCGCCCACCGTAGGGCCAGGTCAATTACTCGAACGAAATATGGTCAATCCAAGGAATCCCCCAAGAAAAAGTACTCGAACCACAGAAAGAAACCAGTCATCACAAGCTCTCTCTGTCGTCGGGAATTGACCTTAAGATTTTGTCAGAAACAGTTGCACCATCGCACAGATCTGGAAAGGCCAGAAGAATCAAGTCAAGCTGCAGCTCGTCGTGCCGAGGCAAACAAGCAGGCTTCCTTGAGTCATCGGGTCCCCGACCAAAATATCCCACTGAATCCTCCAACACAAACCATCCCACCGCCTCTAGCCTCGCATGACGAACAACTAAAACAATTAGCTCAATTGGTGAGCGCGTTTTGTAATCAAATACAACAAAAACCTAGGCAAGATCCGATCTGGCTAGAAGTGAACCCGTCTCAACCTCCTCAAAGACCTAATGTCTATAGGAGATCTCAACATGAACCCGATCGAAACTCCAATCAGGGTGAAAGCTCTGCTGCCGATCAAAAAACTCACAATTCTGAGCGAATCGGGCAAGCAAGGCAAGCGAAAATTAATGTTCGACCAAAACAGAGAGATGTTCGGGCAAGAGCCTTTGCTCGTCCCGAACAACGCCAGTCTAAAGAGCGTACTATTATTCCGATCAATGATATTATCATACGTCCGATTAACGATAGGAGAGCCACTAGACGATTTTCAGAAAGAGATATCGAGAGGATGGTCAAGGAGCGAGTACGATAGCGTTTAGCTGTGCAAAGACAACCCTGGCCTCAATCTCGAGAAGTGCAAGATAGCATAGCTACTTGCTCGCCGTTCTGTTAAGAAATCAGGGAAACAACATCCTCGGGAACTTTACCAGGTCGTTTACCGAGGTATAATGGAAAATGAGACCCACATGATTATGTGTTCAGTTTCACGAACATAATGAACCTATATGCTCACTCGTTGGAATACAATGCAAAATTGATGGTAACTACGTTCGAAGGTCTGGCAATGGATTGGTTCAAAAGCAGCCTCCGAACTCGATATTCAGTTTCAGGGAACTGTGCAATAAATTACAGCAACAATTTGCCAGCCAAAAAAGGCAGAAGCTTCCGATGAGCTATTTGGGGACTATTCGTCAGCTCGAGGACGAATCGTTGAGGAATTGGTTTGGAAAATTCAATGTAGAACTATTGAAAATCAACTCTCCGAACATAGATTATATAATTTCAATCTTGTTCAACCTAACAAGAAATAAGTAGTTCGACAATGCCCTTTGCAGGAAGTAGCCGCGAACGTTCGCGGAAATTATGATGCTAGTCTCGAAGTATATGACTCAAGAAGAGATGGATTTGATCAAGGATCAAAATAAGATGAAAGGTTCGGGGCCCAAGAAATTCGACAGGGCTCCGACCCCAAAGCCTGTAGATTTTGACCGCTCGCATCGAAAGAGCCATGTTTTTCAGAAACTGAACCATGGAGATCCGAAGTCTAATATAAGATCTAATGTCTACATTAGACCTCTTTCGCCAAATCAAGCACCGAAAAGAGAATAAAATTTATTCTATGAATTTACACCGTTATTATAGAAAATAAGTCTAGTTTTTATGTAGTATTTTTAGTTTGATTTTTTCTTAGCTTTTCAGGAAAAAACGCTTATGTTTTGAATTTATCTTTATATTTAAATCGTTACGATCTCCATTTCTGTTCATTTTCGAACTCCCGTCTCATTACTGCAGGGAATAAAACCATTAAATTGGTATACATTCCAGAAGAGTATGAGTAAAACCGTTTGTTCGGTAAACACTCAGTTATAGATCTACAGGGATTAAAACCATTAGTTGGTATACAATCCGGAATTAACAAGAGTAAAATCTATTGATATAACTCTATGCTTGGAATTACCAAGAGTAAAATATGTTGATATAACTCTATGATCAAAATCAGGCAAGAACTTTTGTTCGACCTGAGGATCGAAGTTAACAATAGTGAAAACTGTTGTTACGACTCTTGGCTCGGAAAAGACATAATAAATAAATTGGGTAAAATCTCTTGATATAACCCACAGCTCGAAAATATTTAGGACGAGAGTGAAAATTGTTGTTATAACTCTTAGCTCGGAAAAGACTAAAGAATAATTAATTGGGTAAAATCTTTTGATATAACCCAAAAAGCCTGGAGATGTCTAGAGCAAAGAGTGAAAACTGTTGTTATGACTTTTAGCTCTGAAAAGACTTAAGAACTAATTGGGTAAAATCTCTTGATGTAACCCACATCTCGAATATATCTAGAGCAAGAGTGAAAATCGTTGTTACGACTCGTGGCTCGGTATATATCTGAAGCAAGAGTAAAATCTGTTGATATAACTCTGTAATCGAAATCAGACAAGAACTTTTGTTCGTCCAGAGCATTGAAATTAACAAGAGTAAAATCTATTGATATTACTCTTGATCGAAAATTTCTGAAAAGAGTTAAAGAGTTAATCTATTGATATAACTATAAGCTCGAAATTAACAAGATTAAGATCTATTGATATAACTCTTGTGATTGAAAAATAATGAGTAAAACCATTAGTTTGGTATAAACTCTTGATCGAAAAATAATGAGTAAAATCATTAATTTGATGTAAACTCTTGATCGAAAGTAATGAGTAAACCATTAATTTGGTATGACTCTCCCAAGTAAGTATGAGCATAAACCGTCGATCAGTAAAGCTTGATCTATGATTTTCGATCTCCGATCAACGATCTCTAAAGGGATAAAACCATTAAGTTGGTACAAATTCCGATTTTATGAGCATAAACCGTCGATCGGTAAAGCTTGATCTACGATTTTCGATCTTCGATCAACAATCTCCAAAGGGTTAAAACCAATAATTGGTATACAATCCAAATTATTAATTTGAGTAAAACCATTAGTTCTATATACACTCATCAATCTACAAAGACTACAAAACTAAAGCTTAGACCATAAAATTGGCATGGATTCTAAGATAAACAAGATAATTTGTATGAGATCGACAGTAGTCAATCGACCTTCGATACTACGAACTGATAAACGGATGCTTTGGACGAGTAAAATTTTTAAATGAACAGTCAACATCTACCTAGTTCATTCAAAGAAAATGAAGACAAGGGAGAATTCAAAAGCAAACACTTTATCAAGAATGAGAGAGCGTACAAATATTACTAAAAGGCAATCATTCTTGCTCAAACTCTAAAGATCAATTGGGATTCCTAAGTACTATACAGATCTACGCAATTGCAACTATAAGGCTAACTAGTCTTGGAGATCTTCTAAAAGTTGATCGAAATTTTGGGCTGCCAAGCCTCTCTTCCAATGTTCTGTTCGATCCCGGCATCATTCGGGACGACAAGATCTTGGTTCATTTCTGAGGTCGACATTTTGACTAAGAAGGGTTGAAGAATTACACTGTTCACAAAAATATCAACTTATGGAATTTTTTACTGCTCCGATCTCACTGCCGTTATAGTAATGGTAAAGAAGGAATTAAGGACTGGCGTTATGAATATGGGTGAATGATAATGACGATTCAACCCTTGGTTTATAGGCGACGATTCATTTTTCTGCCTCGTAAAATTACAATTCAAGCTCTTGAAGAAGTTATGGAACAATAAGGAGCTACTAGCATATAGCATATCTACTTCAACAATTTGTATATCTCAACGGAAATGTTCTCTTTTTCCCTTGGTCGGTTTTTATCCCAATGGATTTTTCCAAGCAAGGTTTTTAACGAGGCATGTCCGGTATACATCAGGAAGCAGTTCAAAGGCATAATTTTACTTCTCCGAGCTACAACTACACTTTCGCTCGAGAAGTGGGGGAGTAATGATGGGGGCTATTTCGAATTTAGACAGGTCGAATTCTTCGACCTGATCGAGTTTGATCTGGAACGCTTCAATCTCGATCAGTCCTCATTATTATCGATCGAGTCTAGCAGAAGTATACCTTGACGCCTCATATGACACCCCCAGCTGGTCAGGACTCGCTACATGCAGATCATGGGCCGTACAAAGACTCCTATGGGCTCTAGAATTCTATTTTATTAGGGCAACGCATGTTAGCCTATAAATATAAGAATAATTAATGTAAGAGGGGGCTTCAGACTTTTAGCTTTCGACGTTTCTTAGCATTATACTAGCTCGGCACTTTAGCTTAATAAAATGCCTAGTTAGCTAATTCTTTGTATTGCGCCATCCTGAGTAGTTTGGCTAGGCCCTATATTCAGATCAATAATATTCAATAAAGATCCTTTTATCTATTTTTGTGGATATGTTTCATTACTTTATTGATTTTACTTAGTCCAACGAAATCCGTTAAAATCAGCATCTTAAAGGTACACAGGAATTGGGATTATGGTATCCAAGGATATTCAGATTCTGACCTTGCTGGCTGCAAGATTGACAGGAAGAGTACTACATGTACATGTTAATTCTTAGGTAGTCGTCTGATCTCATGGATGAGTAAGAAACAAACTTCAGTATCAATATCTACTGTTGAAGCTGAATATATTGCCGCTGGAGCATGTTGTGTACAAATACTCTGGTTGAAACATCAAATAGAAGATTATAATCTCAAAATTAGTGGAATTCCAATCTACTGTGACAATACAAGTGCAATATCACTTACTCAGAATACTACAAGTCATTCTAGGACTAAGCATATTGAGATCAAACATCACTTCATCAGAGATCATGTTGAGAAAGGAAATGTCGCAATTGAGTATGTTCATATAGACAATCAGATAGCTGACATTTTCACCAAACCATTAAGTGATGCAAGATTTTCTACTCTTAGAGTGGAATTAGGCTTGTTAAAATTGAATTCATAAGCTGAGTGGGAACCTATCAGAAGACTTGGTTCATCAGCTGAATAATCTGATATCAACAAGTGTATTCTTCAAGAACTGACTTTCAACAGACTAGTTGACTGATAGACTCTTAAATTCAGGGGGAATGTGTAAGACGAGCGGTACTCCTGATTAAAGATGAATTCTTCAATGAAAGATAGTTAAAGTTGCTTTATCAGATGATTTGTTCTTAATTCTTGCAGACCTGGAGATTATTTATCTTGTTGGATTGACAAACAGCAAAGGAAAATCACTAGCTATTGGCTTTCTTTAGTGATATATTGTATCAGACAAGTCATCTGTCAGATAAGTACACTCTACTCATCTGATTATTTATTTATTTATAAGGGTGTTGTGCTAAAAACGCTATTTATATAAACACGTTTTTATAAGTCAAGACTAGGAACGCTTCGCTTTCCCGCCCAGTCTGATAAAATAAAATAAAATTTGAAATCCATAAATGTCGCACACACAATTGTAACTGACGCATACAGATCTAACGGTTGGCAGATATCATGGAAACCGAAAAATCCCTAACTGAAAAGATAGTGCCCTGCAAGCCAATAGATTTTAGCCTGTATAAAGGACTATCATGTGATAAGCTTTCTCTAGTATAAATGAATTAATACGCTCGTTTGTTTATAATATGTAAATCAAACAATGGCCAACTTCATCTCTCGCGAATCACTTAAGCGATTGGATGAAATCCTTAGATCACAATAGACTATGGGACGATTCACTTCAGTATGAGTGCAATCATGAAACAGTCTCTAAGGTCGTGATCTTAAAAACGTTCCAAGTCATAGATTCCTGTCGAGACGGGGTATCGAAAGGAATCGTTAAGACTTGTACGAGTATGCATGATTCACATGGAGTGAATTTGTAGCGTTTCATGAGCAAGGCATTTGATGCCAGTGCATATGAGTAGGTGGTTCGATAGGGGATCGAACGCATCGAACGACCCGAACAGAGAAACCCATTGTGGAAGCGCATGTCGCACATCGGCGATGGGATGTTTCTCAAGGCTTATAATAGTGTACGATTTAGCCCTTTGACTTGAGGTGCTAGGGCGAATTCTGTGCACGTGAGTGCGTACTTTTATTTAGGAGTCGATCACTTAGCCTGATCATTGTGCGACTACTTTGGGTACGTAGGATCATGTACGCGAATGGTTAGCACTAATATGGGATCTACCGACTCAACGTAGTGCGTCGAGAGAATTTCCTATACGTTCTTAGATAATATATTCCGAGAAACCCGTGGCCACGGTCAGTGACGGATTTGGAAAGGGGTTTCCAAATTTAGCAGTCACACTTAAATTATTATCCTGAATTAGAAAGTATAGTTATCAAGATAATTAGAGGTGCCGATCAATTCACACACCCTAGGTCTCGATCGGGAAATTAGTCGATAGAGGGACCGTATGTACATGGCACTTATAAGAGGTGAGGTTCACTGAGATCAATTCACCTGAAGTTGGGCCTCATGGGCTTGTGGCTAGACATCGACCAAGAGGTGTGGGTACTCATGAATTAATTGTAAGATTAATTCTTGAGTGGTTAGTTGAAGGTGTTCAATTAATCGGAGCAATTTATAAGCTCGCAAATTAAATCACGAAAGTCGTGGGCCCGCGGCCAATTGATGGTGAACCTAGAGGGTCACACACAATACAATTGGACTGCAACAAATCAAATAAGGAAAGTTTGATTTAAAGAGTTAAATAAAAAACTAAAGAATTAAAGTGTTAATTCTTGAAGAGGAAATTTAATTAATTAAAGAGTTAATTAATAAGAGAGGAGTTAATTAATTAATTGGATTAATTAATTAAATGGGCTGAATTAATTAAAGGAGTTTAATTAATTGTCTAGGTCCATTAGGAAACAAATAAATGCCATAAGCAAATAGGCTTTAAAGTTCCCCAGTTGGACTAGGCCACATTAGGTCAAGACTCCTTATCTATAAATAAGGAGTAGAAGACCAAAACCCTAGCCCCAGCTAACCCTAATAGCCGCCCCCTCTTGGAGAAGAGGTGTGGCCGCCCCCCCTCTCCAATGGAAGAGAGAGGCCGCCCCCTCTCTTCCTCCAGATATAGATCTGAATCTAGATCTGGTTTTCTTCGTTCTTCCATGTCTGATTACCCTTGAATCCTATTTCTGAGCCTGTGGATTCAAAGGGGTTGCTTTAATTCAATTGGTGTGGATATTGCTAGAGGCACAACACTTGGGGTGCTCCTCTCGAACCAAATCCATCAGATCTGAAAGAAGACCGGAGAAAAACCACCACCTTGCCTGTGGTGAGGTAATTTCGAATTACACCCTTTTTATTTTGTAAATTGTTGCAAAATTTAATTCAACCTATTCGTATGAGCTAGTCAATAATCCTGTGATTTTGGGTGTTATGAAAATTTTAAATTCCGCACTGTTGTATGACAATCATACCCCATGAAATCCCAACAGTGGTATCAGAACCAAATTTACTACGCTCATATGAATAGGTCTGAACACTTCAAAATATATGTGTATATTTGTTTGTTGTGTTCTAAGTTTTGATTCTTGCTTGTTATGATGAATTATATGTTCGGGTATATACACTTTCGGTTTTGGGCCTAAACTGCAATTTCTGAAAATTTGAGGGCTTATGTGCAAATTGTGATTTTTGTAAAATCTGGACAGAAAGTAAAATTTTGATTTTCTGCAATTCTGGACCAAATTGTAATTTCTGGAATTTTTCAAAATCTGGACTGTTTTGCAATTTACGAAAGGTTAGGGGCTGTTTTTGCAATAACCGTAAAATCTGGGGTCTGTTTTGCTTTAAACGAAAGTTTCTGGAAATTTTGTTAATTTTCTGCTTTCTGGTCCGATTTGCATGTTCTGGAAATTTTGGGGCTGATTTGTAATTTCCAAAAGTTGAGGGGTCAAAATGCAATTTTCAAAAATTCAGGGCCGAACTGCAATTTTTCAAAAGTTGAAAAACAGAAACTGATATGTGCACTAAAAGAGTTTAGTATATCCGGAAAGTTAATTTTATCATAATTAGTGGACACTAGAGTGAGAATCAAGGGTTTATTTTAAAAGGGGTTTTAAAATAAAAATTGTGGATTGTTTTAAAAGGGGTTTTAAAACTAGAATCTAAAGGTATTTTAAAAGGAGTTTTAAAATAAGATAAGGAATAAGGAAATATGTTTTGATTGTTTCTTGCTCTACGTGAACTGTTTACGTGGTTTTCGATCGCGCCGAGCCTTGACCCTTAGGGTAGATGTGATTGGTTAATTTCAATTTTGTTGGTTTTATTGGGCCTGCGAGCCTTAAGTTTTTGGGCCACTTTGAGCCCTTGTAATAGATAGGGCTTTACTATTTTAAATAGTTTAGGATGGAGGCCCGTTACAAGCAAGGTGGGAGCCCAAGAAGAGTGAAGGCCATGTATGCATGGTTATTTATGTAATAGCCTAGGTCCTTTAGAACCCAATTAGATTGACCAATTGGGCCAACATCTTTGGCTCGATGATGGCCCGCATAGGAGGCTACCGATCGAAAACATACTGTGGTAGCATGCATGCTCGGTGTGTATGTTTTATTTACGTATTTATATTTTTAGCATGTATGGTGATGCGCGCTAGTAATGTAGATCGTAAATAAAAGGTAATGCATAACTGGAACGGTGAGATCTCGAGGAGTGTTACCTCAAATTCTTAGACCCGGAAAACCCCTCTTGAAAATAATATTAAGTCATATTGGGTTAAAATAAAATGAAGTATTTATATAAATCCAAGACTTCCATCAATAGGAACTAGCGTGAGTTGTCCACTTATCGATTAAGGTGATCCAGAGTCTGGCACCCGAGTCAAAGAAAGAGACAATACGCAAAATTCCTTGATTCTCGTTTTTAAATAAACTTGACAAGGGTGAGGACTGGTCGGGACATGAACATCGACCATAACCAAGTTATGGGGATTTCATGACCGGGCTCGTTGCTCATCAAGATTGATGGGTTAGACTTAACGAGTAGTACCACTCATGATGTAGCAGTGCTAGATGGGTGCGAAAATCGAGGCAAATTAGCTTGAAGGTTGTGTAGGGACACAATTGGCAATAAGTATGCCTACCTGGGGAATTAGTTGTATGGCCGCGAGTCGTGGGTACAGTTAATGTCTGCTGGGACGTTAAGACCTACTAGGAAATAGGATTTCCCGAACAATTGAAGGGGTAATTGTTTCGATAAAATAGTGGGAGAACTTTTACGATAGAAAGTCCAACATTCGTAGATTATAAGTATTATTCATTAACTAGTCCTCTAGATATTTGTCTTCTCTTTAGATTAGATATTGAGATATTTATATGAATTGTCCATTTTTACTATTTATCCTCGACTTAGAAAATAACTGGATTAAAATATCGATTGGCTTAGAAACTTGGGGATTGTCCTCAATTCCGAAAGTCGGAATCGTGTTCTTAATAATCAACCTATGCCTGATGCATTTTGAGATGAGTCTCAAAAGAGGAACGAATCACCTATAGAGTATGGGAATTTCAATGATCGTTGCCTCATATACACATCAAGATTGAACGAGCTAAAGAAGCGACATAGGAGTATGTCTGAAACTTCTAAAACAAACCTCCACCTCAAAAGGCTTGTTTTGAGGAGCATTTTCGAATCATCTGATTCGAGATTTCTAAGGTGCTGTTTAAAACTCGAGAATAAGTGAAGGAACTAATGTCAAGGATCACTGTCCTTGTTTTATCAATCTGGTTGAAAACTGGATCAATTAAACGTAGGCCTGCAAGTGATCTTAACGTTGACTTCCTCCTAAATTCTCCTCCCCGCTCATTCGAACTATTCGTGAAAAACTCTGAACTTATTTGATAAGTTGATCAGGTTTCTCGAAATAACCAAAGTATTGGTAAAAGGCAAATAGGAACCTTTTAAAAGGTATACCTGTCATGATTGCTTACACTTCAAGGACCGCAAAGTCAAAGAAGAGTAAAAGGAAAAAGAAAGTGTTCTCTTCCAAAGCGAACATAAAGGTAGTGAAAAGAACACAAGTAGCCTAAAAATCGAATTATCCCACTGCACCTAAGAAAGGCACTGACAAGTTTAAATGATTAGAAGGTCTAATTAATTAAACAACGTTTCAATTAAAGAGTTAATTGAAAAGAAACGTTTCAATTAAAGAGTTAATTGAAAAGGAAAATGAATCAATTAAAGAGTTAATTGAAAGTAACGTTTCAATTAAAGTGTTAATTGAAAACAAACAAAATTGATTGAATTAATGTGTTATGTTCAATCAATACCAAGATAATACTCCACACATATGGCACGCAAGATTAGGTCGTGTTCCATAGGAAGGATTCAATAGTTGGTTTCATCGATGTTTCTTGAAAAATAGTGCTTAGATGAACTATCAACTTGCGAATCCTGTCTGAAAGAAAAGATGACAAAGTTACCGTTTGCTGGGCATCCGGTGCGTACCAAACAAATTTTAGGATTGGATCCATATGAATGAATGTGGACCACTAAAGTGTTAGTGTGAGAGGAGATTACTCATACCTCGTGAGGTTTACTGATGACTTTAGTCATTAGTGTTATGTGTATCTTATGATGTACAAATCCGAAACTCTTGAAACGTTCAAAGAATTTCGAAACGAAGTAGAGAATCAAACAAGGCATAGTATTAAGGCAACTCGATCTGATCGAGATGGCAAATACTTAAGCTAGAAGTTCCTCAATTATCTTACTGAGAAAGATATTCTCGTACAACGAACTCCTTCTAGACGCCTCAACCTATTGGAGGGTCTGAAAGAAGAGAATCGAACCTTGTTGGACATTGTTCGATCCGTGATGAGTTTCGTTCAACATCCTTATGCATACTAAGGATTGACCCTAATGATTGCATCGAAGATACTGAACAAAGTAACTTCAAAGTTCGTGCCTGCAAAACCCTACCAAGAATGGTGTGGTAAAACACCTCTATACTCTCTCTATTGAGTCTGGGGATCTCCTGCCTATGTTAGGAACAAGAAAGGAGATAAATTGGATAGTAGATCCAGTTTGTACAAATTTGTGGGGTATCCAAAGAAATCCGCTTGGATGCCTGTTCTACATTCCTAAAGAACAAATGGTGTTTGTTTCAAGGAATATCCATTTCTTAGAGGATGGCTTCCTTGTGAATAGAAATGGTACCCTAGTAGAACATGATGAGGTCCAAGAAGTGGAACTCATCCCCACAAACAGTGGGAGTTAATCCAGAAACTGCTGAACCATCAACATACACCAGTACTTCGTAGATCTGATCAAGTTCGTGAGAAACTTGAAAGATATGGTTAGACCATATACGAAGAATCTGCATTGGATGTAGACGCTTATGTATGGCAAGAGGCCATGCATATCTAAAATGGATTCCATCCATTCCAACAAGGTATAGACCTTGGTTGATCCACCCGAGGGAAGTGTCCCTGAAGATTGCAAATGGATCTTCAAGCGCAAGCTAGGAATGAATGAAGAGGTATTGACCTATAAGGCTCGCCTAATGGCAAAAAGGTTGTTTACAAAGGCCTGGAACGGACTTTGATGAAATCCTTTCTCCATTGGCAATGTCCGAATCCATTTGGACTCACATTTATTTAGATGAGACAGTCAAAGGTATTTGACATCATCGAAAACAAATGTGAACCTTGAGTGTACAAGAAGTTTAGTGGGAGCTCTTTAAAGTTCATTATTTTTACGTGTCGATAACATTATGATTATCTTGGATGATATTGAAATGTTAGCACAGATGGAAGCATGATTGTCCATGCAATTCTCCATGAAAGATTTGAGAGAAACATCTTGAGTATTAGGATACGTATCTATGGAGATAGATCGGAGAAGATGTTGAGACTCTCTCAATCAAAGTACATAGAAACAATACTGAAAATATTCAGTATGGAAGAATCCAAGCGAGGATTGCTTCTAGTGAGACACTGTATCTCTCCTTCTAAATCGATGTGCCCTACATCGAATGAGGAAAAGGAGAATGTCTCAAATACCTTATGTTTCGACAAAAGGTTATGGTATGCTATACTATGTACTACACCAAACATAGAACCTGCTCAAGTGCCACGAGCAGTTACTAGTCAAACTCCAGTGGAGAGTACTGGATCGCCGTAAAAGATATCCTTGAGCTCTTGAGAGAGACTAAGGATTTGATCTTGGTCTACGGTGATAGTGGAGAATTGAAACTTGAAGGATTTACTGATTCGAGTTTCTAGTCTGATGTGGATGACTATAAGTATCCAGTTTTGGATACATATTTTGCCTCAATGGGGTAGCGGTAAGTTGGAAATGTTCCAAGGAAAACACCGTTACCATCTTAACCACTGAAGCAAGATATATCGCAGCAAGGAATGCAACGTAAGAAAGTGTTTGGATGAAAACCGTCATCCAAAAGTTGGATGTAGTGCCTAGCATTGCGAAGCTCGTGGTTATCTTCTAAGATAACAATGGAGCTATTGCTAAAGCAAAGGACTCGAGATCTCACCAGAAGTCTAAACACAATGAGAGAAAAGTACAATCTGATTAGAGTAATCATTGGTAGAGTTGACACACATAATGGATCGCGTCGACTCAGAAGACAATCTAGCGGATCCACTAGTAGAGCCTTTGTCACAAAAGGAGTTCGAAGAACATCTTTGGAAGATGGGTCTTAGAAGCGTTTGTGATTGGCTTTAGGGCAAGTGGGAGATTGAAAGGATAGTGCCCTGCAAGCCAATAGATTTTAGCTTGTATAAAGGACTATCATGTGATAAGCTTTCTCTAGTATAAATGAATTAATACGCTTGTTTGTTTATAATATGTAAATCAAACAATGGCCAACTTCATCTCTCGCGAATCACTTAAGCGATTGGATGAAATCATTAGATCACAATAGACTATGGGACGATTCACTTCAGTATGAGTGCAATCATGAAACAGTCTCTAAGGTCGTGATCTTAAAAACGTTCCAAGTCATAGATTCCTGTCGAGACGGGGTATCAAAAGGAATCGTTAAGACTTGTACGAGTATGCATGATTCACATGGAGTGAATTTGTAGCGTTTCATGAGCAAGGCATTTGATGCCAGTGCATATGAGTAGGTGGTTCGATAGGGGATCGAACGCATCGAACGACCCGAACAGAGAAACCCATTGTGGAATCGCATATCGCACATCGGCGATGGGATGTTTCTCAAGGCTTATAATAGTGTACGATTTAGTCCTTTGACTTGAGGTGCTAGGGCGAATTCGGTGCACGTGAGTGCGTACTTTAATTTAGGAGCCGATCACTTAGCCTGATCATTGTGCGACTACTTTGGGTACGTAGGATCGTGTACGCGAATGGTTAGCACTAATATGGGATCTACCGACTCAACGTAGTGCGTTGAGAGAATTTCCTATACGTTCTTAGATAATATATTCCGAGAAACCCGTGGCCACGGTCAGTGATGGATTTGGAAAGGGGTTTCCAAATTTAGCAGTCACACTGGAATTATTATCCTGAATTAGAAAGTATAGTTATCGAGATAATTAGAGGTGCCGATCAATTCACACACCCTAGGTCTCGATCGGGAAATTAGTCGATAGAGGGACCGTATGTACATGGCACTTATAAGAGGTGAGGTTCACTGAGATCAATTCACCTGAAGTTGGGCCTCATGGGCTTGTGGCTAGACATCGACCATGAGGTGTGGGTACTCATGAATTAATTGTAAGATTAATTCTTGAGTGGTTAATTGAAGGTGTTCAATTAATCGGAGCAATTTATAAGATCGCAAATTAAATCACGAAAGTCGTGGGCCCGCAACCAATTGATGGTGAACCTAGAGGGTCACACACAATACAATTGGACTGCAACAAAAATAAATAAGGAAAGTCTGATTTAAAGAGTTAAATCAAAAACTAAAGAATTAAACTGTTAATTCTTGAAGAGGAAATCTAATTAATTAAAGAGTTAACTAATAAGAGAGGAGTTAATTAATTAATTGGATTAATTAATTTAATGGGCTGAATTAATTAAAGGAGTTTAATTAATTGTCTAGGTCCATTAGGAAACAAATAAAGGCCATAAGCAAATGGGCTTTAAAGTTCCCTAGTTGGACTAGGCCACATTAGGTCAAGACTCCTTATCTATAAATAAGGAGTAGAAGACCAAAACCCTAGCCCCAGCTAACCCTAATAGCCGTCCCCCTCTTGGAGAAGAGGTGTGGCCGCCCCCCCTCTCCAATGGAAGAGAGAGGCCGCCCCCTCTCTTCCTCCAGATCTAGATCTGAATCTAGATCTGGTTTTCTTCGTTCTTCCATGGCTGATTACCCTTGAATCCTATTTCTGAGCCTGTGGATTCAAAGGGGTTGCTTTAATTCAATTGGTGTGGATACCGCTAGAGGCACAACACTTGGGGTGCTCCTCTCGAACCAAATCCATCAGATCTGAAAGAAGACCGGAGAAAAACCACCACCTTGCCTGTGGTGAGGTAATTTCGAATTACACCCTTTTTATTTTGTAAATTGTTGCAAAATTTAATTCAACCTATTCGTATGAGCTAGTGAATAATCCTGTGATTTTTGGTGTTATGAAAATTTTAAATTCCGCACTGTTGTATGACAATCATACCCCATGAAATCCCAACACTTGCCCTATAAATCCAGATCTGATCAGAAGAGTGACTTTGCGCACCCTCAGATTTTCTAACTTCCAAGAACTACTAATATGTTTCTGTATTCTTGTGAGATTTTTCTTTGCACTCTGCTCTCAATTCAAACACATATCATGGGTTCAAAAGCTGAAGCTAACGCTGAAGGAAGATACTTGAATTACGAGATGTATCACGCGAATGGAACTAAGCTCATGAAAGAAATCATGGAGAAATTCAAAGAAGGTTCGCTGGTTAACTACATGGAAGCTCATGAGACAATGGTTTTAAACCAGAAGTGGATGAGTTGGAGGAAAAGATGTATGCATCACTCCAGCCGTACTTAGTGAAAAATATGGCCTGAAGAATGAAGGAGCCACTGATTTCTCGGTGTTGGCTGCTCCTTTGGAAAAAGATTTCTGGAAAATTGTTGCGAAGAAAGTTGAAATTGTCCCTGGTTCAGTCAAGAAGATCCAGCTGATTGATGAATTTCAAAGGTTGGCTGACCTGTTTGCGAAGAAATTCAAAGAATGCACGCTATGATGGCAGTTTACTACATAATGAAAGTGAACTGGGCTGCCTATGTGTTCTATGTGATAACAGTTAACAAGGAACATGAACACAACCATCATAAGATTTTCTTAAGTCATCTATTAATGAGTTTGGGATGTGGTATGACCCATGGAAAGGTCATTCACTGGGCTGCCTATGTGTTCTATGTGATAGCAGATCACAAGGAACATGAACACAACCATCTTAAGATTTTCTTAAGTCATCTATTAATGAGTTTGGGATGTGGTATGACCCATGGAAAGGTCATTCACTGGGCAAAAGAGGTTAAGGTTTATGAGCCTATCAAATCAGCGCCCAAGGTTGAAATAACTCCTGAAAAGAAGAAGAAGAAGAGAAAATCTGCTGAGGAAAAGCCTGCTGAAAAGGCTAAGAAGATTAAAAAGGATAACCAGGCTGCAGAACAACCTCTTGCTACCAAAGAAACAAAATCAAATGTCAAGGCTATTGAGCCTACTGATCAAACAACAAACAGTGCTGTTGAAGCTAGATCAGTTGACATTCTGAATGCTGATGATGTCATCTACAAAGTTGTTGCGGAGATAGATGCGATGCCTTTAATGGACTCTCCTGAAAGAACGAAATCTGATGAAAAGATCACGGAGAATGTGCCAAAAAGGACAAGGAGTTCACTGAAAATTCCTGGTGTTGTACCAACGCTTACACTCACAAAGACTACAGCAAGAAAGGAGCTGGTACTTGGAGGACAAAAGATTACATTTCCTACAACTTTTAGAGAAGATCCTACCTCCGCTGAGAGACCAGTGGAATCAGCAAAGGAGTCTGATGCTGAAAATCAGACATCAGTTGAGGTACCTGTACCTCAGGTTATTTAGTCTGCTTTTCCATCAGCAGAAGTCACTGAAACACCGGCCGCCAGAAGGAAAAGAACTGGTAAGGCTAGAATATCCCGTTACCACAAAAAGAAAAGAGCAGAGGCTGAGCAAAAGAAACAAGAAGAAGCTAAGCTCAAGGCTGCTCTTGAAGCCAGTAAGTCTGAAGTTGCCACTAAACAGATGACTGAGGCAGAGTTGGCTTCCAAAGAAGCTGAAGATTTGCCCAAGGCACTTGAAGCAAGTAAAGAAGATGCTCATGGGCTTAGGAGAAGTGGTGGGATCGTAATTGGAGAACTAAAAGAAGGTTTTGTTGTACTTCCTCGTCCTTAACCTGTAAAGAAGCAAAAGAAAGAGGTCAAACGTGCATTGGAGATAATAAAAAGTGACCTTGCTGTCTTTGCAAGATTTGAAACTGAATTAGAGAGGTACAACACATTGTTGCATTCTTAGAGTACCTTCACTACTGAAAAGATAAGATGGAATAGGTGGAGGAACTACAGATTGAACAAAAGAAGTGAAGAATTCAGAGCTTTGAATGAAGCTACTGCTGAAGAAAGTTGGGTATTGAACTGGTTGCAGACCAACAATATCAAACAAGCACTGGACACTGATTTCTTCCACGATAGAGTACATGAGTATGTAAAACTCATTGTACAAAAAGGAATCAACTGCTCTCGGGGAAACAATGACAAATAAGCCCAAAAAGGGAGAAGATTTGGGAGAGAAAGTTGTTAAGATTGCAGTTTGTGTTACTTTGGATAAATGGGTTGAAAGATCAAGATATGGACAAGGAAGCTCCAATGATCTGCCAACCTTACCAAGTTTGCAACACATAGCTTTTGGGTCATAAATCAGAAAGTACCAAGAATTAGATCACTCACATCAGACGACATCGCCTTTTGTACCCACAAACTTTATTTATCATAAAACAGTCGTGTCTACTGATGGTTTTGATTTCACTCATATTACAGATGAAGGTACTGATCTGAGCCAAGATGCTGCAAAGGACACTTCAATGGAGCTAAATCTTAATGAAGCTAAAGTTCCATTGGATGAAGTGCCTCAAGTTAAGGAGATGCTGGCTCTTGAATGGATATCATAAGCCACTCCTGAAAATCAGCAAAGTGTTACTCCTGCCAACGAATCTAAAACTGTTCAATCCGCCATCTTGGACTCCATGAAGGCCATGATTGATACAACCATGAAGGAAATGAGGGAGAAGAACATGGAGCTACTCAGAAAATTTGAAGAGATAGCTTCCAACCTTGTTCAAAGCACCATTTAAAGTATTCCACAGCCTACTGATCCGACTGTACTGTTGAAGGATGAGCTGACTACTCTCAAGGATGAAGCTCAAAGCATGAAGTCAGACATTCAGCTGTTCAACAATAGAGTAGAAAAAAACGAGGATGGCTGGAAACAAATTAACTTGGTTGTTGCAAATGCAATGGAAGCAAATGAAGAAAATACTGAAAATTTAGTGCAAACCTTCTGTGCAAATGCTGATCTAGTACTTCAATCCCAGATTCAAGTGGGTACAGAAGTTGAAGCCTTCCATCAGACCTTCCATAATCAAACTACAGGTCAAAGGCAACAGGAAAATCCACTAAATGCTATGGATCAGAACTTCAGAATGCTCTGTGATGCAGTTAACATTATCCTGTCCAAATTGAAGCGCTCTACCTTGCTGATGATGACAAAAAGGGGAAGAGTTACCTGAAAAAAAGGAGGAAGTTAAGGCTGCTGAAAAAGCCCAAGTTTTGGAAGATGCTATTGATAAGCCTGCTAAAAAAACAAAGGCTGCTGCTGAAAAAACAGAGGATGCTGCTGATGTTGAGGAAGCTGATTTAAATAAAGAAGAACCCAAGGACGCAGCAAAAGAAGATAAAAGAATTGCTGCTTCCAAGGATTCTGCTGAAGAACAACTTGATCCATACAGAAAAGTAAAGAGAATTGAGGAAATTAGGGCAAGGTTCAAGGCTGACGAAAGAAAAGAAAAACTCATGGAAAAAGCCAAGTCCTTAGTCTTAAAATTCTCAGATGAAGATAGTGATGAAGAGGATGAAGAAGAAGAAGTGGATGAAGACAATGAAGCTGAAGACTAAAGAAGACCCCACTTTTCAATCTTACGTTCTTTTGTAATTTTCTATCTTTTTGTAAACTTTTTCAAATTCTTGTAATCTGATGTACATGTAACTGATCATCATTAATAAAAGATTACAAGTTATCCAACTCAATTTCTATCTCAGCATTTTTGTGTGAAGACTTAACTTTAGTTAGTTACAGGTACTTAGCTGAAGTTTTGTCATCATAAAAAAGGGAGAAATTAGCTGAAGTTCTTTGTACTTTTTAACCAGATACCAAACTACAGATGTTGTGCTCGAAAAGTCATACACAAAGAGAATATTATTGTGTGGATATTGTTAATCATTGTTATTCACGATGAACAAGAAAAAGTTTTTGTATTGACTAGCTAAAATAATACTCCTATTAGTAGTATTATGGCTTTTGATAATTTTTATAAGAAAGACAAATGTTGATCGTTGTGGATAAGCTTAAACTAGTTCATATCTAAGGTTATGAATAAATTATTTCTTTCGGCTTTGACAAGAAATCTTTTAGCTCATTTTTGTATTTTAAATAGATGTTGAAACTATGAATGTGTGTGTGTTTGAGTTCACTTAAATTTTAATTTGAAACGTTTGTCACATGTACATGTGACATCAAAATATAAAATGAAAGTAAAATAGAAGAGCATTCTAACTAGGACATGCTTTCATTTCATTTTCTTCCACTTAGGACCAACAAATAGAAATCCAGTCGACTATATAGATGCTTGTCTTCTTCCAGATAATATCACTTTTTTTTGTTCCAATTTGCTCTACATAGCACTTATCTAATGAGAAGATGACAGAAAATCCATTGTCAGAAAATTGACAAATACTCAGTAGATTGTACTTCAGGCCTTTGACATATGAGACATCAGATATCTCAATGTTTCCTTTGATAAGCTTTTCACTTGCCACAATCTTGTCTTCTTTGTTGAACATCCACTGTCCAAGTACGATTTCTTCTCTACTTGTAATCCTACTCCTAATCATATATCCTACATAATAAAATAAAAATGTTTTAGGTACCCTTTATTGAGAGGGTCATGAATGATTAGTTTCACCTTTGACAACCTAAGATTTGGTAACCTTAGGCTTCTTAGGCTCAGTAGACTTCGGTGGTGCTTTTGATACTCATGGTGCATCATAATTTTCAGTAGACATGTTATGATGATAACCATTATGATGTGAGTAATGCTCATAAATAGGGCATGATGCATGATAAGTAGGATAAGCATGCATCGGATGATGAGCAGGATATGCAGCAGCATAGTAAGGTGGATAATGAGGTGCATGATAGTATGATGAATAAGCAGGTTGCACATAACATGACTCATTTCCATACCAAGCATTATCATTTTTATAATTTCTTTGCCTCTTAGGTTTCTTTCTTACTTGCTCACTAACAGACTTCTTAGACTTGTCACTAGTTTGATTATGCTTGCTCTTATCAGCGGACTTCTTAAGACTGTTCTGTTGTTTAGCTTTACTAGTCTGTTTTTCTTTCTTAGGCTCTCTACCCTTAGTAGCCTTTTGAGATTTCTTCTCCTTAAATCTCTTTTTCTGGTGAAGTGAGTTTAGCATTCTGAACATATAAGATTACCTTATTGTTACTAGTAGATGTGGACTGTTCAGCATAGTCGAATTCTAAACCTGTTTTTTCATAAGGTAGTTTATGTTTACTTGGCATGTTATCTGACGTAACAGAAGACTTGGCATGGGACTCAATAATCTTTTCAAGTTCCATGATTTTTCTCTTATAAACTTCACATTCTGCTTTTAGTGTTGGGAATGCCCCGGTTGTCAAAACAACGAGAGTGCGGAATTTAAAATTTTCCGAGGCACCCCAGCTGACCCAAGATATATTTTCCACCTTATGTATGAGAAAAGGTTGAATCAAACAATTCTACATTAGAATAAAGTAGGAGATATGCGATTTACCTCACTGCAGGCAAGGCGGGGCAACCTCCGGCTTTTTGCTGATTCACAACGAGTGATCCAATTGTCTCACCTCCAGAGTGTATCCACACCAATTGGATTGTAGCAACACCTTCTATTCACAGGCTACGAACTAGAGATAGAAGGTTGTCAATGGAGGAAGAAACAGATCTAGATTCAGATCTAGATCCAGCTATGGAAGACAGAGAGAGAGGGGGCGGCACTGTGCAAGGGGGCGGCTAGGGTGTAGGGGGCGGCTAGGGTTTTATTTTCAGCTCTTTGTTTCAAGTGTTAAGTATCTGTGTGGAAGAGTTGTGAGGAGATATCTATTTATATGAGAAGAAACCTTCTCTTTGTAGATATCTCTTCAAGATCTTTTCCTTATCTTATAAGAAAATAAGATATACACATATATCTTTTTAGATCCTCCTTGTTTCACATGGAAACAAACTCTCCCTCCTTATCCTTAGCCAAAATCGCCCCTACCTAGTCTTGCAAGACTTCTTCTGGGCTTTTAATTAAAGGCCCATGTCTTGCAACTTAATTTAATTAACCATTAATTAAATCAGCCCAATTAATCCAATTAATTAATATCTCTCAATTAATTAACACTTTAATTAATATTTAATTAATTAGACCATCTAATTAATTATCCTTCCAATTGAATTAACACTTTAATTCACTTAATTGATTTAACTCCCTTAAATCAAATATTTCCTTGTTTGACTGTCACTGTCCAATTGTATTGTGTGTGACCCTCTAGGTTCACCATCAATCGGCAGCAGGCCCACGAACCCTTCGTGATTTAATTTATGAGTAATTAAATGCTCCGATCAATTAAACCCTTTTAATTGACCACTCCAGAATTAATCTCCCTTATTAATTCAGGAGTACCTACACTTCATGGTCGATGTCTAGCCACAAGCCCATGAAGCCCAACTTCAGGTGAATTGATATTTGTGAACCTCACCTCTTATAACTGCCATGTACATACGGTCCTCCTATCGACTTAATTTCCCGATTGAGACCTAGGGTGTGTGAATTGATCGGCACCTCTAATTATCTCAATAACTATACTTTCTAATTCGGGATAATAATCCAGTGTGACTGCTAAATTTGGAAACCCCTTTCCAAATCCGTCACCGACCGTGATCACGGGTTTCTTGGATCTATTATCTAAGAATCGTATAGGAAATTCTCTCGTCCATTACGACGAGTCGGTAGATTCCATCTTGGTACTAACCACTCGCGTACACAACTATAGGCACCCAACTTAGGCACATTATGGTCAGGCTACGTGACCAGTACCTAAATCTAAGTACATATACCTATGCACCGAATTCGCCCTAGCACCTCAAGTCTAAGGACTAAATCGTACACTATTATAAGTCTTGAGAAACATCCCATCACCGATATGCGTCATGCGCTTCCACAATGGGTTTATCTGTTCGGGTCGTTCGATGCGTTCGATCCCCTATCGAACCACCTACTCATATGCACTGACATCAAATGTCTTGTTCATGAAACTCTACTAATTCACTCCATGTGAATCATGCATATTCGTACAAGTCTTAGCGATTCCTTCGATACCCCGTCTCGTTCGGAATCTATGACTTGGAACGGGTTTTAAGATCACGACCTTAGAGACTGTTTCATGATTGCACTCAATACCGAAGTGAATCATCCCATAGTCGAATGTGATCTAAGGATTTCATCCAATCGCATAAATGTATTTGCGAGAGATGAATATGGCCATTGTTTATTCTATACAGTTATAAATAAACGTGCGTATTATTCATAAAAATCAAAGATTGTTTATTACAGAATAGTCCTATTACAAGCTAAAGAGAATTGGCTTGCTGGGCACTATCCTATCAATCTCCCACTTGACCTAAAGTCATTCACAAACATTTCTAAGACCCATCTTTATAAGATGTCCCTCGAACGCTTTTTGCGAAAGTGGCTTCGTTAGTGGGTCAGCTATGTTGTCTTCTGAGTTGACACGATCCACGTGTATGTCTCCTCTACCAATGATCTCCCTGATCACATGGTATTTCCTCATTACGTGTTTAGATTGGTGGTGTGATCTCGGCTCCTTCGCTTGAGCTATCGCCCCGTTGTTGTCACAGAAGACTACTACAGGCTCTGCAATGCTAGGAACTACATCCAACTCTTGGATGAAGTTTCTCATCCAAACACTCTCTTTTGCCGCATCCGATGCTGCAATATATTCTGCTTCAGTGGTTGAGTCGGCAGTGGTGGATTGCTTGGAACTTTTCCAACTCACCGCTGCGCCATTGAGGCGGAATATGTATCCAGAATTGGATTTGTAATCATCCACGTCAGACTGGAAACTTGAATCAGTGAATCCTTCAAGTTTCAATTCTCCACTACCACCGTAGACCAAAAACATATCCTTAGTCCTTCGCAAGTACTTAAGGATTGCTTTAACGGCAGTCTAGTGCTCTTCGCCTGGATTCGACTGATAGCGGCTCGTTACACTAAGAGCGTGTGCTACGTCTGGTCTAGTACACAACATCGCGTACATTATGCTCCCTATAGCAGAGGCACAAGGTATGAGAGACATTCTCTTCTTTTCTTCGTCAGTTGTAGGGCACTTTGACTTGGAAAGAGAGATTCCATGTCTCATTGGAAGCAATCCTCTCTTGGATTCTTCCATATTGAATCTCTTCAATATCGTGTTGATATACTGAGATTGGGAGAGTCCCAACATCTTCTTCGATCTATCCCTATAGATACGTATTCCCAATACGTAAGATGCCTCTCCTAAATCTTTCATGGAGAACTGCGCGGATAACCAAGCTTTCGTCTGCGCTAATATTCTGATATCGTCCCCGATCAACAGAATGTCATCGACATATAAAACTATGAACTGTACTGAACTCCCACTATTCTTCTTGTACACACAAGGCTCAAATACGTTTTTGATGAAGCCAAAAGCTTTGACTGTCTCATCAAATCGTATGTTCCAGGTTCGGGACGCCTGTTTGATGCCATAAATTGACCTTTGAAGTTTGCACACCTTGTGCTCGCTTCCTTTGGACGCAAAGCCTTCGGGCTGTTGTATAAAGATCTCCTTGTCAATGTCTCCATTGAGAAAGGCGGTCTTTACGTCCATTTGCCATATTTCGTAGTCGTACCACGCGGCTATGGCTAATAGTATCCGAATGGATTTCGACATCGCTACTGGAGAAAAGGTTTCCTCATAGTCTATTCCAGGCCTTTGAGAATAACCTTTCGCCACTAGGCGAGCCTTATGGGTTATAACCTCTCCATTCATTCCAAGCTTACGCTTGAAGATCCATTTGCATCCTACAGGGATAGTTCCCTCAGGTGGATCGACCAAGGTCCAAACCTTGTTGGAATGCATGGAATCCATTTCGGATTGCATGGCTTCGAGCCACGAACCCGATTCTATGTCAGACATAGCTTCTTCATAAGTCCTTGGATCAGTATCCAACTTATTGTTTTCGTGAATGAAACCAAATCTCTCTGGTTCTTTACGAATTCGATCAGACCTTCGAAGTATAGGTGTACTAGTAGGTTCAGTAAATTCAGGATCAGCTCCCACTGTTTGTAAGGATGGGTCCGATTCTTGGACTTCATCGAGTTCTACGATTGTCCCATTTCTGTTGGTGAGGAAATCATCCTCTAAGAAGTGGGCATTCCTAGACACGAACGTATTACGTTCTTTAGGATCGTAAAACAAGTATCCAATGGATTCCTTTGGATACCCCACAAATTTGCACAAACTAGATCTACTAACCAGCTTATCTCCTTTCTTGTTCTTAACATAGGCAGGAGATCCCCATACTCGTAGATACGAATATAAGGGTGCTTTACCATACCATTCTTGATGTGGTGTTGTTGGCACTGACTTCGAAGGTACTATGTTCAGTATCTTCGAAGCAGTTAATAGGGCTAAGCCCCAAAATGAAAAGGGAAGTTCAGCGAAGCTCATCATTGAACGAACCATGTCCAACAAAGTTCGATTCCTCCTTTCAGACACTCTATTGAGTTGGGGCGTCCTAGGGGGAGTTCGCTGAGCGAGAATCCCATTCTCTTTTAGATAATCGAGGAATTCTTGACTTAAGTATTCTCCTCCTCGATCAGATCGAAGTGCTTTAATACTATGTCCAAGTTGATTCTCTACTTCCATTCGAAACTCCTTGAACTTTTCAAAAGTTTCGGATTTGTACTTCATCAAGTACACGTATCCATAACGACTGAAGTCGTCAGTGAATGTGACGAAGTAGGAGTATCCTCCTCTTGCACTGACACTCAGTGGTCCACAAACATCAGTATGGATCAAATCCAATGTTTGTTTGGTTCGCTCAGGATTCCCGGTGAAGGATGATTTGGTCATCTTTCCTTTGAGACAAGATTCGCAAGTCGGAAGTTCATCTAAGTTCTGTATTTCAAGAGCCTTAGAGGAAACCAACTTTTGGATCCTACTCTTGGAGATATGTCCAAGTCTAGCGTGCCAAAGTTGTGGTGTGCGATTATCATATTTTCTTTTTCTTGATTGTATGTGCAAAACGTTGGAGTTTGTAGGTTCAAGGGAATATAGACCATCCATCAAAGTACCACTAGCATAAATTAAACCATTTTTAATTATGCTCATAGATCCATTCATAATGGAAAAATTAAAACCATCATTATCTAATAACGGAATAGAAATAATGTTTTTAATAATAGTTGGTACGTACAAACAGTCTTTTAAAAGTAAAGTAAAATTCCCTATCACTAACTCCACGTCTCCTATAGCCTCTGCAGCAACTCTTGCTCCGTTTCCAAAACGCAGGATCCTATCCCCGGGCTTAAGTGTTCTTACTGTTCCCATTACCTGCAAATCATTGCAGAAATGAGAACCCGCTGCGGTGTCTAACACCCAAGATGCACAGTTAATAGAAATATTAACTTCAACCAAGAAAATACCTTTGGCTACCGTTTTCAGGTAGTCTGGGCAGTTCCTTTTTCCAGTGCCCTGCTTTCTTGTAGTGGAAGCATTCGTCTTCTGGGCTTTTGCGCTTCTTCTCGACAACCTTGGTGACTGCTTTAGAAGAGAACACCTTCTTCTTCTTTTTACCTTTCTTGGGCTTTGCAGCCTTCGATTGGTGAGCAATCATCACGGGTTTCTCTTTCTTGAGAGTGGCTTCTGCCGTAACCAACAGATTGGTCAGTTCGTGAAGAGCAAGGTTTCTGTCTTCCATGTTGAAATTCAACACGAACTGGTCGAACGAGCGAGGCAGAGTATGGAGAAGGAGGTCAGTGCTAAGATCAGCGTGCAATTCCACGTCTAATCGCCCCAGTTTTTCAACCAAGTTGATGAAACGCAGACAGTGATCCTTGACACTGCTTCCCTCAGCCATCTTGAGACTAAACAACTCCTTAGTGGCTGCGAACCTTTCGGTACGAGACCTTTCTCCAAACATCTGTTGGAGGTGGAGAAGTATATCTCTAGCAAGCGGTATACCAGCATGCTGTTTCTGCAGCTCATTTGACATTGAAGCTAACATGAGGCAGCGAACCTGAAGATCATCATCAACCCTTTTAGCATGGGCGGTTCGTTGTTCCTCAGTAGCTCGTGCTGCGGGTGCAGCAGGCATAGGCGTGTCGAGTACATAGCTCCGACGTTCGGAGTCGAGGACTATCCTCAAGTTTCTCAGCCAGTCGACAAAGTTTGACCCATTTAGTTTATTAGCGTCGAGGATGACAGATAATGGATTTTTAGACATTGTTCAATAAATATCTACAAATGGAAAGAAGACAACGTTTAGCTGACTGATCTATGCCTAATACTTATAATTAACGAATTTTGGTCTTGGTTTCGAAAAAGTTCTCCCACTATTTTATCGAAACAATCACCCCTTTGATTGCTCGGGAAATCTTATTTCCTAGTAGGTCTTGACGTCCCAGCAGACATTAATTGTACCCACGACTCGTGGCCATACAGTTAATTCTCCAGGTAGGTATACTTTTACCAATTGTGTCACTACACAACCTTCAAGCTATTTTGCCTCGGTTTTCTCACTTATCTAGCACTGCTACATCATAAGTGTTACTAATCGTTAAGTCTATCCCATCAATCATGATGAGCAACGGGCCCGGTCGTGAAATCCCCGTAACTGGTTATCGGTCGATATTCACATCCCGACCAGTCCTCACCCTTGTCTAGTTTAGTTAAAAACAGGAGTCAAGGAATTTTGCGTATTGTCCCTTTCTTCGACTCGGGTGCCAGACTCTGGATCACCTCTGTCAATAAGTAGACAACTCACGCTAGTTCCTATTGATGGAAGGCTTGGATCTTTAAAACTTCATTTTAAATGTACCCAATTTGACTTAATATTTAATTCGAGAGGGGGTTTTCGTGTTTGAAAGTTCAAAGTAACTCTCCTCGAGATCTCACCGCATAAGTTATGCTTTATCTTTTATTTACGATCTAGATTCTAGCGCGCATCACATACAAGCTAAATAAATAAATCGATAAATAAATTAAAACATACAAGCCTAGCATGCATACTACCACAATATGTTTTCGATCGGGAGCCTCCTATGTGGGCCATCATCGAGCCATGATGTTGGCCCAATTGGTCAATCTAAAGGGTTCTTAATGGACCTAGGCTATTACAAAAATAACCATGCATACATGGCCTTCATTCCTTCTTGGGCTCCCACCTTGCTTGTAATGGGCCTCCATCCTAAACTATTTAAAACAGTAAAGCCCTATCTATTACAAAGGCTCAAAACGGCCCAAAAACTTAAGGCTCGCAGGCCCAATAAAAACAACAATAAATTAAACCAATCACATCTACCCTAAGTTCAAGGCTCGGCACGATCGAAAACCACGTAAACAGTTCACGTAGAGCAAGAAACAAGCAAACAACTTTTTACGTATTTCTTTCTTACTTTTAAAAACACCTTTTAAAAATAACATCCTATGATTCTTACTTTAGTCACTACTAATTATGACAAAATCAATTTTCGGGTAAACAAAACAATTTTTTCGCATAAAATCAGATTCGGATTTTTCAACTTTTGAAAATTGCAGTTTGGCCCCTCAACTCACGGAATTTGCACTTTTAACCCCAAAGATTTGAAAATTACAAAACACCCCCAATTTACAAATCTGCCAGAGGACAGAAAATTAAAATTTGAATCCAGAAAATTTTCAGTTTCACAAACAGACCCCTGAACTTTCGGAAATTACAAAACAGTCCTTTAATTTTTGGAAATTACAAAAACGACCCAAAAATACGTACAGACCAGATTTGCAAAAACAGTCCAGATTTTTCAAATATTTGCAGAAAACAGAAAATAAATTTCCAGCCCTTTATTTCCAAAAATTCGCGATTTGCATAAAAGTCCTGAAGTTTCAAAAACTATAAATTTGCCCCAAATCTTAATATGCGATTTTACCCAATCAAAGATCATATCATAACAAGCAAGAATCATCACACAGAACATAACAATCACAAATATCCATATATTTATTTATGTTCAGGCCTTTTCGCATAATAGTAATGGAATTGGCTCTGATACCACTGTTGGGAATGCCCCGGTTGTCAAAACAACGAGAGTGCGGAATTTAAAATTTTCCGAGGCACCCCAGCAGACCCAAGATATATTTTCCACCTTATGTATGCGAAAAGGTTGAATCAAACAATTCTACATTAGAATAAAGTAGGAGATATGCGATTTACCTCACTGCAGGCAAGGCGGGGCAACCTCCGGTTTTTTGCTGATTCACAACGAGTGATCCAATTGTCTCACCTCCAGAGTGTATCCACACCAATTGGATTGTAGCAACACCTTCTATTCACAGGCTACGAACTAGAGATAGAAGGTTGTCAATGGAGGAAGAAACAGATCTAGATTCAGATCTAGATCCAGCTATGGAAGACAGAGAGAGAGGGGGCGGCACTGTGCAAGGGGGCGGCTAGGGTGTAGGGGGCGGCTAGGGTTTTATTTTCAGCTCTTTGTTTCAAGTGTTAAGTATCTGTGTGGAAGAGTTGTGAGGAGATATCTATTTATAAGAGAAGAAACCTTCTCTTTGTAGATATCTCTTCAAGATCTTTTCCTTATCTTATAAGGAAATAAGATATACACATGAATCTTTTTAGATCCTCCTTGTTTCACATGGAAACAAACTCTCCCTCCTTATCCTTAGCCAAAATCGCCCCTACCTAGTCTTGCAAGACTTCTTCTGGGCTTTTAATTAAAGGCCCATGTCTTGCAACTTAATTTAATTAACCATTAATTAAATCAGCCCAATTAATCCAATTAATTAATATCTCTCAATTAATTAACACTTTAATTAATATTTAATTAATTAGACCATCTAATTAATTATCCTTCCAATTGAATTAACACTTTAATTCACTTAATTGATTTAACTCCCTTAAATCAAATATTTCCTTGTTTGACTGTCACTGTCCAATTGTATTGTGTGTGGTCCCCTCTAGGTTCACCATCAATTGGCAGCAGGCCCACGAACCCTTCGTGATTTAATTTATGAGTAATTAAATGCTCCGATCAATTAAACCCTTTTAATTGACCACTCCAGAATTAATCTCCCTTATTAATTCAGGAGTACCTACACTTCATGGTCGATGTCTAGCCACAAGCCCATGAAGCCCAACTTCAGGTGAATTGATATTTGTGAACCTCACCTCTTATAACTGCCATGTACATACGGTCCTTCTATCGACTTAATTTCCCGATTGAGACATAGGGTGTGTGAATTGATCGGCACCTCTAATTATCTCAATAACTATACTTTCTAATTCGGGATAATAATCCAATTTGACTGCTAAATTTGGAAACCCCTTTCCAAATCCGTCACCGACCGTGATCACGGGTTTCTTGGATCTATTATCTAAGAATCGTATAGGAAATTCTCTCGTCCATTACGACGAGTCGGTAGATTCCATCTTGGTACTAACCACTCGCGTACACAACTATAGGCACCCAACTTAGGCACATTATGGTCAGGCTACGTGACCAGTACCTAAATCTAAGTACATATACCTATGCACCGAATTCGCCCTAGCACCTCAAGTCTAAGGACTAAATCGTACACTATTATAAGTCTTGAGAAACATCCCATCACCGATATGCGTCATGCGCTTCCACAATGGGTTTCTCTGTTCGGGTCGTTCGATGCGTTCGATCCCCTATCGAACCACCTACTCATATGCACTGACATCAAATGTCTTGTTCATGAAACTCTACAAATTCACTCCATGTGAATCATGCATATTCGTACAAGTCTTAGCGATTCCTTCGATACCCCGTCTCGTTCGGAATCTATGACTTGGAACGGGTTTTAAGATCACGACCTTAGAGACTGTTTCATGATTGCACTCAATACCGAAGTGAATCATCCCATAGTCGAATGTGATCTAAGGATTTCATCCAATCGCTTAAATGTATTTGCGAGAGATGAATATGGCCATTGTTTATTCTATACAGTTATAAATAAACGTGCGTATTATTCATAAAAATCAAAGATTGTTTATTACAGAATAGTCCTATTACAAGCTAAAGAGAATTGGCTTGCTGGGCACTTTCCTATCATTTAGAGATTCATTCTCATGCTCAAGCTTTTTGTATTCAACTGATTCTTTTGGTTTTTCAACCTTAAGTTTCAGTGAAGTGTTTTGCTCTTTCAGCATAGTCATCTCTTTCTTAAGCTTGGCAAAAGCAGCAACAAAGTTCGTGTTGTTATTCATCATTTGTTCAAATGAACTAAATAGCGCATTTTTTTCTTCACAGAGAGTTACCTCATTATCAGAATCATCTGATTCTTTAGTCATGAGACAGAGCAGTGCAGGTGTCACTTCTTCAGCAGAGTCATCTTCAGATATCTTCGAGTCTGAATCAGACGAGTAGATGGCTGCTATCTTTTCAGCTTCAGCCAACGGTCCTTTGCTCTTGTTGTGTCTCCTCTCTTTTCTCATTTTCTTTTCCTTTTTTGGGTACTTCTTAGCATTTGAATAAGGACAATCATTAATGAAGTGTCCCAAATTTTGCAATTATATCACATTAGCTTGGATTTATAATTATCCTTACTATCATGAGAAGTAGAGTTAGAAGTAGAAGCATTGTTGTATTTATTCTTCATTTTTCTTTTGTAGAACTTCTTGAACCCATTCAGCAACAACGCAATATCTCTAGCATTGTACTCCTTTTTGTTGAGTAGCATGGTCTCATCAGATGAGTCCATTTCCTTTGACCTTCCTTCTGATTTCTTGGGTCTTTCTGCAGCAACTAAAGCATCAGTGTAATTAGAACTGGATGACTCTTCTATTCCCATTCCTGGCAGTTTATACTCATGTGCCTTGAGTAATGAGAACACCTCGGTAAGACAGATTTTTTCCAAATCCCTTGATTCTTCCATGGCTGTGACTTTCATGTTGAACTTTGGAGGCATCGCCTTGAGAACCTTTATGGTGATCTCTTTGTCCGTGAAAGTCTTTCCCAACTTTAAAACTTCGTTTAGAGTCCTTGTGAAACTTGTGTCCATCTGATCAATGATTTCTCCGGACTTTATTTTGACATTTTTCAACTTCTCAAGAGCTATACTTAAGTTGTGCTCTTTGATAGCATCATTTCTTTGCTCATGTCGCGAAATTTGTCCCACATTTCTTTTGCAGTTTTGTAATGTTTGACCTTGTCAAACCGTTCATTGTCGAGGGCTCTGGTCATGATGAATCTAGCAACTTTATCAAGATTATTTGGCTTGATTTCTTCGGCTGTCATCCCTTCGGGCTCTTTGTCAACAATCACCTCTTGGTCATTGACTTTGATGGTTTTTGTGATTTTGAATGGACCTCATGTAATGCACGTATAAATATTATCATTATAAGCAGCAAGGAAATTTTCCATGCGAATTTTCCAGTCCTCAAAACTGCCAATGTGAGGAACATGGCTGATACAATCCATTTTCAAAAAGTTTAGCTTTTCAAAATATGCTATTTTTGAAAACGTTTGAAAAACACACCTTGGATCAAGCTTGTTGATCATGCAAATGATTCAAATGAACCACCTACTTTGATACCACTTGTTCATCCCAAGTGATCAGATGAGAGGTTGAGAAAGAGAGGGTTGGGGGATGGGGGGGGGGGGGGGGGGAATAGACCTCTGTACCTTTAAATTTTTTCTCCAACTTTGTATAAGCAGAGTAAGCTTATCGTCCGTATGAGACTACTTAGCTGCTACTACTTAGCTGATTTAGCACTTATCTTATTCAGTGCAAGTAAGACCACTCGCTCGATTTACTCCTCTTTTCAGACAACTTTAGAGTTTGAAAACTTGTGTGCAGCGGATTTGAAAGTGTATGTTTTTCTAACAAGTATAACTTTAAAGGTTTTACCCCGGTTTTATTAATTCCTCTTTTAAAGCTTTACCTTTAAAACGTTTGTTCACTTATGAAATACGAGTATAAATAGATCTACATTCAAGAGTTAGAGACACAACAACAACTGAAAGAATTTAACGATCAAATTTTCCAAGTCTCAAAAACTCAAGAACAGATCACTACCAGCCGAGTCATCTGTTGACAAAGCCGAGTTGAAGAAAAAGTTCATACTTATAAATCTGAGTGATTTCTGTAAACCTGTGTGTTGTGAGAAGTAGATATCCATCTTAGTGAGTGATATTACTTCAGAGAATATATTTTCTTTGTGATTTCCTATTGCAAGATTGTGGCATTATCATTTGTTGTAAAAAGCACAAGTGTTGTACTAGTTACTTAGTGTTCTAGTAGAACCTAAATCTTCGTAATTTAGAAGAGTGGACTAAGAGACATCTTGTCTGTAAGACCACTATAAAAAATCCTGTTTTTGATTACATGCTTTTAAATTTTCATATTTCTGCCCCGTTGAAGTGAGACAGATTTCAGATCTTCCTCGAGTTCCGGTCCTAATCTTAAACGGCTCCCTACAACTGTTCACTGTAAAGTCTGCTGTACGAATTTGTCAGTCGCATTAAATGCACCCTACTGATACGAGATTTTTGAATTAACTCCGTCAATCATTTGTCATTAGTACCCTTCTCAGACAACATTTATTGCTCCAAGTGCATTTATTACTGTTGGAATGACTTCTGATCTCTTTCCACTCTGCTTATCGAACCCACTCTGTTGATGAACTCTGCTGATTCAAACCGAACTTATATGATTTGACTCTGCTGAAATCCACCAGTCTGATTCCGAACTCAGCTTAAAATCACTAGTCTTCCAGACCGAAAATCCAGTCTTCTGATTTTACTTGTCCTATCGATTGAACTTTTTCAGAGGTTTGCTAAGCTTCCATTACTTAGCTGATGACTTTTGAAAATCATCAAAACCTCCTTTCACTTCTTCATCTTCATCTAACACAGATGATCCCGTCGAGGTTATCACAAGTGGTTTTTGGGAGAAGGTAAGTAGACATGGGGTACATAGGGAGTGCTTGGGCAACTGTGCCCAACTTTGGAAAGGTTTTTTTTGTCTCCTACCCGAAAGCTTAAGTTGCACCTTTGAAATTACATCATTGAAAATTTACGAAGAAGCTATGTTAGACATTGATTCGAGAAAAGAGCTTCAAGCTATGACCGCGGAAATGGACTCTATGTTCTTCAACAAGTACGCACATTGGTAATTCCACCAAAGGGAGTTATGTGGTTGCAAGTGGATCTATAATAAAATCTTGAAATGAATGGAGAGGTACCGATATGTCAGATATCGACTTTGAGGAATCCTTCTAATTGGTAGCCATACTGAAATCCATTCCGATCGTACTTGTCATAGCCGCATGATAAGATTATAAGATATGACTAATAGATGTGAAAATTGTTTTTCTATGTAGAAACATTGAAGAAGAAATTTATATGAAGCAACCAAGAGGTTTCACACCCAAAGGTAGTGAGCAAAAGGTCTGCAAACTACAAAGGTCCATTTATGGACTTAAACAAGCGTCCCGAAATTGGAACAAGCGTTTTGATAAGATGGTCAAATCATCTGTCTTCTCAAGAACGTCTATGAACTTTGTGTGTATGAGAAGGTTAGTTGGAGCTCAATAGTGCTATATGTCGATGATATCCTACTCGGTAGATATACATGAATAACTTGTAATATTATCTCCTGTGGATATCTTTGTGGGTGCTGCAGCACTACACATCTAAATCCAAATTTTCCCCAACCATAAAAACATAACTCCATGTCTAACATAACATTTAAAGAAAAAGAGAAATTTCATAGTTATAAGTACATGTAGTTCAATTTTAAATTTTTGTGTAGATTCTCTTGGAGTAAATTTTATTATTCCTTTCAAGGATACGAGATTTCATCATGTATGACAACATAACATACATAATTCTTTTCAGGTTCTCGCAACCTTAGGCTGCTTTATTTTATAAGATAATACTATATTATAAGCTTTATTGTTGCACAAGATGTCCAATATCAGTTGGATATGCATCGGATGGTAGCGCTGCGTTGTATGCTCTTGTAGCCGTGGCTAAATTCAAGTTCTCAGTTGGATGAAAGTTATCAAAAAATACATACTGATTTCTATTATTGCATGGAACTTGGTTACGGGCACATTGTCCATCTGACGAAACTACACAACATGGAGCGTTGGCTACTGTTATACCTGAAGTATTCACCCACAACTAATTAATATCTTATCTGAAGAAAATTATTGATTTGAATTTTGGTACATGTTAATATTGTATATCTATTTTCAAAATAAATCATAAAAAATTAATACATTTACTATATGGTTTTATCATGCATGTAAATATATCTATAGATGTCCAAAATGAATAACATTCTACTAACCATGTCCATAATAATAAAGATATTATATAAACTTGTCGTCTTTATATTAAACAATGTATTTTAATATAATATAATATATAAAGAAATAGTGTTAAAATCATGCTTAAAGACATAAAGTTCATTACTTCTTATCACAATCGTAATTTGTTCACACTTAACATTGACATGAATTAGTTCAGATCTTAACAATTAATAACGCATATATATTAACAAAAATAAGAATCAAATTGTAGGTAGTTATTGCAAGATTTTTTATGGTCATTAAGATTTTAGGTTATATGTAGCTCTCGTTGTTAACAATGATAACTTAATATAATATTTATTACTATTAATTATCAGTAATGGTAATTCAAATGTAAATTTTGCATAATTATCTTTGTGAATATCAGTGGTTTGTCAAAGTCCAAAATGTTCGCTTAGTAAATTCAAATAGTAACAAAATTGTTAAGGTCACTTAAAATCTTGTCATTTATAAAATTTATATAGTGTGTGTTGGTATAATCATTCTAATTATCATGACAAATTACACGGTAAGTGTCGAGTGGCTAATTTGGCCTAGAAAGACCAAGTTGGAGTATACTTCCTACTTTTTTTTTTTTTTTTTGGTTTCCCAAGGGTTTAATCCCTTTCGAGGCGCGTCGGACACATAAAGTGGGAACCTCTCCCAACAGGGATTCGAACATGAGTCCGCTACTTTGTAGTGACTAGTTCCTTCCACTAGACCAATCACCTGTTGGTGGAGTATACTTCCTACTATATCTCAAAAATATACAGTACACCATGCAATTTTAACGTACCTATAGGATGGGGACCTGTTGATGAAATACTTGTGCTATTTATGAAGATAAATTGTGCACCGGGTAGATTGTTGTTGAGGTTGTCAATGAGAGGTCTCAACCTGTTATTAAATAATAACACATCATTGTTGATAGAATCGACACAAGGAGATCCGTTTGTAGGAAATCTTGCCAACTCTTCAGGAAGACAACCTAATAAACCAAGCCCGAAGACTGCTATTTTTCTTGCTCCGTAGTTGTACAATGTCTGGTATTGAGAAAATGTAGAATTATTGCGTACATGAACATATAGAATTTTGATGTATAAAAAATTAAAATATTATGTTACATATTATTGTTATTATATTTAAATACATATAGACAATTTAATGAACTTACAAGTCGGTATTGCCTCGATGTATGCAGATTATTCATACACAAATTTTAAGATAAACATATCTATACACATCTATCTATATTTATACATAGATTATTTAATTATTTTATATTATGAATTGCATATTTAGAATTACGAATCTGTTGATTTTTTTTTTCGTGAAGACTAATATAACTACTTCGATTGTATATTGATATTTAGTTTAGTGATAAAAATGGCAAAAGAAAAAAATGTAAAAAATATATTCGATAAGAAGTCTTATTATTATCTCCTACTCCAACTTGAAAATCTCGCCAAAATCAACTCCTACCATTAAACTATTAATAGTAAAAATAAAAGAACTGTTATTCTACGTTTATTCCTAACACCAACTCTTAAGCTTATAACAAGTTAATCAAAACAATAAATATGTATGTCATTTGAAGATATAGTATAATACAACATCAGAAAAACTCTTTTATAAAAGAAAAAAGTAAAATTTTAAAATAGATTCTTATTTTTGAGATATTAAAAAGAAGAAGTAAAAACTAGGATGACGAGAGTAATTGTTTTATTTGAATATTTAGTTACGGCCTAAAAAAATAGGGTTTTTTTTGTGCCAATTGGCCTTCAATATTTCGGCTGACATAATTTACAAAAAATAAGATATATAATTAATACTTTCAAAATGGTAATTTTTGCTTTTTAAATTTTAATACATATATACAACAACCAAACAAATGTTAGGTATAGTTCCGCAACACTTTATGATCACGTAAAGAATCCATCAATTAAACTAATAGTATAGAAGATTATACGAATAATTTGTAAATAACTCGTTATTTATTATGTTTGCAATCATAGCCGATGAGGCCGTAGCTTAGCTAGTGACAAAAGCTGAGGCTTCGAGACCGAAAGAGCAAGACGTATTGAATTCGACTCCCATTAATGTGGATATTTCTCTAGTTTAATAGTACTATTCTTGGTGATTTATTTATCTTTATACTTTATTTCCGATTGAATAAGTTTATCATAAAATGACCGTTTTAAAAAAAATATTATCTTCGCAATAACAAAAACAAAAAATTCAAGAGCATATAGTTAAACTAACCGTGAGTTGTCGAGAGTATTGTTGAATCAAGACTTCAGCAAATCGGTCTGGTGTAAACAAAAGACTTGTTGGGTATAAACGTGGCATTAAGTAATTATTTAGGTAGTCATTGCTCCCTATATTAATAGTGTACAAGCACTTGCTGAGATAGTCCTTGATTGTAGTTGATCCGAGTAAACCTGCTATTCGAGATATTGCAATTCCGTGGTTTATCAGTTGCCTATTCATGCTGATTCGATCGCCCTGGATCATATTTCACAAATTATTTATAAACTATTGTAAAGTATCAAGAAACATAATAATACAGAATTCGATTTTTGTTTTGTATCAAACATATTATAATGAATAATTTGATATCTGATGAAGAAAAATATCAATTCTTGATAATGTGTTTGTAGCTATTATATTATTAAAAATAGGGTGAAATGAAGTTTCATCCCTTAAAGTATTGCGATGGTATCCGTTACTCCCCTAAAGTATCACTTGTAACACTTACATCCTCTGTTATAGTTTTGTAGTTTGTATTCCAAAAATACCGCGATCCTTTTCATAATTAATAAATTTCTTTATTAAGTATGAATCCATCCATCCACCAAAAAACATTATTTTTCAATTTTTTTATTTTTTTTGTTTCCTTCCTTTTTTCGATATCAAATTTTTTCTTTATTTTCATCTCATTTTTTTCTAACTGAAGGAAACAAGATGGATGAATTCATAATTAATAAAGATGTATTTCATAAAGAAATGAAGAAATTGAAACATAATATTGTTTGGTGTCAAACTTGAATTTTGCGAGAAAAAATTTGAGGGAGAATTACTCAACATTTTGAATAATAATTCGTACGTACCGAATGAGATAATTATCACCAAATAAAAACTCAGAAAAATATAAATAAATAAAAATTAGATAGAAAAAAAAAATAGAAACATAAAATAAAGAAAACAAATTCAAACAGAAATAATGAAAAAAACCGAGATGAAAATAAAGAAAAAATTTGAGACATAGAACCGGATGAAACAAAAGAAATGAAGAAATTGAATAATAATATTGTTTGATTGATGGATGGATAGATGGGTGAATTCATAATTAATAAAGATTTATTTTTTGATAAATTAAATAAGAAACAATTTATTTGTAATAAAAGAGGCGGGGGTAGTTTTGAAATAAAATATTCAATATTATAACAGAAAGGGGTAAGTATTACAATTGATACTTTAAGGAAATAATTGATACCACCCCTATACTTTAAGAAGGAAACTATATTTCACCCTTAAAAATATATGCATCGTATAAGTTTTTAATGTGACTCAATAAATGGACATTCAGCCTTTAGGTTTTGTCGTTGAGCACGTAGGTACGCCATTTGATAAAAAATTCTTTGTTCTTACAAAAATGTAGGATACCCATGCTCAATCAATTGCAGGTAATGAAATAATATCAGTCCTTTAATTTTTGTGGGGAAGCGAGAACCGAACACATGTAGCTTTCAATATAAATCATTTATGTTTTAAATTGTTGCGATTTTAGTCATCTTATGTACAATTTTAGTCATACATTCGTCGAAATTAAAATCAGTGTCTGCCACGATTTTGGGGAAAAGAAGAAATGAAGGGGAATGATCTAACCTAATAATCAGTAGGTAGGGGAAAAATCGGAGGAAAATAGGGTGTTATTTTCCCCCCTACTTAAAGTGATTTGGCAAGGTGATTTGGCAGGTTACAACCATGTGGTAGCCAACGAGACAATATCACCAATTTGTTTGCTTGCCTGATAATTTCTAAGCACATCTTTCAATTATGTCGAACTTATGACTAAAATTCTAAGTGAAATAAAAATGCAAAAACTTAATAGACTCGAAACTACACTTGTCATATTTTCAAATCTCCACAAAAGTTAAAAGACTAATTGTAATAATTATTGAAATACGCAACTAGCAAAACTTCGGGACAATTTATCAACAGCTTAGTTACTCTTTATAATTTCTAATTAGTCAATTTTGTACTTTGCTCCCTCAAAAATCAAATACTTCACTTTGCACCCTAAATTATATTATTTCACTTTACATCTTAAGAATCTTAATTAATTCACTTTGCACCCTCAACATATTTAACACCTTAATATCACCGAAAGTTATTTCCAACCACCAGTAATAGAATGTCTGATATTTATGACAAATTTAATTTTGCTATGTTTCTTTTTACTGAACATATAATTTTCCCCTCCATTGATTGTTTTTTTCTATTTAAACATCAAACCAACATTTATTCTCTTACATCATAACCAACAAAATTGTGATATGCAATGCGAATGTAGTCATGTTTTCCCATACTTATGTATAGAGAAAAAAGATGACCACAGTCGGAGATTTCACTATGAAAGATTCATCATATTGCAGGTGACATCCCAAATTATGGGTTACGTATTTCTTTTGCACTTATAATCTCGGAAGTCTATTAGGTTGTATATGTTTTGGTCATTTGAATTTCAGAAAGCTGGAAAATGTGGTCTATTTTATGGTACGATCCCATAATTTGTGATAAAGCTAGAAAGACTATTCCTAAATGGTTTGAGTTTTAAGAGAAAATATTTTCAGACTCACTCGATAATCGATAGCGGGAAAATTATAGTGTGTTATGTTAAATAGAAACTATAGGATATTTAGGGTAGACACCGCTAAGGGTCCTCCTTATCATTAACTTTTTACAGAGTGATCTCTCTGTGTTTTTTTTCCCACGTTAGTCACCACTATGAATCATTTGTTTCACTTTGGTCATTTACAAAGGGTCTTTACTTATAGTGTTACATTTTAGTCCCTCATAAAATTATTTTGTATCAATTTAGTCCCTCATAAAATTATTTATTTATCAATATAGTCCCTCATAAAACTGTTTCTTTATCAATTTAGTCCCCCATAAAATTGTTTTGGCACTTTAGTTCACCTTGAACCACCTGAAAATGATCAAAGTGAAACAAATAATTCATAGTGGGACTAACGTGGGACAAAAAACACAAGAGCGACTACTCTGTAAAAAAGTAATGATAAGGAGGACCATTAGTGGTGTTTCCCGGATATTTATTTTCATAATACCGAAGTCCCAGTCCGCCGGAAGGGGGGTGGGGTTAAGGGGTTGGGTTGGGTTTTAGTTTTTTTTTAAATTATAATTATTTATTATTTTAATAAATATAAAATAGATTAATACTATTATATAAATCTTATATTTGAAAAGAATATATATTTTTATTTTTTTATATTTATGTTAAAGTATTATTTAATTTATTAATATTGTTTATAAATCAAATTAGTTATTTAAATAAAATAAGTAAAATTTCCAAATTGATCTGCACGTGGTCTTGTTCGATTCAATTTTGAAATTTGGCAACAATGTAGACTAAGTTCGTCACTAAATCTGGAGATGTGGGGGCTTTCTTGCTAGACTGAAATGTTATGGGGTAAAATTAGTCATCATAAGTAATGGCATCAACTTGGCTATTAGACTTAACTGTAACGTCGCCATTTAATGGCAATTTTTAACGGTTGTACCAAATGTGTCACAATTTATTAAAACGTTGTACCCAATGTGTTGGACACATAAAATGGTGTACCAAAAGTGAAAATTGACCTAAATCAAGTTGTCAAAAATGCAATTCTCTCCTTCTTATATACATATAAGTAAGTTGGTTAGGCCATCTTCAATATTTGGGGCAAAAATGCCCCCTTCCCCTCCCCTCCCCCCTCCATAGTCATCTTCAATCGAGTTTAAATTGTATTAAAGCTCATTTATTTAATTAAAAAAAATTATAATTCGATTAATTTGTACATTTTGTCTAAATTATAATACAGATTTAAAATAACTAAATTAAACTAATTTCTTTAAAGATTTAGTTTAAAATATAAATTTATTAAATCATACAAAAAATTTGAAAATTAATTTTGTCCATTCTAAATTTTATATTAATTTCATTTTTTATATCTAAACTAAAATTAATTACTTTAAAGATTTAATTTAAAATATAAATTTATTAAATCATATAAAAAGTTTTAAAAAATAAAAAGCAATGAATAAAAAAAAAAAGTGCAGCAAGTGAGAATTGGTCGAGGAAAGGAAGGGGAAGCTTTTGCCCTTTCTTTCCCACCCCCCTCCCACTCTCTTCCCCCTCCCCCCATTGAAGATGGCATTAGATCACGTGATAATTTTAAGAACACGTGATGTACCAAATAAATTACTTAGCCTTGTACTAGCAAAAAATTACTCACAATATTAGTGCATGCGTGCTATTTACCAGATTTATTCCGCTCTTGTCAAGAATTCCGGCTGATCCTGATGCATAATTTACACCTTTGAGAATTTCCGAGCCTCTTGCAGTTGCAAAGGGCGGAATGGGTTCATCAAAACCTAAAAATTGAGCTGCATGAATAGAGAATATATCGATCACATTAAAAAAATAATATAAGTTTCAATATAATTATAATGAATGAAATGCAAAAACATCATTTGTGCTTTGTTTAACTAACAAAAATCCCTCTGTGTCATGTGAAGGAATTTCAAATTAATGGGTTTTTTTTTGGCTAATAGAAAAATACCATAGTGGACTTTGTTAGTTAAAATAATATAGGAGGGTTTTTGTTAGTTAGATAAAGCACAATTGGTATATTTTTTAGTTGTAGTTATAATTTAATGTAATATTTAATTGCTTAATAAAAAAAATAGAGGAGCTGAAAAAGAACCAAGAAAATCAGCAATATTTCGTCCATTGCTGAATCTGCCAGTCGCAGTACCGTTGGGATAATCAATCCCGTAAGGCGGATAATTTGCCTTAGCTGATGTAAGAAGAAAATTGTTATTGCCATTATCAAATTGTGAATCCCCAAAGAAAAATGAACAAGAAACTTTTTCTTGACTTTGAATAAGTAATTTGGGATTGATAATTACAAAGAAAATAGTTAACAAAATCCATTTTAAGATGATAGGAGCCATTTGTAGAACAGATAGTAATTTGAAAATATTATGTTATTTCAGACTAATTTTCCATGAGAAATTTATAGAGAGAAAAAAAGTAAGGCAAGTTAAGTCAAGCTATTCATCTATCAGAAATTCTATAGACATTTTAGTTAGCATGACAAGCACGTCTTTGTGGCATTAATATATTAAAGTATAATATACCTGTTATCTTGTTGGGTATAACTAATACGACACTGAATAACTATTTTTTCTGGTAGTTGTTACAGGGTATAAGGTTAAGGCGTAAAATTTATTGGTTCAGAATATTCTTGTATGGATCTGGTTTGGTCAAAAATATACAATCATCAAATAAGAATATTGCACTTTTTTATGTTACTGATCACTCTTTAGGAGTTTCATCCAATCCCAAAGCAAGTGTATTGCACTTTTAATGTAGTTACTTTGAGTTTGATCGAACCCGATTTGGGTAAAAAAATTCCTATTGTTAGCCCGACATAATCTGATGTTCTTTGGTTCTATATTCTAGGAAATTGTATTTTTTTGTCCAAAAAGTAAATATTTTGTAGTTTTTACCCCACACTTTATAAAATTACCTTTTTACCTCAATTTTTATAAATATTTGTATTTTTGATCCGTTGAATAGTCTCAATTTAGCATTGTGCTCCCTGTCTCGAGTGAAAAAAATATTTTGTGCATCCGTTATATGGATGATGTTGTACAACACAAGGAGAAGATTAAATTTAATCCCTAAATTTAAGGGAAAATTGCGTCCAAAATTCCACCCCCACCAAGTATTGGTATATAAACACTAATTTGAACAAATCTAAACCGTTTGTTGTACCACGTCATCAACACAATGATTTTACCAAATAATCTTTCACTGGAGTGCTCAGTTTTGCGCTTTATCCCATATTGGATATATGGGAAATAGGGAATAGTACCAAAGTTAGCAAAATATTTCAAATTTGTAAAGTAAGTTATTAAAATTATGAAGATCCAATCCTGTAAAACTAAAAATGCAGCTATGCCGTATCTATTTTTAACTTTGGGTGTTCGAGAAAATATATTTATTAATAATGAGATATATTTTATGAAAATTAAAATAATTAAAATTAAATTTTATATAATTTGAACACTCCTTGTTATTTGGGTTATAGGAACAGTTTGTCCTACACTTCCTAATAAATCAAACAAACATTTCCTAATTAAAATTTCACCAAATGGATTGGATTATGTCTACTTATATGGTTTGGGTCTAACTCAACTCAAAAGTTAACTCGAGAGACGAGGATTGCCATGATTTTATAAGGTGGTCTTAGTTGTGATTTTCAATCCATATGAAACATTTAATCTCAATTAATACTCTCCCTTCACGTGTGGGATGACTGAATGTGTGGGGTGAAACAAGCCCAACATGTGACATATTAAAGCCCAACTTTGCGAACTGCGATATGTGGGCCCCCAACACATGAATTATGACAACTCAGACATTTGTTATCTAGGCGAAGTGTGTGGACAAGGTGTGCATGTGGATGAAGAATAATTTCATCATGCGAAAAAGGAGAAGCCCATAACGGAAGGAGGTGATCCATACCATGTTAGAATTCTTCACATGGATTGGGTAAATTCACTTACAAGGCTTGGGCCTAACTCAATCTCAAAAGCTGTCTTAAGAGTTGAGGATTGTCTAAGACCTTATGGGGATAATTCACAATCCAATCCATGTGGGATAATTTATTCTCAATACTCCCCATTCACGTGTGGGCGAACTGAATATGTGGTTGAAATAAGCCCACCCCGTGACATAATAAAGCCCAACATCGTGAATTGTGACTTGTGGGGCCCCAACACATGAATAATGACTATCCAGGCATTTGTTAACTAGACGGAAAATGACAACCCATGCCTTTGTTATTTGGGCGTGTGTGAAGAATAATCCTATCATGCGAACAAGGAGGAGCCAATGACGGAAGGATGTGGCACATATCAATCTGAGACTCTGATACCATATTAGATTTCATCACAAGAATTGAGTCTAATCCACTTACATGGCTTAGGCCTAACTCACCTCAATCCATATAAGTGGACTTGACCCAATCCATGTGGTGAAAATCTAATATGATTATTTTTCTGTTTGATATGAATTTATAGTTTGTAGCTGTATAATCTTAAAATTTATGAGTTTATTATGAGGCATTTTTATCAACTCTTTTATATATTATTAAAATAATTTTTAATGCATTCATCTTATAGTTGTGAACGGGTCGGACTTGAACCGAAGCAAAATTGATTTAGAATCTACATCCGATTTGAGATCATATATATATAGTTCGAGATTCAAAACATAAATTGGAGCCCAAATATACAATTACATTGGCAAAATTGATTTTTTGGATCACCGAGGCATGAAATCTCCTCCATGGTTCCTGCTTGTCCAAGAAGTGCACAATCTAAGCCTATTTTGGTACGGCCGAAATTATTAATGGAGAAGAATTGAGGACAAAAAAATTAGTTATACGTTGAGGCATGAGACTGGTGTTTCCATCATTTTTTTCCTTCATGTTTTCCATTAGTTTTGTCCTAGTTGGCGTCAACATCAGCCATATGAATTTCCGTGTAGAAAGGGATGGATGATGATCGTCATGCTGAGAAAATCCACAATTAATTGAGAACATGGCTTGCACGTAGCTCACTTAGGGAAACTAAGAATTTTGGGCTAAATAGAACTAAAATTGCAAAATTTATTCACTTACAAGACTTAATCTCTCGTCTGAATCTTAATAGGATATTTTTTTTCCAGCGAATCTTAGTTATAGGACATTTTTTACAACTTTCCTTCGATTAAATGAGTCGAATGGCCTAGACTTCACTCAATTTATAAAAAAATAATTAAGAATTGTGTTCTAAAATAGCCAAATTAAATTCGGTACATGACTTAATTGCCAATCTGAATTTTTAAAAGATTTCTTTTGCTGGTCAACCTTACTTGGATGAATTTTTTTTTTTTTTTTTTTTTTTGTAAATTTCCATTATATATTCATTGGAATTTATTAAAAGTTAGATTAAATGAAAGTCGAATAGGCACACGTGATTTGAATTTTGAATGTTCTTCATCAGGTCAAATATATCTATTGAATCTATAACTAAATAAGTATCTTAATAAATTCGCTTTATTTACAGCCCTATCCACAGCATATAGATGAGTATTGCTACTGCTAAAACAATAAAAGAAGGAAAATTGTAAAATTAAAGAATTGGATAGAGAAAATAGAACATGGAATTGGAAACGTTAAAACAAAGTCTGAGGGGTCTAACATGTATTTGAGTACTCATAAGTCATAACTATTACATTACTAATGTCTAACTATTACACTACTAATGTCTAATGTCACTGTAACTTTATAAATTTAATCCATAAAAGATCTATTTTTAGTAGTGTCAATATTACAAAGTTTTTTTTGTTTTTAATTTTAAATCAATTCTTCACCACCGTCGACAATTAATTTCCAAATTAATATTAGAAAGAATAACGTCACAAAATATAAATACTACCTAACGGCCTAACATGTATTGACTTCTGAGCTTAGGCAGCTAGACTCTAGAGTATATAGTACTGCCTAACTGTGAAAACGTGACCCTAAGCTTGGATAAGCCGGGATTAAAAACTAAGGGCCAATTTGGAGGGGTTTTGGCCTAGTATGCGGTCTCGTCGATTTTAGAAAATGATTTATTAGGTTTTGATGATAAAAACTTATAGTATAGGATACTTTATGATTATACTGTTTTTCGTACGAGGATCAAATAGGAAAGTTAGAACAAACACAATATTAAGTTTAAGAGTATAAATGGTGTGCATCGATATACCGATCCAATTACAAGTTATAAAGTAGGTCTATCCGAGCATTACAGGATGCCGTACAACTAGTTAAACAAAGTACAAAGAGCGAGCTAATCCTAGTTCGGGAAATATCCAATCTATACGTCCGAGCTGGGGTGCACCTGGGGAAACGTGTCGTCCCTGATGTCATAAATGCGCTGGGTATTTATAGAAACAGTGATGAGCTAGCTAGACCCTCCGCAGGAGAGCAAGTCTCGGCCAGCAGGCCAGGCCCATGGGTCGGCCCAACAGTGATTCCGAGGAGAGGGGTAGATCGAAAAAAGGGCCTTGCGCTATCAATCTGGCTTGATCGGTTCTGCAGGTTCGGAAAATAGCCTTCTTGGTCGGAATCAAGGTCGATCTCGAGCGGGGTATTTCCTAGAATAGAACATGTGAAATATCCCTCATCAGTACTCCCCCACTTCTCGAGCGTAAGTGAAGCTGAAGCTCGGAGAAGTAAACACAACATCATGGTAGAACTTGGATATGCCTCGTTAAAAACCTTTCTAGGGAAAAACCCAGTGGGACAAAATCCTAGCTAGGAAAAAAGAGTGCACATCTTCTTTGGAGGAGCCCTGGACTGCTGAGATGCTTCAAGTAGAAAAGCGGCATTCTCGATCTGAGAGTTTTACTTCGGTGATTTACACGGCGCTACAATACCTGAAGTTCGGAGAAATACATAATAGAGAACAGGTCTTGGATGGTCTTGCGTTGGATATACCTCATTAAAAACCTTACTCGGAAAAACCCAGGGGGATAAAAACCGAGCGAGGGAAAAAGAGTGCATATCCTCGGAAGACGATGGTATCAATCCTGAAAATTTCGAGCTTAACAATCACCTTCCCATAACTTTTGGACTGGAAATGCCATTATTGGAAAGATAATTTTTTAATTTACTGAGTGGAAGCTTAACAGTTGCGGTTACTCGGGGTTTAATTTGCAATTTACCCTTTTAAAATATACGTTGACCTGACGAGACGAGCCTTGCTTCACTTAAATTACCACAGATCGGAGTGCTCACATCGAGAAAAGACGTTTCTTGTTCATCGACCAGCACAATAATTCTCCTCAGAATGTCTAACACCGAAAACGCAGAGAATCAGATGGTAATTCTTCCGAGATCGGAGTCCGACCTTGGATCTACCAGCCATCTCATAAATACGTATGAACCGACGGGAGATTCGTCGGACGAAGTGAATAGAGTCATTGACGGTGCTATAAACCTCTTGGAATCGAAAAACGGCGCGGGAACTTCAGGACAACAAAACGCCGAGCCCGAAGGGGAAGGAGAGCAGAATGCGGAGCTTAATACCGAGCAAGAGGGAGATGGAGAACCAAGTGCAGAGGCTAGTGGTGATGACGGTTCGGCTGAAATGCTTGGAGAGCATGAGTTAATGAGATACTCGATAGGAAATAACGCCTATATGAGAATTCTCAATCTGGATGCCATCCCGAAGAAATCGAACGCCACGCGGCAGCTTCAGAAAACTGAGAAATGGGTCAATGATCGTCTGCTCTTATGATCCGATCGAGAGCAGAGCTGAACTTGAGGCAGAGATTGGAAAATTTCTCCCCGAAGGCTATTCGTTGGTTATCCCAACCTCCTCTCAACGGGTCGATGCACCCCCAGAAGGATGCCAAGCCTTCTATACTAAACAATTTTCCTACGGGCTGCGGATTCCTTTCGTCCCATTGCTCGAGGATGTTTTGGATATTTTCTCTCTAGCTCCCGCACAGATTCTCCGGAACTCCATTGGGACCTGATCGCTTTCAGTGTCCTGATGAAAGCTATGAACAAACTTGCCAACTTCCAGAATTTTTGGCAGATTTTCAAAATCAGCAACTCCCCAGCTTCCAATGCGGGGTTTGTGTACTTTTCCCAAGGTCGACAGAACTGTTGCTTCTACCTCGAAGAAGACGCCGGGCCAACCGAGGAGGCAGGTTAAGCCCCATCAGACGCAAACCAGTCGTCCAATTGCTCCTCCTCGAGAGAATCTCTCCCAAGGTGCCCGATCCAAAGCGGATGAAGAGACTGAGGATGCCGAGCCGCTGCAAATAGCTCCTCCCATAGATCAAGGAGGCCCTTCCACATCATCGGGATTAGGGTATAGTTTGTTTACCATGAAAGAAGATGAGGGGGAAGGAGATCCGTCTGAGGCGGACCAGGGAAATCCATGACGGCGGGGCCCCCGAAGCGAAGAGGAAGAGGGATTTATGGGGTCGGAACAATAGACCTCTTTCCCGTTGTGAAGGTCGAACCTCGCCTGATATGGTGGATTTTATCGAGGACCACCTCAAAGGTCGCAGAGCGGGTGGTTATCCCGAGGAAGGGTCTATTTTGAGCGACCGCGGCCCCAACGGAGAGAATGTCTATGATAAATCGATCAAGGTCTTAATGGCGGGACGCTTTGCCGAGGACTAGGAAGAGCTTCTGGCTCACGATGACCTCGATATTTTAGGCCGGTTCGCTCGAGCACATCAGGCGGTACTGCATTTTTTACTGGAATAATAACTTTGTCTTTTTACATAGGATGTTCACTGTTTTCTATGATCCCTTTTACAGGCTGGAGATTATTTTCTCACCCAGCTACATCATACCTCACTTTTGGAAGATGAATCCTATCGGGTGCATAAGGCCTTCCAAAAGTCTCTCTTCGAAGAATCCAAACTCCGAACACAAGCTGATAAAACAAACAGAGAGCTCGCCCAGGTTAAGGAGGAACTGGCTGACTCCAAAGCTAAGTACACTCCCGCGGTCGAGGAGAGCTTGGTGAAGGTAGTCGAGGAGAAGAGCCTGCTTGAGGAAAAGGTAAAAAGGCTCGAACAGGAACTCGAACAGACCAAGGCAGATTCTGAGCAGTCTTACCAGCGCGGTATAGAGGAATCACACATGAGTTCGATAAGGGAGTTTCTGGAATCTCCCGCACTAGATGACACTTCTCGGAAAAAGGTTGGTGGAATCCTTCAAACCACATTCTACAAAGGGGTTCAACAGCTGATCGCTGCAAAGGTCATTCCTGACAAAATGACTGAGTATGTGAATCACATGAACATTCTGAAGAATAGGGATGGAGAAGACTATCGAGATTCCTCCTCGAGTTCCAAAGCTTGGGAGATGCACGAGTTCGCTCCTTTCGTTGAAGAATTCGGGGTTCCAGTGCCAAATCCCGACCTATTGGAACTGGAAGCATCTAGTACGAGCTCGGGCTTAGATGAGGACAATCAAGAGAGTTCTGAGGTTGAAGACGTTGATATCGAGAACAACTCCGAGAGCGAGGATGACGAGGAGAATCCTGACCCTTAGATAGATTTTGTAATAGGTAGAAATAGGATTTTCTTTTATTAGCAATGTAAACCTTTTTGATTGTTTATAAACTATATTTTCTGTCTGTGAGTTGTGCCAAATCTTGACGTTAAATTCACATCGGACTCTGCCGTACAACTTAGCTTAGAAAATAATCTTTGTAAGTTGCACGCGGCTCGAATGGAATATAGATAATAAATGACGCGAGTAGGGGAATTCAAAATTTTCTTTGTAGATGAAATATGTCAATTGTTGGATGAAGATGAAGACTTAGAAGTGAAGGGAGGTTTTGATGATTTCCAAAAGTCATCAGCTAAGTATTGGAAGCTTAGTTCAAACCTTAGAAGATATTTAACCAAGGAAGAACCTACTTCAGACGAGTCAAATATGGTCCAGAAGACTACTGATCTGTTGCTGAAGAAAGGAATCAAACTGGTGGATTTTCAGCAGACTCAAATCAGATAAGTTCAGTTTGGGATCAGCCGAGTGTACATCAGACGAGTGATTTCGATCAGCAGAGTGGAAGTGATCAGAAGTTATTGCAACGGTAATAAATGAACTTGGAGTAATAAATGCTGAAGAGGAAGGGTATTTATGGCAAATGATTGAAGGAAACCCTGTATCAGCTTGGTGCATTAAATGCGAACTGACAGAAAGTACAGCAGAGTGTACATTGATCAGTCGCAGATAGCCGTTTCTGCATAAAGGACCAGTACTCGAGGATTTGAACACCTGTCTATCTCTCAACGGGCAGATTTTCAAACCTCAAGTATAAATAGTTCAGTTCAAGAGTTAGAGAAGAAGATATAACGCAACTGAGAGCATTTTCGAAGCAGAATTCTTCAAAGTCTCAACCTCAAGAACAGAACACTCAACAGCCGAGTCATTTGTTGACAAAGGCAGAATAGAGAGAAAAGAATATACATATAAAATCTGAGTGATTTTGTGAGAAACGTGTTGTGAGAAGCTGTTATCTATCTTTGTGAGTGATAAAGCTTTGTAGTATAGGAATTCTTTGTGATTTCCTGTGACGAACTTGTGGCCAGTTCATTTTGTGTTTGGCGCAAGCAGAGTATATTGTAAACTATGTGTTTATATAACCCAAGATCTAAGTGTTGGGTTATGGGTAACGTCAGAACATTAAAAGCAGCGGAATTTTAAAATTTTTAAATAACCCAAACAAGATCTTTATTCATCTAGTCATACGAAAAGGATTTTGCACAAAAATCACAACAAACATAGGGTGTTTAGTGATTTTACCTCACCACAGGAACGGTGGTGGTTTTTCTCCGGTCTTCTTTCAGATCTGATGGATTTGGTTCGAGAGAAGCACCCCAAGCGTTGTGCCTCTAGCGGTATCCACACCAACTGGATTGAAGCAACTCCTTTGGATCCATAGGCTCAGAACTAAGATCCAAAGGTTATCAAGCAAGGAAGAAGGAGAAAAAGAAATCGCATAACCCTGTGCGATTTCACAGGGTTTGGCCGATCCCTTCTCTGTAAGAGAGGGGCGCAAATCTGATCTGGAGAGAAGGGGGGCGGCCATTGTGTTGTTTCTTAGGGTTTTGAAGTCTTGAACTCCTTATATATATAGGGAGTCTTGACCTAGATGTGTTCTAATCCTACTAGAAAACTTAAAGCCCATTTACTTATGGCCCTTTTGTTTCCTAATGGATCTAGACCATCTATTAATTAATTAAACCCTTTTAATTAATTCAGCTCATTTAATTAATTAATCCAAATTATTAATTAATCCTTCTCCATTAATTAATTAGACTACTTCTAATTAATATTTTTCTCCTTTAAGAATTAACACTTTAATTCTTCAGTTTTGATTTAACTCCTTAAATCAAACTTTCCTTATATGATTTGTTGCAGTCCAATTGTATTGTGTGTGACCCTCTAGGTTCACCACCAATTGTCCGCGGGCCCATGACTTTCGTGATTTAATTTGCGAGCTTATTAATTGCTCCGATTAATTGAACCCCTTCAATTAACCACTCAAGAATTAATCTTGCTATTAATTCATGAGTACCCACACCTCATGGTCGATGTCTAGCCACAAGCCCATGAGGCCCAACTTCAGGTGAATTGATCTCATTGAACCTCACCTCTTATAACTGCCATGTACATACGGTCCTTCTATCGACTTAATTTCCCGATTGAGACCTAGGGTGTGTGAATTGATCGGCACCTCTAATTATCTCAATAACTATACTTTCTAATTCGGGATAATAATTCCAGTGTGACTGCTAAATTTGGAAACCCCTTTCCAAATTCGTCACTGACCACGGCCGCGGATTTCTCGGAATTATTATCTAAGAATCGTATAGGAAATTCTCTCATCCATTACGATGAGTCGGTAGATTCCATCTTGGTACTAACCACTCGCGTACACAACTATATGCACCCAACTTAGGCACATTATGGTCAGGCTACGTGACCTGTACCTAAATCTAAGTACATATACCAATACACCGAATTCGCCCTAGCACCTCAAGTCTAAGGACTAAATCGTACACTATTATAAGTCTTGAGAAACATCCCATCACCGATATGCGTCATGCGCTTCCACAATGGGTTTCTCTGTTCGGGTCGTTCGATGCGTTCGATCCCCTATCGAACCACCTACTCATATGCACTGACATCAAATGTCTTGTTCATGAAACTCTACAAATTCACTCCATGTGAATCATGCATATTCATACAAGTCTTGGCGATTCCTTCGATACCCCGTCTCGTTCGGAATCTATGACTTGGAACGTGTTTTAAGATCACGACCTTAGAGACTATTTCATGATTGCACTCAATACCGAAGTGAATCGTCCCATAGTAGAATGTGATCTAAGGATTTCATCCAATCGCTTAAATGATTCGCGAGAGATGAAGTTGGCCATTGTTTGATTTACATAAAACGTGCGTATTAATTTATTTGTACTAGAGAAAGCTTACGATAGTCCTAATACAAGCTAAATATATTGGCTTGCAGGGCACTATCCTATCAATCTCCCACTTGCCCTAAAGCCAATCACAAACGCTTCTAAGACTCATCTTCCAAAGATGTTCTTCGAACTCTTTTCGTGACAAAGGCTTTACTAGTGGATCCACTAGATTGTCTTCCGAGTCGACGTGATCCATTACGTACGTCTACTCTACCAATGATTTCTCCAATCAAATGGTACTTTTCTCTTATTGTGTTTAGATTTCTGGTGAGATCTCTAGTCCTTTGCTTTAGCAACAACTCCATTGTTATCACAGAAGATAACCATGAGCTTCGCAATGCTAGGCACTACATCCAACTATTGGATGAAGTTTTTCATCCAAACACTTTCTTTTGTTGCATTCAATGCTGCGATATATTATGCTTCAGCGGTTGAGTCGGCAACGGTGCTTTGCTTGGAACCTTTCCAATTTATCGCTACCCCATTGAGGCAAAATATGTATCCAAAATTGGACTTATATATTTATTCATCCACATCAGACTGAAAATTCGAATCATTAAATCCTTCGAGTTTTAATTCTCCATTACCACCGTAGACCAAGGAAAAATCCTTAGTCTTTCTCAAGAACTTAAGGATAGCTTTGACGGCGGTCCAGTACTCTTCACCGGAGTTTGACTAGTAACTGCTCGTGACACTTGAGCAGGTTCTACGTCTGGTCTAGTACATATTATAGCATGCTACATGCTACCTTTTGTCGAAACATAAGGTATTTGAGACATTCTCCTTTATGCTCATTCGATGTAGGGCACATCGATTTGGAAAAAGAGTTACAGTGTCTCATTGGAAGCAATCCTCTCTTGGATTCTTCCATACTGAATCTTTTCAGTATTGTTTCTATGTACTTAGATTTAGAGAGTCCCAACATCTTCTTCGATCTATCTCTATAGATACGTATCCCAATACGCAAGATGTCTCTCCCAAATCTTTCATGGAGAATTGCATGGATAACCATGCTTTCGTCTGTGCTAACATTCCGATATCATTCCAGATCAGCAGAATGTGATCGACATATAAAATATGAACTCCATAGAGCTCCCACTAATCCTTTTGTACACTCAGGGTTCATATTCATTTTTGATGAAGTCAAAAGCCTTGACTATCTCATCAAAACAAATGTGAATTTGAATGGATTCAGACTTTGCTACTGGAGAAAAGGTTTCATCAAAGTCTATTCCAGAACTTTGTGAATAGCCTTTCACCACTAGTCGAGTCTTAGAGGTCAACACCTCTCCATTTATTCCTAGCTTGAAGATCCATTCACTACTTACAGGGATAAAACCCTCAGGTGGATCGACCAAGGTCCATACCTTGTTGGAATGTATGGAATCCATTTCGGATTACATGAACTCTTGTCATGATGCACGTCTACATCCAATGTAGCTTCTTCGTATATGGTAAAACCATATCTTTCAAGCTTCTTACGAACTTGATCAGATCTACGAAGTACTGGTGTACTAGATGGTTCATTAGTTTCTGGATTAACTCTCACTATTTGCGGGGATGGGTCCAAATCTTGGACTTCATCAAGTTCCATGACATTCCCTATTTCCTTTGACGAGGAATTCATCAACTGAGGAACGGGTAATTAGGAGAAACGATTGTTTCTCATTGTCGTGGAACATGTATCCAGTGGATTTCGTTGGATACCCCACAATTATATACAAATTGGATCTACTAGCCAATTTATCTCCTTTCTAGTTCCCAACTTAGGCAGGAGATCTCCATACTTAATAGTAAAAGTATAGAGGTGCATTACCATACCATTCTTGGTAGGGCTTTGTAGGCACGGACTTTGAAGGTACTTTGCTCAGTATCTTCGATGCAGCCAGGAGGACCAACCCCTAGGATGCATAAGGAAGCTTAACAAAACCAATATGGATCGAACTATGTCCAACAAGGTTCGACTCCTTCTCTCAGACACTCCAAATAAATTGAGGCGTCTTAGGAGGAGTTTGTTGTATGAGAACCCCATTCTCAGTAAGATAATTGAGGAATCCTTGACTTAAGTATTTGCCATCTTGATTAAATCGAATGGCCATAATACTATGCCCTTGTTGATTCTCTACTTCGTTTCGAAATTCTTTGAACTTTCCAAAGGTTTTTCGGATTTGTATCTCACTAGATACATATATCACTAATGACCAAAGTCATTAGCAAAAAGGTACGAGGTATGAGTAATCTCCTCTTACACTAACCTTTAGTGGTCCACTTTCATTCGTATGGATCAAATCCAAAGTTATTTGGTTCGCTCTTGATTCCCTGTGAAGGGAGATTTGGTCATCTTTCCTATGAGACAGGATTCGCAGGTTGAAAGTTCATCTAAGTTCTATATTTCAAGAGCCTTAGAAGAAACCAACTTTTGAATCCTACTCTTGGAGATATGTCCAAGTCTAGCGTGCCAAAGTTGTGGATTATTATCTTGGTATTAATTGAACTTAGCACATTAATTCAATAGAATTGAGTTAACGGTTCAATTCAATTAATTTGCTTCCTTTCAATTAACTCTTTAATTGATTCATCTCCCTTTTCAATTAACCCTTTAATTGAAACGTTGCTTAATTAATTAGACCTTCTAATCAATTAAACTAATCAGTGCCTTTCTAAGATTCAGTGGGATAATTCGACTTTTAGACTACTTGTGTTCTTTCGACTACCTTTTATGGTCGATTTTAGAAGAGAACAACTTCTTCTTCACATTACTCTTCTTTGACTTTGCAGTCCATGAAGTGTGAACGATCATGACAAGTTTACCCTATTTGCCTCTTACCAATACTTTGGTTAATTCATGAAATGTGATCAACTTATCACATAAGATCAGAGTATTTCAAGAATCTTTTGAATGAGCGGGAGGAGAATTTAAATGGAGGTCAATGCTAAGATCACATGCATGCCTACGTTTAATCGATCCAGTTTTCAACTAGATTGATAAAAAAAGGACAGTGATCCTTGACATCAGTTCCTTCACTTATTCTCGAATTTTAAAGCAACTCCTTAGTGGTCTCGAATCAAACGATTCGAAACTGCTCCTCAAAACAAGCTTTTGAAGTGGAGGTTTGTTTTAGAAGCTTCAGACATACTCCTATGTCACTTCTTTAGCTCGTTCAATCTTGATGCTTATTTGAGGAAACGATCATTAAGATTCCCATACCCTATAGGTGATTCGTTCCACTTTTGAGACTTGTCCTTATATGAGGAAACGATCATTAATGTTCCCATACCCTACGGGGGATTCGTTCCTCCTTTTAGATTCATCTCGGAAGTGCATCAGGAATAGGCTAGTTATTAAGAACACGATTCCGACTTTCGGATTTGAGGACAATCCTCAAGTTTCTACGCCAGTCGATATTTTGATCCAGTTTTTTTATAAGTCGAGGATAAATAGTATAATGGATAATTATAGATATCTCAATATCTATTTTAAAGAGAAGACAAATATAAAGAGGACTAGTTAATGATTAATACTTATAATCTACGAAGGTTGGACTTTCTATCGTAAAAGTTCTCCCACTATTTTATCGAAACAATTACCCGTTCAATTGTTCGGGAAATCCTATTTCCTAGTAGGTCTTGACGTCCCAGCGGACATTAATTGCACCCACGACTCGTGGCCATACAACTAATTCCCTAGGTAGGCATACTTATTGCCAATTGTGTCTCTACACAACCTTCAAGCTATTTTGCCTCGATTTTCGCACCCATCTAGCACTGCTACATCATGAGTGGTACTACTCGTTATGTCTAACCCAATCAATCTCGATGAGCAACGGGCCCGGTCATGAAATCCCCGTAACTGGTTATCGGTCGATTATACATGTCCTGACCAGTCCCCATCCTTGTCGAGTTTATTTAATAAACAAGAATCGAGAGACTTCACGTATTGTCCCTTTCTTCGCCTCGGGTGCCAGACTCTGGATCACCTTAATCGAATACTTCATTTTATTTTAATCCAATATGACTTAATATTTAATTCAAGAGGGGATTTGCTGGTTTGAAAGTTTAAGGCAAACTCTCTCGAGATCTCACCGCTTCGATTATGAATTATCTTATTTACGTTCTAATACTCTAGCGCGCATCACCATACAAGCCAAATAGAAGAAATAAATAAATAAAACACAATTAAATAAACCTAGCATGCATTTCTAACACAATATGTTTTCGATCGGGAGCCACCTATGCTTGGGCCATCATTGAGCCAATAATGTTGGCCCAATTGGTCTATCTAATGGGTTCTTAATGGGCCTAGGCTATTACACTAATAACCAAGCATACTTGGCCTTCATTCTCCATTGGGCTTCCTTCTTACATGTAATGGGCCTCCATGCTAAACTATTTAATGTAAAGCCCTAGTTTATTACATTGGCACAAAAAGGCCCAAATAAAGGCTCGCAGGCCCAACAAAAATCCAAAACAAAATAAACCAATCACATCTAAGGTCAAGGCTCAGCTCGATCGAAAACCATGTAAACAATTCACGTTGAGCAAAGAAACAAGCAAACACATTTACTAGTTTCCTATCTTACTTCAATTATTTTAAACGCCTTTAAAATATTTCTCTAGATTCTTACTTTAGTCTCTACTAATTATAGGCAATCTATATTCGGATAAACAAAACTATTTTATGTATAAACACAAAATAAAAAATTTCAACTTTTGAAAATTGCAAGTCGGCCCTCTAACTTTTGGAAATTGCGATTTGAAACCCTGAAGTTTTGGAAATAACAATTTAACCCCAAAATTAAAACTGGGCAGAGGACCGAAAATAAAAATTTTATTTCCAGAAAAAATTTCGAATTTGCAATTCAGCCCCTGCAGTTTTTGGAATTTACAAAACAGCCCCAAAACTTTCGTTAATTGCAAAACAGCCCCAAATTCAAAAATTTCCAGAAAGTTGCATTCTGTCCAGAAAACACACAGTTCGTAAAATCTCAATTTCAGTCCAGTTTTCCAAAAATCGCTAATCGCAAAAACAGCCCTTCAATTTTCGTAAAATTAAAAATTGGCCCAAAACGTTTTTATGCAATTTTACCCAAAATCAGATCTACCCATAACAAGTAAGAATCAATGACACGAATATAACATGCAATACAATAAAGCAATCAAATTATATTCAGACCTTTTTGTATGATAGTAATGAATTAGGCTCTGATACCACTGTTGGGTTATGGGTAACGTCAGAATGTTAAAAGCAGCAGAATTTTAAAATTTTTAAATAACCCAAACAAGATCTTTATTCATCTAGTCATACGAAAAGGATTTTGCACAAAAATCACAACAAACATAGGGTGTTTAGTGATTTTACCTCACCACAGGAACGGTGGTGGTTTTTCTCCGGTCTTCTTTCAGATCTGATGGATTTGGTTCGAGAGAAGCACCCCAAGCGTTGTGCCTCTAGCGGTATCCACACCAACTGGATTGAAACAACTCCTTTGGATCCATAGGCTCAGAACTAAGATCCAAAGGTTATCAAGCAAGGAAGAAGGAGAAAAAGAAATCGCATAACCCTGTGCGATTTCACAGGGTTTGGCCGATCCCTTCTCTGTAAGAGAGGGGCGGCGCAAATCTGATCTGGAGAGAAGGGGGGCGGCCATTGTGTTGTTTCTTAGGGTTTTGAAGTCTTGAACTCCTTATATATATAGGGAGTCTTGACCTAGATGTGTTCTAATCCTACTAGGAAACTTAAAGGCCATTTACTTATGGCCCTTTTGTTTCCTAATGGATCTATACCATCTATTAATTAATTAAACCCTTTTAATTAATTCAGCCCATTTAATTAATTAATCCAATTAATTAATTAATCCTTCTCCATTAATTAATTAGACTACTTCTAATTAATATTTTTCTCCTTTAAGAATTAACACTTTAATTCTTCAGTTTTGATTTAACTCCTTAAATCAAACTTTACTTCCAATTGTATTGTGTGTGACCCTCTAGGTTCACCATCAATTGGCCGCGGGCCCACGACTTTCGTGATTTAATTTGCGAGCTTATTAATTGCTCCGATTAATTGAACCCCTTCAATTAACCACTCAAGAATTAATCTTGCTATTAATTCATGAGTACCCACACCTCATGGTCGATGTCTAGCCACAAGCCCATGAGGTCCAACTTCAGGTGAATTGATCTCAGTGAACCTCACCTCTTATAACTGCCATGTACATACGGTCCTTCTATCGACTTAATTTCCCGATTGAGACCCAGGGTGTGTGAATTGATCGGCACCTCTAATTATCTCAATAACTATACTTTCTAATTCGGGATAATAATTCCAGTGTGACTGCTAAATTTGGAAACCCCTTTCCAAATCCGTCACTGACCACGGCCGTGGATTTCTCGGAATTATTATCTAAGAATCGTATAGGAAATTCTCTCATCCATTACGATGAGTCGGTAGATTCCATCTTGGTACTAACCACTCGCGTACACAACTATATGCACCCAACTTAGGCACATTATGGTCAGGCTACGTGACCTGTACCTAAATCTAAGTACATATACCCATGCACCGAATTCGCCCTAGCACCTCAAGTCTAAGGACTAAATCGTACACTATTATAAGTCTTGAGAAACATCCCATCACCGATATGCGTCATGCGCTTCCACAATGGGTTTCTCTGTTCGGGTCGTTCAATGCGTTCGATCCCCTATCGAACCACCTACTCATATGCACTGACATCAAATGTCTTGTTCATGAAACTCTACAAATTCACTCCATGTGAATCATGCATATTCATACAAGTCTTGGCGATTCCTTCGATACCCCGTCTCGTTCGGAATCTATGACTTGGAACGTGTTTTAAGATCACGACCTTAGAGACTGTTTCATGATTGCACTCAATACCGAAGTGAATCGTCCCATAGTAGAATGTGATCTAAGGATTTCATCCAATCGCTTAAATGATTCGCGAGAGATGAAGTTGGCCATTGTTTGATTTACATAAAACGTGCGTATTAATTTATTTGTACTAGAGAAAGCTTACGATAGTCCTAATACAAGCTAAATATATTGGCTTGCAGGGCACTATCCTATCACTAAGTGACTTGGAAGAGTGGACTAAATGAGTTTTATCTATATAACCACTATAAAAATTCTGTGTGTTTATACTTGCATTATTTCTTGCATATTTTCAAAGAGCATACTTAAACACTTAAGTTAACTATTGAAAAGTTTAAAAAGGAGTTTGCAAAAATTGGGGATAAAACCTTTTCTAAGTTAAGAAAACTACTTGTGAAAAATACTAGTTAAATCAGCTGCAAGTTAGTTATTTTAAAACTCTGATTTTCTTAAAATCAGCTAAGTAAAATCAGAAGAGTGGTCAACTATGCTATTCAAAGCTTTGTGCGAGATCAGCTTAGTCTACTTACGATTCTTGTTCAGCTTAGTCTGCTGACAGAAAAAGTTAGAGAATTTTAAAGATAAAATTTTTAGAGGTCTATTCACCCCCCTCCCCCCCCCCCTCTAGACCTCATCTGACCACTTGGGACCAACAAGTGGTATCAGAGCAAGTGGTTCATTTGAATCATTTGCCTGATCAACAAGCTTGATCCTAGAGTGTTTTTCAAAGGTTTTCAAAAGTTTTCAAAAGTTTTCAAAAGAGCATCTTTTTGAAAAAGAAAAACTTTTTGAAAATGGATTGTATCAGCCATGTTCCCCACATTGAAGGTATGAGCTTTGAGGACTGGAAAATACGCATGGAAATTTTCCTTGCTGCTAATAATGATAATATGTACAGGTGCATAACTCAAGGTCCGATAAGAATCACCAAAACAATCAAAGTTGATGGTAAAGATAAGGTTGTTGACAAGGAACCTGAAGAGAAGACAGTTAAGGAAATCAAACTGAAAAATCTTGACAAGGTTGGAATCTTCATCATGACCAAGCCTCGACAACGATAGATTTGACAAGGTCAAACACTGTAAGACATCTAAGGAGATGTGGGATAAGGTCCGTGACATGAGTGAAGGGAATGACTCCATCAAAGAACACAATCTGAGTGTAGCCCTGGAGAAGTTTGAAAACTTCAAGATGAAACTTGGAGAAACCATTGACCAGATGGATTCAAGGTTCACAAAAGTGTTGAACAATGTGTTAAAGTTGGGAAAGACGTTCACTGATAAAGAGATCACCGTTAAAGTCCTAAAGGCGCTACCACCCTAGTTCAACATGAAGATTACAGCTATGGAAGAATCAAGGGATCTGGGAAAGATGACGGAGCTGTTTTCTGTACTCAAGGCGTACGAGTATAAAATGCCAAGAATGGGTATAGAAGAGACCTCAACTTCTAGCCCCACTGCTGCCCTGGTTGCTGCAGAAAGATCAAGAAGATCAGCTGGGAAGATAAGAGAAGTGGACTCATCTGATGAGACCACACTGCTCAACAAGAAGTAGTACACTGCTGGCGATGTTGCCTTGTTATTAAATGGGTTCAAAAAGTTCTATAAAAGAAAAATGAAGAACAAATATAACAATGCTTCTACGTATAAACCTACCTCTTATTCTCATGATAGCAAGGGTGATTTTAAATCCAAACTGATGTGCTATAACTGCTGGAAATTGGGACATTTCATTAAGGACTACCCATATTCTAAAGCTGAGGAGTACACTGAGGAGGAAAAGAAAGCGAGGAAAGAGAGGAGACACCAGAAGAGCAAAGTACTGTTGGCTGAAGCTGAAAAGATAGCAGCCATCTAATCGTCTAACTCAGAATCAGGGACATCAAGTGATGACTCTACTGAAATGCTCTGTCTCATGGCCAAAGAATCAGAGGATTCTGACACTGAGGTAACTCTCACTGAAAATGAAGATGAGCTATTTAGTTCATTTGAGAAAATGATGAAAAACAACACATATGTTGTTAATGAATTTACAAAGCTTAAGGAAGAGATGATTGTGCTGAAAAAGCAAAATGCTAAACTGAAACTTAATGTTGAAAAACAACAAAATTCAGCTAAGAAAAAAAAGCTTTCGCATGAATATGAATCTCTGAAAGCAGAATGTGAAGTTTACAAAGGAAAAATCATGGAACTTGAAAAGATAATATCTAGTCATGATAAGTTGTCTGTTGCATCGGTAGACACATCTAATGAATAGAGAACACCTTTAGTAAAAGAAATTTAGAACTGAACAAGACTGAAAAGTTTATATCTGCTGATAATAGTAATGTTATTTTATATGTTCAGACTGCTAAATCTACTTCACTTGAGATAGAGAAAAATGAGAAGAAATCTCCTAAGGCTAAAAAGGGTAAAAAGCTTGAAAATGAAAAACAAACCTGTAAAACCAAACAACAGAGTAGTCCTAAGAAGTCTGTTGATAAGAGTAAAACCAATCAGACTAGTAAAACTAAGTCGTCTGTTATAGAGCAAGTAAAGAGCAAACCTAAAAAGCAAAGAAAATATAATAATGATGCTTGGTATGGAAATGAGTCTTATTATGTGCAACCTGCTTACTCATCTTATTATGCTGCACCTCATTATCCACCTTATTATGCTGCATATCCTGCTCATCATCCAATGCATGCTTACCCTGCTTATCATGCATCTTACCCTGCTTATGAGCATTATTCACATCATAATGATTATCAACATAATATGCCTGCTGATTATGGTGAAAAAAAGTTGCTCATGCTCCTGCTAAAACTCAAAAGCCTAAGAAGCCTAAGACTTCAACATCTTGGGTTGTCAAAGGTGATACTAATCCACCAGGACCCTCTTAATAAAGGGTTCCTAAAATAATTTTATTTTGTTTTGTAGGTTAGGATTAGGAGTAGGAGTAAGAGTAAAGTAGAGAAGAAATGATACTTGGACAGTGGATGTTCAAGGCACATGTGTGGAGACATACATGAACTGACTGATGCTACTACCGTGAATGGTCCAAGAGTCACTTTTGGAGACAACAAAGAAGACAAGATTGTTGCGGTTGGAAAGCTAATCAAAGGAAACATTGAGATATCTGACGTCTCTTAGGTTAATGGCCTGAAGTACAATCTGCTAAGCATAAGTCAATTTTGTGACAAGGGATTTTCTGTTATCTTCTCATCAGATATGTGCTACGTTGAACAAATTGGAACAAATAAGGTTATTTTATTTGGAAGAAGACAAGGAAATATCTATGTAGTCGACTGGAATTATGTGGACAGGAATTCTATTGTTTGTTTGGGGGCTTCTACACCAAGTGATATCAGTTGGCTTTGGCACAAAAGAATGAATCATTTGAATTTCAAGACCATAAACAGACTGATAAAGAATGATTTGGTAGAAGGAATTCCAAAGACAGTCATGAGCAAAAGATAAACTCTGTGACGCCTGTCAGAAGGGTAAACAAGTGAAGTCCACTTTCAAAAGCAAGAAGCACCAATCTTCAACCAGAATTTTGGAGTTGTTACATATGGATTTGTTTGGCCCTATTGATCCTATCAGCAATGGTGGAAAGAAATACTGCCTAGCTGTTGTGGATGATTATTCAAGATTTACTTGGGTGATTTTCATGAAGAAGAAAACTGAAACCAAGGAACATCTTACCAATCTGATGGAACTGATCTAGAATGAAAAGAGTCAAAGAATATTGAAGATCATATAAGATAGAGGGACTGAATTTACAAACTCTACTGTTGAAGAGTATTGTAACTCCAGAGGAATCAACCATGAGTACTCTGCTGCCAGAACCCCTCAACAAAATGGAGTTGTTGAAAGAAGAAACAGAACTCTAAAAGAAGCTGCCAGGACAATGATAGCTGAAGCAAAACTGCCCCAAATATTCTGGGCAGAAGCCACAAATACAGCATGTTACACCCAGAACAGATGCATGATCAACAAAAGTCAAAACAAGACACATTATGAACTGTGGAACAACAGAAAGCCTAATTTACACTATCTTAGGATTTTTGGTTGTAAATGTTATGTTTTGAATAATGGGAAAAATCACCTTACTGCTTTTGCAGAAAAGGCTGATGAAGCTGTCTTTGTAGGATATTCTACTGTTAGTAAAGCTTATAGAGTCTTTAACAAAATAACTTTACTTGTAGAAGAATCTATTCATGTAGTATTTGATTAACCAAACTGTTGGTCCCAAGTGGTCAGATGATGTCTAGAGTGGGGGGGGGGGGGGGGGGGGGGGGAATAGACCTCTAAAAATTTATCTTTTAAAAATTTTCTAACTTTTCTGTCAGCAGACTAAGCTGATCAAGAATCGTAAGTAGACTAAGCTGATCTCGCACAAAGCTTTGAACAGCAGAGTTGACCACTCTTCTGATTTCACTCAGCTGATTTTATCAAAATCAGAGTTTCAAAATAACTAACTTGCAGCGGATTTTTCTAGTGTTTTTCACAAGTAGTTTTCTTAACTTAGAAAAAGTTTTATCCCCAGTTATGCAAACTCCTTTTTAAAACTTTTTAACAGTTAACCTTTTCGTGTTAAAATATGCTCTTTAAAATATGCAGAAAATAATGCAAGTATAATACAAAGGATTTTTATAGTGGTTATATGGATATAAATCCTTTCGTCCACTCTTCCAAGTCACTTAGCTTGGGTTATACTATAAGCACAAAGTTTACAGTATACAATGCTTGCGCCAATCAACAAATGAAAAGGCCACAAGTGCGCAATAGGAAATCACAAAGAAACTCCTACTCTCTGAAGTAATATCACTCACTTAGATGTATATCTACTTCTCACAACACGATTCTAACAAAATCACTCAGATTTATGTGTATATTCTGTTTTCTCTCTATTCTGCTTCGTCAACAAATGACTCGGCTGATGAGTGTTCTATTCTTGAGTTTGAGACTTAGAAAAATGCAGCTTCAGATTTTTGCTCTCAAATGTGTTGTATCTTCTTCTTCAACTCATGATTTGAACTATTTATACTTGAGATTTGAAATCTGTCCGTTGAGAGATCGACAGGTGTTCAAATCCTGGAGTACTGGTCCTTTCTGCAGAAACGGCTACCTGCGACTGAGCACTGTACACTCTGTTGTACCTTCTGTCAGTCCGCATTAATTGCACCAAGCTGATACGAGGTTTCTCTTCAATCATTTGTCATAAATACCCTTCCTCTTCAGCATTTATTACTCCAAGTGCATTTATTACCGTTGCAATAACTTCTGATCCATTTCCACTCTGCTGATCGAAATCACTCGTCTGATGTATACTCGGCTGATCCCAAACTTGAACTAATCTTATTTGAGTTGGCTGAAAGTCCACCAGTCTGATTCCTTTCTTCAGCAACAGATTAGTAGTCTTCTGGACCATATTTGACTCGTCTGAAGTAATTCTTCCTTGGTCAAATATCTTCTAAGGTTTGTACTAAGTTTCCATACTTAGCTGATGACTTTTGGAAATCATCAAAACCTCCCTTCACTTCAAAGTCTTCATCTTCATCGAACAATTTCCCCTTTTTTGATGATGACAAAACTTCAGCTAAGTACCTGTACCTAAAACTAAAGTTGAGTCCTCAAAAATTTTTGTGATAGAAATTATATGTTGGAAGCTTGAACTTTTATAAATTTGATCTTTAAGATTACAGTACAAGTTACAAGGAAAATGAACTTAAGTGAAAAATTACAAATAAAGTAAGCTGATTACAGATTTTCAACAGATAACCTAGTCTAGTAAGCCTAGTCTAGTCCTCAGCTTCTTCATCTTCTTCTTCTTCCTCTTCTTCAACTTCATCACTGCTTTCTTCATCTTCACCACTTGAGAAAGCATCAGCAAGATTCTTTAATTTTTCTCTTCTTTCATCAGCTTCGAATTTTGCTTTGATGTCCTCAATTCTTTTATACTTGACGTATGGATTAAGCTGTTCTTCAGCAGAGTACTTAGAGGCAGCTAACTCTTTGTCAGTCTTAGCTACATCCTTGGGCTCTACTTCATCATCAGCTTCCTCTTCAAGTACTTCATCTTCACTTGGCTTTTCAGCAGCAGCACGTTGGTCTTGTACTTGAGCAGTTGCAGCAACAACAGTCCTCTTAGCTGATTCCTCTTCCCCCTTTTTGTCATCAGCAGGAGGGTTGAGTTGATCAGGAGTTATGTTGATAGCAGCACAAAGCTTTCTGATGTTTTGATCCATAACTTTGTGTTGATCAGCGTGATGATTCAGAGTAGCTTCCATGAGAAGTTGAGTAGTCTTTATCTCACCAGATTGGTCATTTAAGCAATCAACATCCAGCTGAAGTGTTGATATTTCACTTTGAGCTTTGTTAGTGACAACAGTGAACTCTTGCATTAATGCAACATTCTTCTCTATCTCTGCCTCACCAACTTCCTTCATGACTCTGGCAATTCCTGCAATATCAGACTCATGCCTTTGAAGAGCAGTGTGCAGATGACTCACATCAGCCTTCACGTCTTCAATATTTCTATTCATGCTCACGATACTTTGAGTCAGTGCAAGGGAATTGTCCGGTGGTAGAGGAAAGTTCTCTATGGCATCTTTCACCATTTTTGCAGTTTCCTCCTGCATTTGCTTTAACATCTGCTGATTTCTCTTCTCCATCTCCTTCATGGCATTATCAATCATCATCTGCATTGACTCCATCAGTGAAGAATGCAAGTCAGCAGTAGGAACAAAGTTTGATGTATCAGCAGGTTCTTCCTGTTGAACAGGAGGTTCATGAAGAACTTGAGTTTCTTCAGCCTTCCATTCAATGGCTAAAGGAATTAAATCTTTGACTTCAGCAGGCAGCTTGCTTGATGTATCCAGATTAATCTCTTCAGCTTGTGGTCTTTCTTCTGTTCTTCACTAGCTGGCTCATCAGCAATGTGAATGATCTCAGTACCATCAGTAGACACTACAGTCTTCTGACGAATCAAGTCAGCTGAAACAAAGGTTGAAGTAGTCTGTTGAGTACTCAGCTGTTCTTGATATGTACTGATTTCTGAGCCAAAGGCAATATGCTGTAAACTTGGCAGAGTGGGCATTGTACTTGATGTTCCTGGTTCATACCTTGATCATTCAGCCCATTTCTCCAATGTTGTATAAACATCAATTTTAACTGCTCTATCAACTCAGTCATCAACAGGACCAGGCTTATTTGGCAATGAGTCCTTGATAGCAGTTGCCTCCTGACTTACAATGACTCTTGCATAGTCATGTAGTCTGTCTCTTACAAAGTCTGAATCAAACGCCTTCGCAACAGAAGTGGTTTGCAGCCAGTTCAAGACCCAGCGTCCTTCTGCAACAAACTGATAGGATAGTGCCCAGCAAGCCAATCTTAATTAGCTTGTAAGAGGACTATCTTCTTATGGTTTTAATAATTAATACGACTGTTTATTTATAGTACGTAAATTAAACAATGACCAACTTCATCTCTCGCGAACTTATCTAAGCGATTGGATGAAATCCTAAGGTCACATTCGACTATGGGCCGATTCACTTCAGTATGAGTGCAATCATGAAACAGTCTCTAAGGTCGTGATCTTAAAACCCGTTCCAAGTCATAGATTCCGAACGAGACGGGGTATCGAAGGAATCGCTAAGACTTGTACGAGTATGCATGATTCACATGGAGTGAATTTGTAGAGTTTCATGAACAAGACATTTGATGTCAGTGCATATGACTAGGTGGTTCGATAGGGATCGAACGCAACTAACGACCCGAACAGAGAAACCCATTGTGGAAGCGCATGACGCATATCGGTGATGGGATGTTTCTCAAGGCTTATAATAGTGTACGATTTAGTCCTTAGACTTGAGGTACTAGGGCGAATTCGGTGCATGGGTGTACGTATTTAGATTTAGGTACTGGTCACGAAGCCAGACCTTAATGTGCCTAAGTTGGGTGCGTATAGTCGTGTACGCGAGTGGTTAGTACTGAGAAAGGATCTATCGACTCATCCTGATAAGGTGGGAGAATTTCCTATACGTTCTTAGATAATATGTTCCGAGGAACCTGCGGCCGCAGTCGGTGACGGATTTGGAAAGGAGTTTCCAAATTTAGCAGTCACGCTGGAATTATTATCCTGAATTAGAAAGTATAGTTGTCGAGATAATTAGAGGTGCCGGTCAATTCACACACCCTAGGTCTCGGTCGGGAAATTAGTCTTTGGAAGGACCGTATCTACATGGCAATTATAAGAGGTGAGGTTCACAAGATCAATTCACCTGAAGTTGGGCTTCATGGGCTTGTGGCTAGACATCGACCATGAAGACATCGACCATGAAGTGTGGGTACTCCTAAATTAATAAGGGAGATTAATTCTGGAGTGGTCAATTAAAAGTGTTTAATTGATCGGAGCATTTAATTGCTCGTTAATTAAATCACGAAAGTCGTGGGCCTGCTGCCAATTGATGGTGAACCCAGAGGGTCACACACAATACAGTTGGACACTGACAGTCATAAAAAGAAATAGTTGATTTAAGGAAGTTAAATCAAAGTTAATGAATTAAAGTGTTAATTCAAGAAGAAGAATTATTAATTAGAATATCTAATTAATTTATTAGAGTGTCTAATTAATTAATTGGATTATCTAATTAATTATGATATTAATTAAAGTGGTTAATTAATTAAATGGAAGAAGAATTTAGCATGAAATTTTCGGATTTGCATGGATAAGGCATGAGGGGCGATTTTGGCTAGGAGATAAGTGGAAGAGTTTGTTTCTTGTTTGACAAGTGACAAAGAAGAGATTTGGTTGAATTTTGTTTCCTATTGTGATAAGGAAAGATTCACCAAATCTTGATGAGATATCTAATAAGAGAAGGACTCTTCTCTTATAAATATAACTCATCATATCTTCCATAATCTAAGAATCTACACACAACAAGAGAACAATATAAGGAGAATTTCAAGAGCTGGAAAAAGCGACCAGCCCTAGCCAAAAGCCTGTGCCGCCGCCGCCCTCTTCCTGTTCTCTTCTTCATCTGGATCTAGTTCAAGAGCTGGATCCAGTTCCAACTCTTCCTTCACTGACAAATCTCCAAGGTCTAGCTCGTAGCCTGTGACTTGGAGACGTTGCTACAATCCATCTGGTGTGGATACATTCTGGAGGTGAGACAATTGGATCACTGCATCGTGAATCAAACAAGAAAAAGCCGGAGGTTACCACCACCGAACCTGTGGTGAGGTATTTCACAAAACACCCCCCTTTGTTTTCTGTTACTGTTTGATTCAACCTATTTCATATAAATAATATGGAGATCGATTTATGGGACTGATGGGGTGCCTCGGAAAATTTTAAATTCCGCACTTTTGTTGTTCTGACAACCAGGGCATACCCAACAGTGGTATCAGAGCCAACTCCATTATTATTATGTGAAAAGGCCTGAACATAATTTAATATATGATATTGATGATTATTATGTTCTGTGTGATGATTCTTGCTTGTTATGATATTATGTATGCTCGGATAAATTTGCATGAATTAGTTTGGGCCGATTTTGAATTTCCGAAAATTAGTGGACTGTTTTTGCAAATAGCGATTTTCGAAAAACTGGACCAAAATTGAAAATTTCGTTTTCTGCATGTTTCTGGACTGAAATTGTAATTTTCTGGATTTTTTGAAAACTGGGTCTGTTTGCAATTTCCGTAAAACTGGGCTGTTTTTGTAATTTACGTAAAGTTCAGGGGTCTGTTTGCAATTAACGAAAATTTCTGGGTAGAATCTGTAAATTCCTGTTTTCTGGACCGATTTGCAACTGTCAAAATTTTTGGGTTTAAACTGTTAATTCCCGAAACTTGAGGGGTCAAAAATATAATTTTCGAAAGTTAAGGGACCAAACTGTAATTTTCAAAAGTTGAAAAACAGAATCTGTATTTGTGCATAAAAGGTGTTTTTGTTTATCCGAAAATTAATTTTATCATAATTAGTAGAGACTAAAGTAAGGATCATGGATTATTTTAAAAAGGGGTTTTAAAATAATGAAGATAAGAAATATGTGAAAGTTGTTTGCTTGTTTCTTGCTCTACGTGAACTGTTTAGGTGGTTTTTCGATCGCGCCGAGCCTTGACCCTAGGGTAGATGTGATTGGTTTATTTTTAATTGTGTTGTTTTTATTGGGCCTGCGAGCCTTAAAGTTTTTGGGCCACTTTGAGCCTTTGTAATAGAATAGGGCTTTACTGTTTTAAATAGTTTAGGATGGAGGCCCATTACAAACAAGGTGGAGGCCCAAGAAGGAATGAAGGCCATGTATGCATGGTTATTATTGTAATAGCCTAGGTCCATTAAGAACCCAATTAGATTGACCAATTGGGCCAACATCATGGCTCGATGCTGGCCCACATATGAGGCTCCCGATCGAAAACATACTGTGATAGCATGCATGCTAGGTGTGAATGTTTTATTTTATTTGTCGATTTATTTATGGCTTGTATGTGATGCGCACTAGTAATTAGATCGTAAATAAAAGATAAAGCATAATTAATGCGGTGAGATCTCGAGGAGAGTTTCTTCAAACTTTCAAAACCGAAAATCCCCTCTTGAATAAATATTAAGTCATATTGGGTTAACTATAAAAGGAAGTTTTATAAATCCAAGCCTTCCGTTAATAGGAACTAGCGTGAGTTGTCTACTTATCGATTAAGGTGATCCAGAGTCTGGCACCCGAGGCGAAGAAAGGGACAATACGCGAAATTCCTTGATTCTTGTTTTTCTTAAAACTCGACAAGGGTGGGGACTCGTCGGGACATGTATATCGACCGATAACCAGTTACGGGGACTTCATGACCGGACCCGTTGCTCATCGTGATTAATGGGTTAGACTTAACGAATAGTAACATTTATGATGTAGCAGTGCTAGATAAATGTGAAAACCGAGGCAAAATAACTTGAAGGTTGTGTAGGGACACAATTGGTAAAAGTATACCTACCTAGGGAGTTAATTGTATGGCCACGAGTCGTGGGTGCAGTTAATGTCTGCCGGGACGTCAAGACCTACTAGGAAATAGGATTTCCCGAACAATTAAAGGGGTTATTGTTTCGATAAAAATAGTGGGAGAACTTTTTCGATAAAAAGTCCATTTTTCGTTAATTATAAGTATTTTATTAAACCTGTCTGCTTATTGTTGTCTTTTAAATTGTTTATAGCCATTCAAAATCCACAATCATGTACGAACAAACTTTGGGACAAATCATGAGTTTATCACTGTACGAGACAAGCATGGTTGGGTTCGACAATGTTAGAGAATATTATTCTTACCTAATCAAGATGATGAAACGAATCAAACAGCTAGGCGCTGATTTGGATCAGAATGATGAGATAGAAATTATTCTCACTGGCTTGTCTGACTCATTTTCTCATTTTGTGCATCATTTGGAAATTCCGTGTGACGGGATTAAGACAAATGATTTGCGCAAGTTGTTGGACAAATATGAGAAAGCCCATCTACAGGGATTGGGTCTGAGTGAAGGAAAGGATTGCCCCTTGTGTAAGAAAGATAAGCAACTAAGGATGCTTGCTGGAAAGAAATTCCTGAAGAGAATTAACCACGGTATGACCTAGTTATTTCTTTTTGATGTATGACATCTCATAGACCCTCATATCTGTAAAGTGTTTGCAGGTGATGACGGCATTCCCTTGCCCTTGGGAAGAAGGGCATTCCTTGGAAGGAGGAGGCAAGAGTTGCAACAATATATAAGGGAAAAATGCTTCAGGAGTTGGGTCGAGAAGAATCTAGACTTTACTTTTTAGCAAAGTGTTTTACTTAGTTTTCCGTCTTAGCATAAGTTTTTGGTTTATTTGTTTTTGAGTATTATTTCAAATTTTTGTACAAGACAGCATTGCTTTACCATTATGAATGGAATATTTTTTATTTAAAGCTTTTACCTTGTACAAAATATTGATGCTTTACCATTATGAATGGAATGTCTTTAAAGCATAGAAATGAATCAATGATAAACAAATCAAAACTTCAAGTAAAACGTATGCTAAATCGAGAAAAGTAAAACAACAAGATAATCACCCACATACTTGAAATGCACATTTTGGACACATTTCCAAAAGAGGGATTCGAAAGATTAATTTCATTTGAGATTCTTGAAACATAGAAATTAGATGAACTCGTAACTTACGAATCTTGTCTCAAAGGAATAATGACCAAAATAAAGTTTGCTAGGCATTCTAAGCATATCAACCGAATGGATTTAATCCATAAGGACAAATGTGGAGAACTAAGAGGTTAGTTCAAAAGGACGTTACTTCGAATATACTTGCGATTTTAAATCGTCAAAGAATATATGTACTTTGTGAAGTTCAGTTCTAAAACTGTTGAAATGTTCAAAGAGGTTTTGGAAATGAAGTAATTAAGAGCATAATGTTGAAACCGTTTGATCTAATCAAATTGGCCGAAACATAAGCTATAAATTCCTCGATTATCTAAACGAGAATAGAATTATCACGAAGCGAATTAAGTAGAAATCGAACTTTCTGAGAAAGGTTCATATCACGATAAGACTTCGCTGAACTTCCTTATTCACTTTTGGGGATAGCCTCCCCTGACTCTTCAAAAGGGATACTTAGGCTAGTACCTTTCAAAGAAAGTCCTTACACTACCGTACCATATACGATATGGCATAATACCCTTGCACGACAAATTGGATGGTAGATCCAATTTGCGCAAATTTGTGGGATATCCAACGAAATCCATTCGATACCTGTTCTACGACAATGAGAAACAATGGGACAATCGTTTCTCATAAGCACCCGTTCCTCTGTTGATAAATTCTTCATCAAAGGAAATAGGGAATGTTATGGAACTTGATGAAGTCCAAGTTTTGGACCCATCCCCACAAACAGTGGGAGCAAACCCTTAACCTACTGAACCAAATTACGCACAAACACTTCGTAATTCAAATCAAATTCGTAAGGAACTCAAAATTCCATTTTACGAGATTGACAAATTGGATATTGATCCAAGATTACAAAGAAACTATGTTTGACATAGACTCAGGGATGTGGCATGAGGCCATAAAATCCGAAATGGAAAGGTTCAACTTGTTTGACTCGCTTAATGGCGGAAGGTTATTCTTCAAATGCTTTTTGAAGACTAATGAAGATACCTTCGCTCCATTTTTCCAAAACGTCAAAATCCATTTCGAATTTATTAGCCATAGAAGGTTGGTTTGACTACTAAAATATGACTATTAGATATGAATCCTGCCTCTCGCAATTGGAAATTGATGAGAAGATCTTTATTCAAATTCAAAGGTCAATCTATGACTTTTAACAAAATCCCGTACTTGGAATATGCGACTTGATATGATGATCAAGACAGTTGACTTTGTCAAAAGGCATATGGATTCCAATTGTGCAATAGAATCAGTGGGAGCATAGTAAGGTTCGTAATAAAACATGACGACGTTCTGATTATCAAGGACGATATCAGAATATCAAGCACAGACGAAAGCGTGTCTTTCACGCAATTTCTCCATGATAAGATTTGAGAATTACATCTCACGTATTGGCAATACGTATCTATAGAGATAGAGCGAAGTAGATGTTGCAATTCTCCAAATCTAAGTACATAGACTAAATATTGAATGAATTCAATATGGAAGAATCCAAGAAAGGATTAGTTCCAATGAGATACAAAATCTCTCTTTCTTATTCAATGTGCCCTACATATGATGAGGAAAGAAGAGGATGTCTCAAAACCTTATGCTTTGGCATTTGATCGCATGTAGCATGCAATGTCTTGTACTAGACCTGACTTAACACATGCTGTGATTTTCACGAGATACTGTTAGTCGAACACCAGTAAGGGACACTGGACTGCCGTAAAAGCAATCCTCGAAGATAATTAAAGGATATATTGCTGGTCTGCGGTAGTAGTGGAGGATTGAAACTCGAAGGATTTAGTGATTCGAGTTGTTCAAGTCTGATGTGGATGATTTATTCTGTCTCGATGGAGCAGAGGTAAATTGGAATAAACCCCAATAGTCTACCACTGCCAACTCAAACAGAATATATATCGCAGCATGGGATGCAGCAGAAGAAAGTGTTTGGATAAGAAAACTCATCCAACAGTTGGATGGAATACCTAGCATAGCAAAAGCCTATCGTTATCTTCACTGATAAAATAGGGCAATTGCTAAATGAAAGGGAATCGAGATCACACCAACGATCTGAACACAAAACCATATGATTAGATAAATCATAGATAGTTCAGACACGTAGAAGTGTTACGTCATCTCAACAAACAACTTAGCAGATCCACTAGTAAAGTCATTATCGCAAAAGGGTTCAAAGGACATCTTGATAAGATGGGTCTTAGAAATGTTGTGATTAGCTTTAGGGCAAGTGGGAGATTGATAGGATAGTGCCCAGCAAGCCAATCTTAATTAGCTTGTAAGAGGACTATCTTCTTATGGTTTTAATAATTAATACGACTGTTTATTTACAGTACGTAAATTAAAAATGGCCAACTTCATCTCTCGCGAACTTATCTAAGCGATTGGATGAAATCCTAAGGTCACATTCGACTATGGGCCGATTCACTTCAGTATGAGTGCAATCATGAAACAGTCTCTAAGGTCGTGATCTTAAAACCCGTTCCAAGTCATAGATTCCGAACGAGACGGGGTATCGAAGGAATCGCTAAGACTTGTACGAGTATGCATGATTCACATGGAGTGAATTTGTAGAGTTTCATGAACAAGACATTTGATGTCAGTGCATATGACTAGGTGGTTCGATAGGGGATCGAACGCATCGAACGACCCGAACAGAGAAACCCATTGTGGAAGCGCATGACGCATATCAGTGATGGGATGTTTCTCAAGGCTTATAATAGTGTACGATTTAGTCCTTAGACTTGAGGTACTAGGGCGAATTCGGTGCATGGGTGTACGTATTTAGATTTAGGTACTGGTCACGTAGCCTGACCTTAATGTGCCTAAGTTGGATGCGTATAGTCGTGTACGCGAGTGGTTAGTACTGAGAAAGGATCTATCGACTCATCCTGATAAGGTGGGAGAATTTCCTATACGTTCTTAGATAATATGTTCCGAGGAACCTGCGGCCGCAGTCGGTGACGGATTTGGAAAGGAGTTTCCAAATTTAGCAGTCACACTGGAATTATTATCCTGAATTAGAAAGTATAGTTGTCGAGATAATTAGAGGTGCCGGTCAATTCACACACCCTAGGTCTCGGTCGGGAAATTAGTCTTTGGAATGACCGTATGTACATGGCAATTATAAGAGGTGAGGTTCACAAGATCAATTCACCTGAAGTTGGGCTTCATGGGCTTGTGGCTAGACATCGACCATGAAGTGTGGGTACTCCTAAATTAATAAGGGAGATTAATTCTGGAGTGGTCAATTAAAAGTGTTTAATTGATCGGAGCATTTAATTGCTCGTTAATTAAATCACGAAAGTCGTGGGCCTGCTGCCAATTGATGGTGAACCCAGAGGGTCACACACAATACAGTTGGACACTGACAGTCATAAAAAGAAATAGTTGATTTAAGGAAGTTAAATCAAAGTTAATGAATTAAAGTGTTAATTCAAGAAGAAGAATTATTAATTAGAATATCTAATTAATTTATTAGAGTGTCCAATTAATTAATTGGATTATCTAATTAATTATGATATTAATTAAAGTGGTTAATTAATTAAATGGAAGAAGAATTTAGCATGAAATTTTCGGATTTGCATGGATAAGGCATGAGGGGCGATTTTGGCTAGGAGATAAGTGGAAGAGTTTGTTTCTTGTTTGACAAGTGACAAAGAAGAGATTTGGTTGAATTTTGTTTCCTATTGTGATAAGGAAAGGATTCACCAAATCTTGATGAGATATCTAATAAAAGAAGGACTCTTCTCTTATAAATCTTCCATAAAATAATTTTCACAAACAAGAGAACAATAAAAGAGAGAATTTCAAGAGCTGAAAAAGCGACCAGCCCTAGCCAAAACTCTGTGCCGCCGCCGCCCTCTTCCTGTTCTCTTCTTCATCTGGATCTAGTTCAAGAGCTGGATCCAGTTCCAACTCTTCCTTCACTGACAAGTTTCCAAGGTCTAGTTCGTAGCCTGTGACTTGGAGACGTTGCTACAATCCATCTGGTGTGGATACATTCTGGAGGTGAGACAATTGGATCACTGCATCGTGAATCAAACAAGAAAGCCGGAGGTTACCACCACCGAACCTGTTACTGTTTGATTCAACCTATTTCATATAAATAATATGGAGATCGATTTATGGGACTGATGGGGTGCCTCGGAAAAATTTTAAATTCCGCACTTTTGTTGTTCTGACAACCGGGCATACCCAACACAAACTCCTTCCAAGCTTGGATTTCTTCCTCAGACTTGTTCAACCTGTAGTCCCTCCATCTGTTGTACCTTATCTTTTCAGGGAGAAAGGTAGTTCTTGATTGAAGCAGCTGATTTAACCTTTGTAGCTCAACTTCAAATCTTTTGAAAGCAGTAGAGTCACTCTGAACAACTTCAATTGCTCTTCTGACTTCAAACTTCTTTCTTTTAATTGGTTCTGCCCTTGGTAAAACAAACTGTCCCTTCTTGGGTTTTCCTCCAATTACGATGCCTTCTGACCTTCTTGGTCCATAAGCATGTTTCTTACTGTCCTCTAAAACCTTTGCCAAGTCTTCTTCTTCCTTGGCAGCTAATTCAGCTTCAGTCATCTTTTTTACTTCAACTGTTTTCTTGCTCGCTTCAAGTGCTCTCTTAAGCTCAGCTTCATCACGTTTTCTTTGGTCAGCTTCCTCGCGCTTCTTCTTGTGATAAGCTGGGATTTTAGCTTTGCCTGTTCTTTTCTTCCTGGCAGCTCTAGATTCAACAACTAGTGCCGCAGCTGTTGGTTCTGGAGCAGCAATCGCTACTGGTGCAGCAGCAATTGGTTTAAGGATCTGCACTTCAGGATCCTTTTGAGGTTGAGCAACCTCAACTATTGGTGCAGAAGTCTGTTTTACAGTTTCATCAGCTGACTTCACGACATCAGACTCCTTTTCAGATCCAACAGGCCTCTCAGCTGTTGGAGGACTTTCCCTAACTAGCTCAGAAAGTTCAGTATCTTCATCAACAAACGTCATCTTCTTTCTGGCAGTTTTCTTTGTAAAAGGAACAGCAGCAGATGTGGCAGTGTCTTTCATAGCGCTCCTTGTCCTTTTAGACACATTTTCAGCTGGCACTTCAGCTGAAATGGTTCTCTCAGGAGATGATTCAACTTCCATTTCATCAATCTCCTTGACTGTTTCATCAACAATCAAATCAACAACATCTTTTTTCTTTGATAAAACTGTTCTGGCTTGAACAGCTGGCTTAGCTGTTTGAACAGTTGCCTTACTTCTTTTCTTGCCCTTATCATCAGGCTCTTTAGGCTCACCAGCCTTTCTCTTTGATTGCCTCTTTTCAGGCACATTAGCAGGCTCCTTTGACTTTCCAGTTTTCACTGGTTCATAAATCTTCAGCTCCTTTGCCTTATGAACGTCTTTGCCATTAGTCACTGAACATCTCAAATTCACCAGCAGATGACTAAGAAAGATTCTGTGAAGTGTTAGACCATGCTCCTTGTGATTAGCATGTATGTACCAGATGAAGGTTGCCCAGCTCACCTTCAAACCATAAAAGATAGCAATCATGGTGTGAAACCTCTTCATTGGCACACTATCCAATGAGAATGTGCAATTCTCCAGTACTTTGGCAACTAAATCTGCCATACGCTGAAATTCATCCTTCAGCTGATTCTTTTTTATGCTTCCAGACAACACTTCATTCTTCTTTGAAGCTAGATTCCAGAAATCTGCTTCAAGAGGCTCAGCAAGGGTTGAAATCTCAGTCGAGCCTTCAAGAGAGAGTCCATATCTCTCATTCAGCAGCTTGGGGGTTATACAGATAACCTTATCCCCAATCTTGGCATTAATTTCCAACTTCTCAAAGTCAAGCTTCTCTTTTGAACCATAAAACTCAGTATCCATATCTACTGCTGACGCCGAATACATTGCTGCTGGAGCATGTTCTGCACCGACACTTTGGTTGAAGCATCAACTAGAAGATTACAATCTCAATATCAGTGGAATCCCTATCTACTGTGACAATACAAGTGCAATCTCACTTACTCAGAACACTACTAGTCATTCCAGGACTAAGCATATTGAGATCAAACATCACTTCATCAGAGACCATGTTGAAAAGGAAATGTTATTATTGAATATGTTCATACAGATAATCAGATAGTTGACATTTTCACCAAACCATTGAGTGATGCAAGATTTTCTACTCTAAGAGTGGAACTGGGCTTGTTAAAATTAGATTCATAAGCTGAGGGGGAACCTATCAGAAGACTGGATTCATCAGCTGACTAATCTGATAGAAAGAAGTGTTATTCTTCAAGAAGACTGACTCTCAACAGACTAGTTGACTGATGAATTACTGAATTCAGGGGGAACGTGTAAGACTAGCGGTACTCTTGTTTTAAAGATGAAATCTTCAATGACAGTTAGTTGAAGTTGTTTTAATCAGAAGATTTGTTCTTAATTCTTGAAGACTTGAAGATTATTTATCTTGCTGGATTGACAAACAGCAAAGGAAGATCACTAGATATTGGCTTTCACTAGTGATATATTGTATTAGACAAGTCATCTGTCAGATAAGTATTATTTTACTCATCTGTTTACTTATGTCAATTTGTAATTAAGTGTTGTATTAAAAACGTTTTATCAAAAACACGCTTTTATAAGCAAGAGACTACTGGCGTTTCAAATTCCCGCCTAGTCTGACATATTTAATAAATTTTGAAATCCGCATATCTCGCTCACACGATCTATCTTTTCAGTAACTGATCTAACGGTTGGCTTGATTCACGGAAACCGACATCAAACCAATACTTATAAATCCAGATCTGATCAGCTGACTGATCTTTTACGCACCCTCAAAATTTCAAGAGCACAAGAGCTTTTTGCATTCATATTTTCTGCAAATTTCTCTCGTTTTCCTTCAATCTTTTTCAGAAAAATGACTTCCAAGGATGCGAATGTTGAAGGTAGATTCTTGAACTACCAGACCTATTATGCCACAAGCACTCCACTGATGAAAGAAATTCTGGAGAAGTTCAAGGCGGCGACACTGGTTAACTTCATGGAGGCTCATGAAGATATGGTGTTCACACCAGAAGTGCTGGAGTTCTACAAGGCAGATGGGAAACCAGATTATGAAAATCTAGAGATTAAAGCCAAGGTTGGGGGAAGGAACATCTGCATAACCCTCAAGCTGTTAAGTGAAAAATATGGGTTGTCCCTTGAAGGTTCAACTGAGCTTTCAATTCTAGTTGAGCTGTTGGAGGCTGATTTCTGGAACATTGCTTCTAAAAAGAAGGATGAAGTCCTATCTGGGAACATTAAAAAGCCCCAGCTGATGGACGAGTTTCAGAGGATGGCATACCTACTTGCCAAGGTTGTGGAGAATTGTATTTTCTCCCTGGACAGTGTGCCTATGAAGAGGTACCACATGATGATAGCAGTTACCTACGGGCTGAAAGTAAACTGGGCAAGCTATGTTTGATACATTCTTGCTGATCACAAGGAACGTGGTCAAACACTTCATAGAATATTCCTAAGTCATCTGCTAATGAGTTTGGGATGCACTATGACTTACGACAAAGAAATTCACAAGGCTAAGGAGCTGAAAAATATATGAACCAGTAAAGGCTGGAAGATCTAAAGAGCCGGCTGTCGTGCCAAAAAAGAGGCAATCCAAAAGAAAGGCTACTGAGCCTAAGGAGCCTGTTGTTAAGGCAAAAAGAAGCAAAGTGACTGCCCCCAAGGCATCTGTTCAAATAGCTAAGCCAGTTGTTCAAGCCAGAACAGAGTCACCTGCTGAGAAGGATGTTGCTGATGCTATCATAAATCAGACAGCAAAGGAAATTGAAGATATGGCTTTTGGTTCTCCTTCAAGAACCATTTCTGCTGAAAAGTCACTGGAGAATGTTGCTACAAGAACGAGGAGCGCATTGAAAGATACTACAACTTCCAGAGTTTGTCATACAAAGGTTACTATCAGAAAGAGGATGACCTTTGTTGAATCTCCTACTAAGTTGTCTGACTTGGTAAGGAAAAGCCCTCCATCAGCAGAGAGGCCTGTTGGAAGCAAGTCGACTGATGTTCAGAAAAATCAGACTAAGACACCAACAGCTGAGGTTAACCAACCTCAAAAGGATCCTGAAGTGCAGATCCTCGAACCAATTAATGTTGCACCCATTGCAGCTGCTGCTCCAGAACCAACTGCTGCTGCTCCAGTCATTGAATCAAGAGCACAAAGAAAGAAAAGGACCGGGAAAGCCAAAGTCTCTGCTCTTCACAAGAAAAAGAGAGAAGAAGCTGAACAGAGAAAGATAGATGAGGCTGAGTTTAAGAAGGAAATTGAGTTAAGTAAGGCTGATGCTCAAATCAAGCAGTTGACTGATGCAGAGCTGGCTGCCAAAGAGGCAAAAGATTTGGCTAAAGCCTTGGAGGAAAGCAAAAAGGATGCTTATGGACCTAGAAGGTCAGGAGGCATCGTGATAGGAAAACCCAAGGAAGGGCAATTCGTGCTACCAAGGGCCAAACCAATAAAAATGAGAAAATTTGAAGTCAGAAGGGCACTTGACATTGTTCAAGGTGACTCTGTTGTCTTTGAGAAGTTTGAAGCTGAGCTAGAACGGATGAATCAACTGCTTCAATCAAGAACCACTTTCCTCCCAGAAAGATCAGATACAACAGATGGAGGGAATACAGGTTGAACAAATTTGAAGTGGAAATCCAAGCATGGAGGGAGTTTGCTGATGAAAGACGCTGGGTTCTGAATTGGCTGCAGACTACTTCTGTTGCAAAAGCTCTGGATTCATATTTCGTTCGTGACAGATTACATGACTTTGCAAAAGTCATTGTAAACCAAGAAGCAACTGCTATCAAGGATTCACTGCCAAATAAGCCAGGTCCAGCTGATGACCTAGTTGATAGAGCAGTTAAGATTAATGTATATACAACTTTGGAGAAATGGGTACAAAGATCAATATATGAACCTGAAACATCCAGTGATATGCCTACTCTACCAAGTTTACAGCGTATTGCCTTTGGCTCAGAGATCAGTACATTTCAAGAACAGTTGAGTGTCCAACAATCTACATCATCTTTTGTTCCAGCTGACTTGATTCATCAGAAGACTATTGTGTCAACTGATGGTACTGATGTCATTCATTTAGCTGATGAGCTAGCTGATGAAGAACACAAGAAAGACCAGCAAGCTGTGGAGATAAATCTTGATACATCCAAGTCACTGCCTGCTGCTGTTAAAGAGATTCCTTTGGCTATTGAGTGGAAAGCTGAAGAAAATCTGGTTCTTCATGAAGCCCTTGTTCAACAGGAAGAACCTGATGAAGCATCAACCTCTATTCCTACTGCTGACTTTCATTCTTCACTGATGGAGTCAATCCAGCTGTTGATTGATAATGCTATGAAGGAAGTGGAAAAGAGAAACCAACTGATGTTCAAGCAAATGCAGGAGGCTACTGCAAAGATTGTGTAGGATGCCATAGAAAATTTTCCTCTACCACCAGACAATTCCGTAGCACTGACTCAGAGTATACTAAGCATGAACAGAAACATTGAAGATGTGAAAGCTGATGTAAGTCATCTGCACACTGCTCTTCAAAGGCATGAGTTTGATATTGCTCTGAGTAATATCCAGGTAGCCGAGCAAGAACGGTTGAGAGGAAAAAGTGCTCGAAAAATTGTGCAGTCGAGCTCCGACCTACTTAGTCAAGTGAACTTTGCACTCAAATATATATTTTCTTCCTTTTCTTCTTTTTTTTTTTTTTTTTTTGAACAACATTTCTTCTGCAATCCCATGTAGGTCGGTCAGCAGCTTTTCAATCTCGGACTGCAAGTTGAGTTGGAGGCCGAGCAACGTGCTGCCGTAGTCCTCGATCTGGAGAAACAAAAGGTTACCTTGGAGAGGTCTCTCGAGGAAGCTAGAGCTATCGAGCAAAAGCTGGCCTCTAAGAAGGAGAAGGCTGTAAAGCAGAGAGAGAGAGCCAAGTCCATGAGGAATTGAGCAAGGAGTTGGACAAGCTGAGGTCCATCGTCGAGCAAGAGAAGAAGGATTTCGAGCCCCAGGAGCAAGAGGCGTATAATAGAGGGTATGAAGCCTGCATCGCCGAGCTCCGCAAGATTCTAGCTGAGAAAAAGCTGATCTAGAGATTTTAGCTTTTGTTGTAATTTTATTCTTCCTGCTCGTTTAATTGTTGTAACTTTATATTTTCCTTTATGTACCGTCATTTGTTAAGGAAAAAATAAATTCTATCTTCCTTTAAATATTGTTGTGTTCTGCTAGAAAATCTTATACTTCCTGCTCGTTTAATTTCTTTAAACCCATGTTGTTCGAGATTTTTGCACGCGCGCGCGTATCTTGTCGTGAAAATAAAGAAACATTGAATTACTCCACTCGAGTTGTGATTTACTGAATTTCCGACCTGAAAAGAAAGATGGAAAATTGTCTGCGTCAAAGTTCTGACCGAGTCATATTATTCCCCCATTTTTAGCAAAGTTCCAAAGTCACTCTGACCAAACAGCACCTAAACCTCGGGAAGCGGAACAGTCACCCGTGATAAATGCCTTAATCTGGGCCGTTAAATCCTATTGAACAATAGCCGTCGATCTTCCAATCCTCTTACTATAAACGGAGTACTTGCTCAGTTAAAAAATTTCACTTTGTTGTGTGAAAATGGGTTATCCGAGGACCATGCTCGGGGCCTCCCTTCTTTCTGTTCAAGTCTTCGAAATTCGACTTCGAACTTTCTTTCGAGCTCACAAACATTTTACTTCTTTCTTTGGTATGGGTGGAATCGGAAAAAAGGGGCCTCTCAAATACCGAGGGGTCTCCGATCCCTGAAAATGGGATCTCCCTTCGAAATACCGACAAGTGGCCGACCCTTGCTCGGACATTTTGGGCAGCGTTAGCATTGCGGATTTCGAAGGGTCCTTCTGAGGGCGGAAAGCTGGACAATCCATAAAAAGGAAGATCGATCTCGAGCACCAGCTTCTTTAAGGATTTCTTGAAGTGTGGTGGCTCTAGGTTGAGCTTTCGGTTCTTAAAATGAGGAATGTCCGCTTTACCTGCTGCCTCGAGGAAGTGATCGGGCTCAGCTGGTGGCAAGAAGGCTGGAAAAATTATGAAGATAAGCAGAAAAAGTGGTCTGCAATTCATACTGCCTCACTTCAAACCCAGATATCATTAGACGATAAACCTAGCTGGCTCGATTGCTTTTTACAAGTCTAATGGGCAACCGATCTATCACATAAACTGTGGTGCACTCATCTGATGCTCGCCTCTGCTTGCCATCTACGACACTAAAGGATGCTCGAAGACCATAGAATAGGGCATAGTAGTTGTAATAGAACTTTCATTCGAAGATGTACTTATGACTTTGTAATCCGTTCGAGAATTATCAATAAAATTGCAGTTCCTTGTATCTTGTTGAGCTTTTGTATCTGTTCAGAAATTATAAATAAAACACTTTTTCATGTTTCACTTGAAATCTTAGCAATCTGTTTCATAAATTTTTACTTGTGATTGTTCTAGCTCGTAATTTCTTGCTCGATAATCATTGTCATAGTTTGGACTTAACACTTTATAAATCTTAAAAATCTGACCGCAATGCTGGATTTACTTCGAGCTTAAAATCAATCTGCAACTGAGGATTCATCGATCGATAACCAATTCAGAAAAAACACCTCGAGAAGTACGATATTCAAATGAATAATAACATAAGTCTGAAAAAACCACTTCGAGCAGAAACTTGATTTTAAAAATCCATTACGTTAAAAATAATCGATCCACTTGGGAAGAAACTTCAAGGAACAGGACTGCTTCAGAACTGCCATATTTCGAACATGTCATCTGATGATTTTTATTATATAAGTCCTTTATTCAAGCTAAGTAGTCATAGCAACTTGCTTTGCTTTTGGTTGATATAGTTTGTTTTTTCGCAAGTATTCTTCCGAGCTGAGGGGCATAGCAGCAACTTTCACCCTCAGTTGAGACATATTGATTTTTGTGCAAGTCTATTTCGAGCTGAGGGGCATAGCAACAACTTTCTCCCTCAGTCGAGACATATTTGCATTTTTGAGCAAGTCTTTTTCTGAGCTGAGGGGCATAACAACAGTTTTCACCCCCAGTCGAGATATTTTGCTTTTTTTGAGCAAGTCTTTTTTCGAACTGAGGGGCATAGCAAAAACTTTCACCCTCAGTCGAGACATTTTGCTTTTTTGAGCAGGTCTTTTTTCGAGCTAAGGTGCATAGGAACAACTTTCACCCTCAGTCGAGACATTTTTCTTTTTTTGAGCTGAGGGGCATACCAACAGCTTTCACCCCCAGTCGAGACATTTTGCTTTTTTGAGCAAGTCTCTTTTCGAACTGAGGGGCATAGCAACAGCTTTCACCCTCAGTCGATACATTTTGCTTTTTTGGGCAAGTCTTTCTCCGAACTAAGGGGCATAACAACATCTTTCACCCTCAGTCGAGACATTTTGCTTTTTTTTTTTTTTTTTTTTTTGTGAGCAAGTCTGTAGCTGAGCTAAGGGTCGTAGCAACAACTTTCACCCTTAGTCGAGACATTTTGCTTTTTTGAGCAAGTCTTTTTTCGAACTGAGGGGCATAGCAACAGCTTTCACCCTAAGTCGAGACATTTTGCTTTCTTGAGCAAGTCTTTTTCCGAACTGAGGGGCATAGCAACAACTTTCACCCTCAGTCGAGACATTCAGCCTTTTTTTTTTTTTTTTTTTTGAGCAAGTCTGTAGCCGAGCTAAGGGTCGTAGCAACAGCTTTCACCCTTAGTCGAGACATTTTGCTCTCTCTTCTCAGCAGGGGTACTCGAAAACATGGTTGGAACAAAAGGGGAACTTCATTGATTGTGCTTACACTTGAAATAAAATCTAATTGCAAAAACAGAATTACAAGAATAGAAAATGATTACAAAAGTTATCTTCCATAGTATTTCCGTAGGTTAACTGCGTTCCAGCTTCTTGGCAACATTTCACTGTTAAGGTGAGAAATTTTGTAAGATCCCTTCTTTCCGACCTCCTGCACGACGTAAGGGCCATCCCAGTTCGGCTGATGTTTACCCACATGTTTTAAGACCTCCACTTTTTTGAGAACCAAGTCCCCCACTTTGAAAGTTCTTAGTCTGACCTTCTTATCATACGCTTTCTCCATGCTGGACTTAGCAGCTTGGATTTTTAAACTTGCTCGATCCCGCTTGCTATCTGCACGGTCGACGTCCATTTCTCTCAAGGATGGATTCAGGTCGGGATCATAAGATATAACCCTTGGTGATGGTACCAAAGTCTCGATCAGGATTACAGCCTCCGAACCGTAAACCAAGGAGAAAGGGGTCTCTCCAGTAGCGGATTTAACTGAAGTTCTATTCGCCCATATGACCCCGGGAAGCTCATCTAACCATTTTCCCTTTGCGTCGGTTAAGTGCTTTTCAAGTGATCGGACAATTTCCTTGTTGGTGACCTCGGTCTACCCGTTCACTTGGGGATGGCCGACTGAGATGAAGTTTTGCTGAATTCCAAACTTTTCACACCACCCCAAAATTTGCTTACCCACGAATTGGGTTCCGTTGTCGGAGATCAATATCCTCGGTATCCCGAACCTGCAAACGATATTCTTCCACAAAAAGTTTATAACCTGAAACTGAGTAATTTTGGTTAATGCAATACATTCTACCCATTTGCTAAAGTATTTAACAACGACCAAGACATAATTTTTCCTCGATCTAGCAGTTGGGAATGGCCCAATGATATCGATTCCCCATTTATCAAATGGCCAGCAGATCGGAATTGAGTGCAATTGTTCTGCAGGTTGATGTATCAAGTTCTAGTAAATTTAGCAGCGATGACATTTCTTGACGTAATCGTTTGAGTCTGATATCAAAGTAGGCCAATAATAGATCGCATATCAGCCACTGTTGTATGTATAGGTAGATCATTAGGCGGGTCGACTGGCGGCATTTCAGACTGGTGAGCCGCTCGGGATTGATTGCTAGGTTCCTTGTTTACGGAGCGTTGAGCTCCAACGGCATGTGAAGGCTCGCCGCGATTGTACGTGTATCTCCTGTGGTAGGCATTTTTTCGATCTAATGCTCGATGCATGTGTAAGTATGAACTAATTCAGACTGTGAAACTGCGAATGGCTCATTAAATCAGTTATAGTTTGTTTGATGGTACCTGCTACTCGGATAACCGTAGTAATTCTAGAGCTAATACGTGCAACAAACCCCGACTTCTGGAAGGGATGCATTTATTAGATAAAAGGTCGACACGGGCTCTGCCCGTTGCTGCGATGATTCATAATAACTCAACGGATCGCACGGCCATCGTGCCGGCGGAAGGGATATCTATTAAGAGAAGGATTTTTCTCTTATAAATATATTTATTCATACTTCTTCCAAAAGAAAAGAAGAGAAGAGAATAAGCTTACACTCACTCTTGTAGAATAAAACCCTGGCCGCCCCCTCTGCCCTAGACGTCCCTTTGTAGCGCCGCCCCTCTCTCTCTACTCTTCCATATCTGGATCTAGTTCTGAAATTGAATATGCTTCTTCCTCCATTGACAACCTTCATGATCTAGTTCGTAGCCTGTGACTGTTACTACAATCCAGCTGGTGTGGATACACTCTGGAGGTGAGACAATTGGATCACTGCTTGTGAATCAACAACAAAGCCGGAGGTTACCACCACCTTGCCTGTGGTGAGGTAAAAATCGCATATCTCCCCTTTATATTTATTGTTGTTGTTTGATTCAACCTTTTCGCATACATAAGGTGGAAATTTTATCTTGGGACTGCTTGGGTGCCTCGGAAAAATTTTAAATTCCGCACTCTCGTAGTTTTGACAACCGAGGCATACCCAACAAAGTTGTTGACTGCTGCACTTTCCATTCAAGCTGAAACTGCTCAAACTTCAATCATGGATTCAATGAAGGCCCTGATTAAAAGTTCAATGAAGGAAATGGAAGAAAGAATAAGGAGCTGCAGCACAAGTTTGAAGAAGCAACTGCCAAGATAGTCCAAAGTGCTGTGGAAAGCCTTCCACAACTAGCTAACCATTCCATGTTGTTCAAGGAGAGACTTGTTGCATTAAATCATCAGGTTGAAGATGTTAGATTAAAGTAAATCAGATACATGCAACCCTTGATAGACATGAGATGGATTGGAACAAAGTTGGTCAAGCATTTCAAGAGGCAACTGAAGCAGGGGCTGAGAAAACTGCCTATCTATTTCAGAATTTCACTGAACAAGCTGCTCAGGTTACTTCAGAAGTTGCCACCTTACAAGTAAATATGGATTATCTGAATGACCAGACTTCTGCTTTGAAGAGTACTCAGACTCAACAAAATCTTCGACTTCAAACTGGGGATCAAAACATCAGGCTGCTATGTAATGCTGTCAACATTACTCCTGTTCCAGTTGCACAACTCAACCCTGCTGATGATGACAAAAAGGGGGAAGAGGGATCAGCTAACAAGAAGAATGTTGCATCTGTTGTTGAAGTTACTGAAAAAGTGGAGTGTCTACTGAAAACCTGCTGATGAAGAGACAAGTAGACCATCTATTGAAGTAACCAAGACTAAGGAAGTTGCTGATGAAGAAGCTGCTGAAGAAGAGCCTAAGGATGTAGCAAAATATGACAAAGAATTAGCTGCCTCCAAAGACTTTGCTGAAGAACAGCTTGATCCTTGGAGAAAAGCCAAAAGGATAGAGGAAATAAAAAAGAAGATAGATGCTGCCTCTAAGAATTTGGTTGAAGTTTTCTCCAGTGGAGAAGAAGAAGAAGAACATGAAGTTGAAGAAGAAGAAGATGATAAAGAAGCTGAAGACTAGACTAGACTTTCTAGACTAGGTCTCTTACTTGTAAATGTTTGTATCAGCTCACTTCACTGTGAAATATTTCTTTAAGTCTTTACTTGTAAACTTGTACTGTAATATTTAAAGAAAATTTATAAACGTTCAAGTTTCCAACACACTATTTCTATCTCAGAAATTTTTGAGGACTTAACATTAGTTTTAGGTACATGTACTTAGCTGAAGTTTTGTCATCATCAAAAAGAGGGAAATTGTTGGATGAAGATGAAAACTTAGAAGCGAAGGGAGGTTTTGATGATTTCTAAAAGTCATCAGCTAAGTAATGGAAGCTTAGCCCAAACCTTTTAAATTATTTGACCAAGGATGAAGACAAATCAGAAGGGTCAAATTTATGGTCCAGAAGACTACTGATCTATTGCTGCATTCGGAATCAAACTGGTGGATTTTCAGCAGACTCAAATCAGATGAGTTCGATTTGGTTCAGCAGAGTGTTCATCAGACGAGTGGATTCGATCAGCAGAGTGAAAGTGATCAGAAGTTATTGCAAAGGTAATAAATGCACCTGAAGTAATAAATGTTGTAAGAGAAGGGTATTAAAGACAAATGTTTGAAGAGAAACCTCGTATCAGCAGATTGCATTTAATGCGAAGTGACAGAAAGTACAGCAGAATTGTACAATGCACAGTTTCTGAAGCCGTTATGAAAACAGGGACCAGTACTCGAGGATTTTGAACACCTGTCAACCTCTCAACGGGCAGATTTTCAAACCTCAAGTATAAATAGTCCGAGATTCAAGAGTTAGAGACCAGCAACTCAACTGAGAGCAAAATTTCGAAGCAGAATTTCTCTAAGTTTCAAAACTCAAGAACAGAACACTCATCAGCTTAGTCATCTATTGACGAAAGCAGAACTGAGAGATAAAAGATATACACATAAATCTAAGTGATTTTGTAAGAGAAGTGTTGTGAGAAGTAGATATCCATCTTAGTGAGTGATATTACTTCAGAGGATAGGTTTTCTTTGTGATTTCCTATTGCGCACTTGTGGTCATTTCATTTGTTGTTTGGCGCAAGCATTGTCTATTGTAAACTTTGTGTTTATAGTATAACCCAAGATCTAAGTGACTTGGAAGAGTGGACTAAAGGATTTACATCCATATAACCACTATAAAAATTGATTGTGTTTAAGTTTGCATATTTACTTGCATATTTTTCAAAAGCTTTCAAACACTTAAGTTAACTGTTAAAGATTTTAAAAATGAGTTTGCAAAAACTGGGGATAAAATCTTTTAAGTTAAAGAAACCTACTTGTGAAAAATACTTGATAAATCCGCTGCCATGTAAGTTATTTAAAACTCTGATTTTCTCAAAATCAGCTAAGTGAAATTAGAAGAGTGGTCAACTCTGCTGTTCAAAGCTTTGTGCGAGATCAATTTAGTCTACTTACGAATCTTGATCAGCTTAGTCTGCTCACAGAAAAAGTTAAAGAATTTTAAAGTTAAAATTTTCAGAGGTCTATTCACTCCCCCCCCTCTAGACCTCATCTGACCACTTGGGACCAACACTCATTCTAATAATAGTAAAGATGATTATAAATCCAAACTAATGAGCTATAACTACAGGAACTTGGGGCACTTCATCAAGGATTGCCCATATCCTAAAGCCAAGAAGTATACAGAGGAAGAAAATAAAGTAAGAAAAGAGAGGAGACATCAAAAGACCAAGTACTGTTGGATGAAGCTGAAAAGATAGCAGCCATATACTCGTCTGATTCAGACTCGGAGACATCAGAAGATGACTCTGCTGAAGAAGAGACACATGCACTACTCTGTCTCATGGTCAAAAAATTTGATGATTCTGACAATGAGGTAACTCTCTCCAAAAATGAAAGTGAGCTATTTAGTTCATTTGAACAAATGATGAAAAGCAACACAAATGTTGTTGCTGTATTTGCAAAGCTTAAGGAAGAGATGCATGTGCTGAAAAAGCAAAATACCTCACTGATACTTAAGGTTAAAAATCAGAAGATCAGCTGAACATAAAAAGCTTATGCATGAGAATGAATCTCTGAATGCTGAATGTGAGGTTTATAAAGGAAAAATCATGGAACTTGAAAAGATTATTATTACTCATGATAAGTCTTATGTTGTATCAATGAACATACTTAGTAAACAGAAACTACCTTTAGAAAAAAAAAGCTTAGAACTAAACCGTGCTGAAAAATTTGTATACGCTGATAACAGTAGTGTTATCAATTATATCTTTAATTGATTTTACAAGAGGAACTCACTCTAATGGCTCCACATATTTTCCCAAACACCCAATCTATAAATAATATCAAAAAAAAATTCCCCAAATCTTCAAACCTGCAAAACCTATTTTAGTCCCACATGTTTCTTGAAAATCATACTTTTTTTCTCTTTCATCCAAACCATGTTTGGGGCCTAAATTTCCGAGCTCAACCTTCTTTTTTCTATTCTTGTAGCTATTGCTGATCTCTGCGAAGGTCATCCCGAACAACATAGATGAGTACTTGAAGCACATGGACATCTTCAAGAATATGGACGTAGACAACTATCGAGTTTCATCCTCGGGTTCCACAGATTGGGTAAAACACGAGTTCGCTCCTTTCGTGAGAGAGTTCGGAGTTCCAATGCCTAATCCCGATATGCTAGAATTAGAAACATCCAGGTCGAGTTCAAGTTCAGATAGTTCTGGGGATGAAGACGGCCAAGATAGTTCTGGAGACGAGGAAGATCAAGATACTTCTGAAGACAGGGATGACAGAGAGGTTTTTGGGGACGAAAAGGTCGATGTCGAAGATGATTCCGAGAGTGAGGGCAATGAGGGGAACAAAACCCTTAGAAGGATTTCTTGTAATAGATTATAGGATTTTCCTTCATCTGTAATGTAATCTTCTCGATCATCTATAAAATCTGCTCCTTTTATTTTTTTTTTTGTTTGCCATATTTACCAAGTCCAGATACTTAAAGCTTGTCAGAATTTATAATACAACTCAACTAGACAATAATATTTGTAAGCTGTAAGGTGCTCGAAAAAGAACGTCGATACCGAGCTATGAAACACCAGTTAAAGTAGACTTCCTTAGCAGGTAAGATATTAAGACGATCGATCTTCGTAATAGGGCGCGGAAAAACTTGAAATTCGCGCTGTTGGGTCCCCAATGGGCAACGTTTCTCTTTCTTATAAATAGAAGAGATAAGTTAAGATTTGTAACATTGAAATCATAATTCTTTTTCACGTCGGAGCTCATAGATCGATAAAAATAAATCGAGCCCTTCTATTTACTAAATAATCCGATCATGGAGGGGTTAGTGAATTCCAAACTTGACCCAACTCAAATGTTCAAAACCAAGAAAGAAAAGGCTCCTAAGTCCAAATCCTGAGATTCTAAGTCCTCTACAGAGGCATCGAAAGTTTCTAAGGCCTATCGTGGCAAAAATAAGATCGATTCTCCCTCGAATCCAGGGTCCAAATGATCAGAGGCTCCTAAGGGTGACCTTGGCAAAACCAAGATCGACCCCACGCCGAACTCCTCACCCGCTCGGTCCGAGAAAGGGCCGATTATACGAATCGTGGACTCCCCCTCCAGGTCGAAGAACAACTTTGAGGGGCAAGGGAAAACGCAGGTCGTCAACCCCAGCAAGCAAGTAATATTTGGTGGCTCTGAGCTTGCTTCGAACAAAAGGCCGCACGTAGATGATCTGATTCCAACCCCAGCCTTAATCCAAATGGCTGGGGAAAATAAAGCATTGGGTGGAAGTATTTTGGCTTTGGAGGCTACTAAGAGCATCGTAATCGAGCCTCCGAATAAAAATGTCAAAATAAATGACCCTTCTGTCGATCAGAAGAAGTCTCCTCCGTCGGGTAAGAATCCCGAGGTCAACAGCTCTGTCTCCGACGTTACTCGCGCACTTAGTGCCATTTTTGAGGAGGTGAAAAGTAAGGCAGTGGCTGGAGAGGTTGCCCCGAGCATTTGGGACATTACTCTGAGCAGTATTCAATTGGTTGAGCAGGAGCAGTTGAGAGGGAAAAGCGCTCGGGAAATAGTGCAATCGAGCTCAGATCTGCTTACCCAAGTGAGTCTTATATATATATATATATATATATATATATATATTTTAATGATTCCATGTAGGTTGGGCAGCACCTTTTCCACCTTGGGTTGCAGGTCGAGCAAGGAGCCGAGCAGCGCGCCGCGACGGTCCTCGAGTTGGAGGAAAAGAAGGTCGTGCTGGCGAAATCCCTTGATGAAGCTATAGCCATCGAGCTGAAACTTGCTTCTGAGACGGAGAAAACTGTGAGGCAGAAAGAGAACCAAATTCACGAGGAGTTGAGCAAAGAGCTGGACAGGCTGAAGTCCCTTGTCGAGCAGGAGAAGAAAAATGCCGAGCTGCGGGAGCAAGAGGCTTATAAGAAAGGTTATGACTCGGGGTACGAGGCCCGCAGTGTCGAACTCCGCAAGATCTTATCCGAGAACAAACTTATTTAGAGATTCCATCTCATTTGTAATCTTTTCTCCTTTCTACTCGATCAAATGTTGTATTTTTATCTTTTCCCTTTCTTGTAACGTTGTTCGCATCGGAATAAAAGACTTCCTTTCTTTTAAGTAATGTTGTTCTGTGGTCGGAAAATTATATTTACTTTGAACTTCTTTATCTTCGAGTTATTTTCTTATTGTAGAAATAAATTATTCTCGAGCTAAGAGTGATCGAAATTCCGAGCATATAATGAAAACGGAAAATATCTGCACCGCACATCTGACCAAGTCATAGCATTCCCCTTTTTTCAGCTAAGTTCCAAGGAAAATCTGTCCAAACAGTACCTAACCCTCGGGAAGCGGAACGGTCACCCGTGATAAATGCCTTAATCTGGGCCGTTGGTTTCGTTAAATAATGACCGTCGATCAGAACTTCCTCTTAGTATATAAGGGGCTTTTTACTCAGCTGAAAATTTTACTTTACGCCGTGAAAATGTTTCAACCGAGGACTAAGCTCGGATCCTTCCTCCTTCCTGTTCAAGCCTTTGAGATTTGGCTTCGAACATACTTCTGACCTTACAAACAAAATATACATTACTTTGGTATGGGTGGAATCGGAAAAAAGGGGCCCCTCGATTATCTGGGGGTATCCGATCCCTGAAAATGGGATCTCCCCTCGAAATACCAATATGCGACCGACCCTTGCTGGGGTATTTTGGGCAGGGTCAGCATTGCGGATCTCGAGGGGTATCTTCGAGGGCGGAAAGCTGGTCAGATAATTAAAGGAAGTTTGACCTCGAGCACCAATTTCTTTGAGAATGGTAACTTTGGGTCGAGCTTCCGGATCATAAAATGACGACTGGCCGGCCTAGGTTGCAATTTCAGATCTAAAAATGAGGAATTGTAACCTTAGACGCCAACTCGGGGAAGTGATCGGGCTCGGCTGGTAGCAAGAATGCTGGGGACTGTATGGAGATCAGAAAAAGTGGTATGCGATTCATACTGCCTCACTTCAAAACCAGATATCATTAGACGATAAACATAGACAGCTCGATCAACTTTACAAGTCTACCGGACAACCGATTTGTCACACAAACTGTGGTGCACTCATCGGATTCTCGCCTATGCTCTTGGTCGACAACACTGAAGGATGCTCGAAGACCATAGGATAGGGAATAGTAGTTGTATTACGACTTTTATTTGTAAACATACTCAATAACACTGTAATATGTTCGATGAATATCAATAAAGCTGTAATTTTTGTACTTCATTGATCCCTTGTATCCTGCTCGGAATTAAATAATAAGACCTTTATGTTTCTGTTTGTACCCAAAAAATCACCCTCGATAAATCGAGGAGTAATAGCGTGATAATGGGCTGAACCCAATAGATAGAGCCAAGTGAATTGGATCAGGATCGGACCCACTCTGATCCGGAAATCAATCCGACCGAAATTAAACGGGTCACGAGCTCAATTAGAGATTCGGCCCAATTTTATAATTAATTTTGGCTAAGTGTAAATTAATTAATGAACAAATTAATTAATTTATGGGCCAGAGTCAATTAATTAATAAAGCCAAGTTATGGTTAAAAACGGACGAGCCCAATGAGCCCAATAGATGATTTTGGCTATTATAGATTAATTAGCTAAGTTAATTAGTTAATTAATTAATTGGGCCAAGCATAAGCGATCAGCCCATATGATTAATAAGGCCATTAAGTAATCAATTGATAATTAGTTACAATTATCACATAAGGATTAATGGCCCAATCACTCCCAACCGATCCAGAACGGCCCATAAACCAGCTGATGAAAACGGCCCATAAACCAGCTGATGAAATCGGCCCAGTAGTGAAAGGGCTGTTCAATAGATAATTAATTAAAATTGGAGATAAAGATAAGACCAAATAAGTAGTTGGCTTAGTAACAACTTCCTTAATTATCTCCTAATCAGTTACCAACATTAATTGAACTGAAATTCAAATTGGCAGAACACGTTCTCTCCTAAAACTGCCATAGAAACCGAAATTCAGCAAAGAGAAGAAGGAAAACCACCTCAAAAGTAGTGGGAAGAGTGGAGGTAGTGGAATTAGTGGAGATAGTGGGGAGACAGGCCATCAGCCAGTCAGTTTCGGCCATCAGCCAGTCAGTTTCCAGCCATCAGCTATAAATACGAACAGGGCTGCCATACGCAAGAGACACAACTCAATCAATCAACAAATCAGTCTTGATTCAACCGAATTTCGTCTTAGGTTTAATCTCAGTAAATTATTAAAGATCACAATTTTATGTATTAAGGGTTTGGTTAAAGTACTCAGGATGGTGCAATTCAAGAACAAGCAAAGTAATATAATCGTATAGATAACAATAATATGAAAGGCGAACAGTTGTAGTATATTTTGTAGGTTAAATTCTGCATCCACAATACAATGTAAAATTCGCTATTTATAATATTCCCCCCTGTCCTAACTGAACTAGGAGTTCTATTTAGCCTAGGAATCCTGCATGGCCTAGGAGTACCGCATGGCCCAATAAGTCTTCTGGATCGGACATCAGGTCGATCAGATACATTTTGTCAGGTCGAGCCGATCTTGCTGTCCATGCGGGTCGGATCGATCTTGATTCTCCTCGAAAAACCCTAGCTGGTTATATGTGCAAAATAGCCCTCATCAGTACTCCCTCACTTCTCGAGCGTGATCGTAGCTGCAGCTCGTAGAAGTAGAAGTAGTAGTTACCTTGATCTTTTCATCGTTCATGAAATATGCCTCGTTAAAAACCTAGTTCGGAAAAACCCTCTTCGGGATAAAACCGAACGAGGAAAAAAGAGTGCATATCCGTTTGAATCTTCTACGTACAGACACGTATTTTGGTTAACGTGTGTCAGACAACGGCTGGGTCTTTTCATGATCTTAATTGGCGGGAATATGAAGAGACGCGAAGGGCTGAATCTGTCTTTTCACCGCCCATATATATAATCGAAATTTGCGGTATATTTTACTTTTTACCCCAGATATTTAAATCTTCCAGCAGTAAAAGTTTAAGTCAACAATCTTGTCATTTTCTTATTTCCTCGAGCGCATTATTTCAAGGGCCGATGGCTTCGACCTCGCAAAATCCCCATTCCTCAACCCAAAATGTAGGAGAACAAGTACCACCTAATATCTCCAATCCTGATATTCCTTCATCTGATGACGAAGGAGCAGACAATTCTCAAGTAGAGGAGATCAGAGAATATGCTGAAAAAGAAGTTGATAGCTTGGTGGTGGAGATTATTCCAGAGGAAGAGATGATGTCGAGGGCATCCAAGAAATCTAAGACGGCTCAACCTCAAATTTCCGCCCCTGTGGAACTCTTTCCTTCTCGATGGAAAGAAGAAGATCTACCTTTAATGAAAAAGGAATACGGTCGCTATTTCCCGTCGGAATTTGAGATCATTATTCCTTCTTCTGAGGAGAGAGTCAATACTCCTCCCGCCAACTGTAGAGCTTTCTACACGTCCCATTTCGAGCATGGGCTCCGTTTTCCACTCTCTTCGATTCTTCGTCAATTCTTGGAGACCTTCATTGTCTCACTGACTCAACTCGTTCCGAATGCCATAGCCTTTATTATGGCATTCTCTGTTTTGATGGTCGCGCGAGGTCTGCAGCCCTCGTTTCGTAATTTTCTTCACTTTTTTCGACTTTCTGTGTCGACCTCCTCCAACAGAGGTTATTACTATGTTAGCCAAAGACCTGGCTACGCAGTTCTTGAAAACGCCATTTCGAGCAACAGCACGGAGTGGAAATCAAATTTCTTTTTCGTTAAGGCTCCGACCATGCACATCCTAGAAAATGGTGAAACTGAGGAGTTTAGTTATGATTGGGGATACAATGATTCTTGGGTGTACGGGGGTCGGAAAGTGATTGGCGAGATGACCCCAGACGATCAATTCTCATCCGATTTGATCGAGGAGATGAGGTCGAATAAATATCAATCAACTTATTTGATCGGGGAAATTTTCCTTCGAAAGGCTGGATTGAGTTCTTTGGATTTCCCTATCCCTTCCAATGATCGATCTTTATGTAAGATTTCTTGCTAATAATAATTTTATCTCTTTAGAAAAGGATTTATGAATCTGTAGTCCATTAATGTTTATCGATTTCATGTTCGTAGCTTCCATGGTTGAGAACTGCCGCTTTTCCGTGGTCGGAAAGTCAGTCCTTTCGAACTCGAAAAAGTCTCCGGGTAAAGTCCCCATAGAGCAAAAGCAATCCGGAAGGAGGAGAAGAAATCAATTCCAGGATCTAGAGGACATTGAGGAGGAGTCGTCCGAGAATGCAGATCCTATCCGAGTAGCTCCTCCTTTCTCTGGTTCAACTTCTTCAGACATACCGTCTACAAGCTCTCGCCCAGGCCGCGGTTATTCGTCCAAAATGTTAAGGGAGAAATATGGTATTCTGGGTAGTAAATATTGGCCCGAACGTAATCCTACTGGCCCTGAAGCCAAAAGAAGAACTCAATATTTTGACAAAGGAGGAGAGTATTTCACTCACGTTGGAGATACTAGCCATCAAGCTTCTTTAGTAGATATGATTGAGAGTCATCTTCAAGGAAAACGGGCGGCCGGTTATTCCGAGAAGGATTCATTGGTGTCTGACGATAAGGAGAGTGTGGTCGATAAATCCATTCGAGTTCTCCTATCCTCGACCTTTGTTCGAGACGTGGAGAGGACTGTTATGAAGAAACCCCTCGAACAGCTAGCGAGGGCAGCTCACGCTCATGAAGTGGTAATATTCTTTAACTCCTTCCGTTCTTTTAATAGTCCTCAATATTTCTCTTGGTCTTTACTTAGACAATTTTTTCTTGCCACAGACTGGTAATGCCTTGGTGTCCGCGCTATATGATATGGCATTGCATAGAGATCAATGCAAATATGTTGAAGAAAGCAACAACATTTTAACCGCCAGGGTTAAGGAGCTCAACGATCAACTTGCTCAGGTCGTAATTCTCGAGCTTCCGCTGAGACTCCATCCGCTCCTCTTGCTAATCCTAATTTGGAGACCGACAATCCTCATATTATCAGTATGATGACGGATTCTAGTCGATACCAGGCGCAGGTCGACCAATTGAATCGAGAAATGGAAGAGCAACGGGTTGCGCATGCCACTGTTGTTAGCAAACTGGAGTCGGAGGTTGATACTCTTCGTTCTCAACTTGCGACCAACGAAGACGATTCTTCTGACTTAGAGAGGGTCATAGATGAGCACCAATCTTCCGACGTCGAGCCCATTGTTCGAGAGTTTCTCGATTCTCCAGTGCATACTGCTATAATTCATCAAAAAATTGGAGATCTGCTCTTGAGCTCATTCTTAAAGGGGGTTGACCAATTAATAGAGTCTGGACAGATTCCTGATCGGCGCGAGGAATATCACAAGGTTATGTAAATTGAAAAGGATCGAAAACTCCAAGATTATCCTCCCGACTGCTTGCCTTCCGTCGAGTATAGTAACCATCCTTTAGCTCATTTAGTCGATGTGTATGGAACTCCGTTTCCTGTACCCACGCCCGACTTGGGGTTAATAACGGATATTATAGGTGATCAAGCAGACGAAGAGGGAGAGGACGACGATGAAGAAGACATCGAAGGAGAGCAGGTTGAGGAAAAGAATGGAGAAAATGAGGAGAAATCGCCCGCGAATGAAGCCAACTCCCCATCTTAGAATGTTTTTTATGATTTTCCTTTGTCATTCTCGTAGTTTTTGTCGTTTTTACGTATCAGGTCTTGTAACACATGTAAAAAACCTTTCATTGATATTTATGATTTTAGATGAAATATTCTTCGTCGATTTTATGATCGTAGTATACAATTAATCCGTTTTTGTCATATATTTGAATTTTTACTGCGCGCGCCAAGGTCTGAGGACATAATTGTCATTTCCTTTGCTATATATAAAGGTAAATCTTTTGGGGTTTTACCGCGCGTCCCAACTTGTAATATAAAATTTTCTTGCTGTTGATCGGAGCTCGCAACTCGATATTTCACAAGAACTTCTAATTTTTCGATCATGAGTTCCAACCTCTTTTCTGGAGCTACCAAACGATCTTTACGGGGCCTGTCCCGACGAGATATTCCGAGGAAGAAAGCTCGAACGGAAAATTCACTTCAAACATCTTCCCAAGGTGGAGCTTCTTCTCGGGAGGATATGTCTCGATCTGATCCGGTGTCATCCTCCTCAGGGAGAAGCCCAAAAATACTGAAGGATATTCCTTCATCTTCAAAGGAAATGGTGAAATCTTCTATGGGACTTTCTCAGGCTCCGATCCGTAGTCCAATAGTCGATCCAAACGTACTAAAGGCTTACCCGAACGAGGAGTCTCGAGATGCTTCTCCTTCTCCCGTTGATCAGACAACAAATGAGGATTCTCGAGACATTTCTCCTCCTCCCGTTGTCCAGATAACGAACGAGGAGTCTCGAGCTACTTCTCCTCCTCCAGTCGACCAAACAACAAACGAGGAGTCACAAGCTATTTCTCCTCCTCCAGTCGACCAAACAACAAACGAGGAGTCACAAACTATTTCTCCTCCTCCAGTCGACCAAACAATGGACGAACGTCCCCCTTCCGGTCGAGATACAACAAATCAAACTTCAAGTCAAGAAAATCCTCAGCAGGGCGTAATTACTGCCCCCAACTCTGAGGTTGAGCCAACTCTGCAACTAGGGGGTTCTGTGGAAGATATCCCTGAGTCTTTCTTTGCTCCTTTGCCTTCGCAGGTTGTTGTTTCATGTTCTCAACATACTCAAGCCATCTCTCCAGTCCCCATTTCTCAAGATGTGTTAAAAACTGGGTCTGGTCCCAGCCGTTCTGGCTTTCAAAATACGGCGGACGATCCGTCTCTTTTAGACGATCGTCCGTTCAAGGAGCAGGTCGAAGAAATAACTGAGTTCGGGATGCGTCGATCTGGTGGGGTCTCGACAAATGCATGCATTCCAACAACCCTCGATCCTGATGGGGTTTCATGGAACCTGGGAATGGGTATAATTTTGCCCAAAGAGCTCGACAAACTGCAGAACCATTCTTCTTTACGCCTCGTTCAGTCCATTTTCAAGCGTTTAGAGATGGTAAGTGTGTTATTGTTGTAGCGATGACCTTTATATCCTTAGAAGTTTCTCATTTTTTTTTATTTTTTTATTTTTTTTAACAGGCTAAGCATGAAGCTCTCCAGCTCGGGATACAAACTGACGAATTTTACTTTGCTCGGGAAGAGTCTCTTGATCGGATGAACTCGATCGCTGTTTCTCATCGATCGCTAATGACCGAGGTAGAGAATCTCCGAGCTGCTGCCGAAAGACTTGCTAAAGAAAAAGAAGAACTTGCTCGAGAAAATAGCAGCTTGGTGTCCGATAAGGAACAGCTTACCAAGGAGAAAAAAGATCTTCTTCAATTGAAAGACCGAGAGTTTGATAGGGGTTTTTCTCTTGGATATAAGCAGCGTGCTAACGAAATGATGAATTTTCTTGCTTATCAGACGATTCCCGATCATGCTCACGAACAGTAGACAAAGACCTTCATTTTTTTTTTTTTTTTTTTTGAGATGGGATGTAAATATACATTTTGCTTTGATGAATAGAAGATCATGCTCTTTTTGTTCGATTTCTGCGTCTTTTCGACCTGTTTGTCCACTTAATAACTGCTTTCAAATTTCTTGGGAGAGAAGAAACCAATTCGGTAGTTGTGCCGTAACCGTAGGACGGTTCGTATGCTTTGTGCATTAATTGAACATGTCCCTATGCTATAAATAACCTATTTGAGAAGTAGGAAATTTAAAAGATAGAAACAACATGACTTCTGGAAGCATTTCGTTTTGGTATTTATGGCATGGCGATTATGGTGGAGATATCAAACTAATTGGTTGTAGGAGAGGCGAGAGCTGGTTAGTTCATTAAAATGATGGTATCCCCTGGGGAAGGTATGCTTTTCTGTCCATGCATGCTCGAAAACTTCTCTCCAAGGCATGGAGAACGAACCTGTCTCAATTGTACGACAGCAAAGTTTTTTCCTTCCTTGTTTGCAGAAAAAAGTATTCCTTGAACCATTCCTCTCTAAGTCTGTTTTAGCTTGATACTGTGATCGACCCCAGATGCAGCAGGCTTCCTGATTGCCATGTCGCCCGTTTGAAGGTCAGTAATTCACCAGCATCAACAAATATACGCACTTCTGCATGTTTCTCGTCTCTTCTGTCTTTCATTTGGACATCCTCCGACCAATGAAGATATCTTGTGAAGGTCTTGTGAAGTATATTTGTTAATTTTCACCATGATATGGAGTATGTCGGATTGAAGGAGCAGATCATTCTGATCCCTAATCTACTATATAAGGAAGAAGCATCAGCTTTTTCGAGGTGGTCGAGTTGAGAAGACATGTATCCTTCTCTCGATGATCGTCAGACGTCGATCCTGAGAAGAATGCCTGAACATTAGTTTCTCGTCCCTGTTCTCAAAGTAGAAGAAAAGATGATCATTCCGAGGAAATTCTGAAACGTTTGGAGACCAGATTCTTTCTTTCGATATTTTATAGGTGTAATTGCTTAATGTATTGATCGATGTTTTCCATTCAGATAGGAATATTTGACGTGTAATATTAGTTCTGCTATGATAGTCTTTGTATTGTCTCCATCGATCTAATGTATAAGACTTCCATTTTGACCGACTACAAAAAACGCATTTATTTCCATTCCTGTATTTAAGGCTTGTAGTTATGACTTTGTAACGTAATTCCCGATGTGGCGTCATTGCCGTTGATTGGATGCGAGTTTCGCCGTTGGATTTTAACTCATCCGTTCTATAAAAGAATCTTTTATCTTCCATTTAGTTATCATCAGAAGTAAAAAACTTCAAGCAATATGCTCCCTCTTTGTTCAAAATGATGGTCGTCCACCTAACTCGAGAATCCAACAAATCATTTATCACGTCGACTTGGTATGGGCGGAATCGGAAAATGGAGGCTTCTCAAAGACTATGAAGTCTCCGACCCCTAATAAGGGGAATGGATCGGAATGCTAACCATGAACCGACCAACCTACGTAAATAGGTAAAGGTCGGTGTTGTGGGGTTCCGATCTATTAGTTACGCGGCCGGTGGAAAGCTGGTCAGTTCATTAAAATGAGAATGTATGATCAAAAAATGCTGACCACCATCGACCGTCGTAACATTATGATCTCTCAAATCTCTCTCTGATTCCAAAGCTTTGTGGCCGTAAGAACGACTGGTCCTAGCTGGTGGCAAGAATTCTGAGAGAAATACAGAGATAAATTAGGCTGAAGTCCCTTTATTAGCTCCTTTCTTCATCATGTAATAGAATTTCCTGTCGGTTAGTTAGGGGAGTTTGTGTATCTTTCCGATGTATATGGTAGCTTTGAATTAATAAAATCTTTTCAATATATCAACCCGTTAGTTTTATTCGTACGATGCTGTAACCTTCTGTTTTATTTAATTGTTTTGCCTATCTAGATCGTCTGTTAAGAGATCGATGAGTGTATATCGACCCAATCGGTTTTACTCAAGGATTTATTGTACTTAGGTTTGTACCATCTCTGGTTTTAATCTTTGTAGATCGTTCGTTAGGAGATCGATGAGTTTATACCGACCCAATCGGTTTTACTCAAAGATATATTATACTTAGGTTAAATACCAACTGGAGTTTTCACCTTTGTTGATCGTTCGTTAGGAGATCGATGAGTTTATACCGACCCAATCGGTTTTACTCAGAGATTTTTTATATTTAGGTTTTATACCAACTGTGGTTTAACCTTTTGTAGATCGTTTTAGTAGATCAGTGAGTGTTTACCGATTCATTCGGTTTTACTCAATATGTTTAGGTTGTATACCAATTATTGGTTTTAACCTTTGTAGATCGGTGAGTGTTTACCGATTCATTCGGTTTTACTCAAAATTTTTAGGTTGTATACCAATTATTGGTTTTAACCTTTGTAGATCTTATTTTGACAAAAGTCTTTTTGAACGCGACTTATGGAGAAATAAGCAAAAGCTTTTATTATAATTGTAGATAAATTTAATGCACGAAAGGGAAATAACAAAACATTCTATAAAATGGAAAAACTAATTTCTTGCAAATCCTGTCTAATTTCTAAATCTTCTTATCTTTGGATTTAACGACCATAATATCTTCTAAGATTTATTGCATTCCACGTTCGAGGAAGCAAAGTTCCATCCATATGAGCTATCTTGTACGATCCCTTTTTGCCGACCGCAATCACTACATAGGGACCCTCCCAATTTTGCTGTAACTTTCCCACATGTTTGGATACTTCCACTTTTTTAAGTACCAAATCACCTTCTTTGAATGATCGTATCCTCACCTTTTGATTGTAAGCTTTTTCCATGCTGGATTTAGCCGCTTCTAAACGCAGACTGGCTTTTTCCCTCAAGGTCTCACTCAAATCGATGTCATCCTTTCTCAGTTGATCGTTTGATTCCTCCTCGTAGAGCTCAATTCTAGGGCTGGGGACTAGCGCCTCTAATGGGATAACTGCCTCCGACCCATAGACTAGGCTAAACGGTGTTTCACCCGTTGAGGCTTTTATTGTAGTTCTGTTGGCCCAAATGACGCCTGGCAGTTCGTCTAACCATTTCCCTTTGGCGTCGTCCAGTCTCTTCTCGAGGGATTTGATAATCTCTCGATTTGCCACCTCAGTTTGTCCATTAGCTCTAGGATGTCCGACAGACGTGAAATTTTGCTGTATTCCAAACATCGAGCACCATTCTTGAACTTGTTTTCCAGCAAATTGGGTTCCATTGTCAGAAATCAAAATTCTCGGGATTCCAAAACGACAGACTATGTTTTTCCAGAGAAAATTTATAACTTGGAACTGTGTTATCCGAGCCAGGGCTATGCATTCAATCCACTTGCTGAAATATTCGACAGCGACCAAAACATAACTCTTTTTCGATCTGGCCATTGGGAATGGTCCCACTTTATCGATTCCCCATTGATCAAAAGGCCAACAGATCGGAATTGGGTGTATTGTCTCAGCTGGTTGATGTATTATATTTGAATGTACCTGGCAGTAATGACAGTGTTTTACATAATCTTGCGCGTCGGCGTACATCGTTGGCCAATAGTAACCAGTTCTCAAACATTTGAGCGTAAGTGCTCGAGCGCCACTGTGATTCCCAGCTTCTCCTTCATGTATGCTTCTAAGGATGCTTTCGGAATTGTGCTCGGAAATGCATTTTAGCAGAATTCCTGAGACAGATCGCCTGTAGAGTTTCCCTCCTACCATTGCATATCTTGGTGCTCGATATCTTATCCTCCTAGCTTCATTTTTACAGCTAGGGAGTGATCCATCTTTTAAATAGGCGATTAACGGAGTCATCCAACTGTCTGCTGCCAAGTCGATATCCATTACTTCAGTAACTGGGACAGTATCGAGATCGATCGAGGGTGTTTTGGAGATTAGCCAGGTCATTACTCTTTTAGATTTACCATCCCTTGTTCCTGTAAATCTAGATAGAGTATCAGCCCATCGATTTTCTTCTCGTGGGATATTTTGAATATTAAACTTATCAAATTTCCCAGTCAACTCTTTCACTTTCGCCAAATATTTTATCATGTTGTATTCTTTTGCCTCGAACATTCCATTAATTTGTCTCTGAATTAGCTCGAAATCCGTTAAGACATTCAAAATCTTTATATCGGCCTGTATAGCCATTTCCAACCCTGCAATTAGAGCTTCGTATTCTGCTTCGTTATTGGATACCACGAAGGCTAAAGTGATGGCTTAAATCATATCCTCGCCGTTTGGTCCTTGGAAATTAATTCCTGCACCTCCACCATCACTGCTTGATGCGCCGTCGACGTGCATAAGCCATGGTAGGTCCTTGACGATCATAATACTGTTATCACTTGTCGAAATCACTTCGGAGCTCGTCTCCGGTAGACTTGGAGTTTCAAGGAGGAAGTCAGCAAGTATCTGAGCCTTGATTGCAGTTCGTGGTCGATATTCGATCTCGTATTGTCCAAATTCTACAGCCCACTTGATTAACCTTCCCGAGGCTTCTGGCTTTGATAAAATTTGCCTCAAAGGTTGATTGGTAAGTACGATGATTTTATATGTTTGAAAGTATGGCCGCAACCTACGTGCTGATGTCACCAAAGCCAGAGCGAATTTTTCAATTGTTAAATAATTCTTTTCAGCTCCTTGCAATAATTTACTCAAATAATAGACAGGCTTGTGTTCCGAGCCCTCAAATTTTACCATAACCGAGCTCACTGCAGCCTCGAAAATAGCGATGTATAAGTATAGAGGCTGTCCTTCCGTAGGTTTGGCGAGAAGGGGTGGTGAGATCAAATATTCTTTCAGCTGCTCGAATGCATGATCACAAGCCTTGGTCCATTCAAAGGTCTTAGCTTTTCTCAAAGTTTGAAAAAATGGTAGACTTTTATCTGCGGACCTTGATATGAATCTATTAAGGGCAACAATCTTCCCAACCAGACTTTGAACTTGAGTAATATTTCTAGGAGGATTCATTTAAGTGATAGCACGTATCTTCTCCGGATTTGCTTCGATGCCTCTCTCATGGACCAGGTAACCTAAGAATTTTCCAGACCTTACCCCAAAGGTACATTTTAAGGGGTTGAGCTTCATTCCATATTTCCTCAAGATTTTGAAGCAACGATCAAGGTGGTTAATGTGGTCTTCTTCACTCATGCTTTTTACCAGCATGTCATCGACATACACTTCCATTATTTCTCCGATCAACTCTTTAAACATCAAGTTGACCAACCGTTGATAGGTTGCTCCGGCATTTCTTAATCCGAATGGCATCACTATGAAACAATATACGCCCTGTTCGGTAATGAATGCAGTCTTTTCTTGATCTCTTTCGTCCATGAAAATCTGATAGAAACCTTGGAATGCATTCATCATACTAAAAATTGCAAAACCTGCTGTCGAGTCGACCAACAGGTCGATCCTTGGGAGAGGGTAAGGATCTCTTGGACTGATTTAACCGAATTTCGTCTTAGGTTTAATCTCAGTAATTTATTTAAGATCACAATATTATGTATTAAGGGTTTGGTTAAAGTACTCAGGATGGTGCAATTCAAGAACAAGCAAAATAATATAATCGTGTATAAAGTAATTATATGAAAGGCGAACAGTAGTAGTATATTTCGTAGGTCAAATTCTGGATCCTTAATTCAATGTAAGATTCGCTATTTATAATATTCCCTTGTCCTAACTGAACTAGGAGTCCTATTTAGCCTAGGAATCCTGCATGGCCTAGGAGTATCGCATGGCCCATTAAGTCCCCTGAAACGGACAGAAGGTCGACCAGATATGTATTTGGCTGGTCGAGCCGATCTCACAGTTTAAATAGGTCGGATCGATCTTGATTCTCCTCGGATATTCCTAGCTGGTTATATGTGCAAAATAGCCCTCATCAGTACTCCCTCACTTCTCGAGCGTAATCGTAGCTGGAGCTCGTAGAAGTAGAAGTAGTAGTTACCTTGATCTTTTCATCGTTCATGAAATATGCCTCGTTAAAAACCTAGTTCGGAAAAACCCTCTTCGGGATAAAAACCGAACAAGGAAAAAAGAGTGCATATCCGTTTGAACCTTCTACGTACAGACACGTATCTTGGTTAACGTGTGTCAGAAAACGGCAGGGTCTTTTCATGATTTTAATTGGCGGGAATATGAAGAGACGCGAAGGGCTGAATCTGTCTTTTCACCGCCCATATATATAGTCGAAATTAGCGGGATATTTTACTTTTTACCCCAGATACTTAAATCTTCCAGCAGTAAAAGCTTAAGTCGACAATTTTGCAATTTTATTATTTTCTCGAGCGCATTATTTCAAGGGCCGATGGCTTTGACTTCGCAAAATCCCCATTCCTCATCTCAAAATGTAGAAGAACAAGTACCGCCTAATATCTCCAATCCTGACATCCCTTCATCTGATGAAGAAGGAGCAGACAATTCTCAAGTAGAGGAGATCAGAGATTATGCTGAGAAAGAAGTTGATAGTTTGGTGGTGGAGATTATTCCAGAGGAAGAGATGGTGTCGAGGGCATCCAAAAAATCTAAAATTTCTCAACCTCAAATTTCCGCCCCTGTGGAGCTCTTTCCTTCTCGATGGAAAGAAGAAGATCTACCTTTTTTGAGAAAGGAATACGGCCGCTATTTCCCGTCGGATTTTGAGATCATTATTCCTTCTTCCGAGGAGAGAGTCAATACTCCTCCCGCCAACTGTCGAGCTTTCTATACGTCCCACTTCGAGCATGGGCTCCGTTTTCCACTTTCTTTGATTCTTCGTCAATTCCTGGAGACCTTCATTGTCTCACTGACTCAACTTGTTCCGAATGCCATAGCCTTTATTATGGCATTCTCTGTTTTAATGGTCGCGCGAGGTCTGCAGCCCTCGTTCCGTAATTTTCTTCACTTTTTTCGACTCTCCGTATCGACCTCCTCCAACAGAGGCTATTACTATGTTAGCCAAAGACCTGGCTACGCAGTTCTTGAAAATGCCATTTCGAGCAACAGCACGGAGTGGAAATCAAATTTCTTCTTTGTTAAGGCTCTGACCGTGCATATCCTCGAAAACGGAGAAACTGAGGAGTTTACTCATGACTGGGGATACAATGATTCTTGGGTATACGGTGGTCGAAAAGTGATCGGCGAAATGGCCCTTGATGACCAATTTTCAACTGCTCTGATCGAGGAGATGAGATCAAATAAGTACCAATCAGCTTATTTGATCGGAGAGATTTTCCTTCGGAAAGCTGGACTAAGTTCTTTGGATTTCCCTATTCCCTCGGACGATCGATCTTTATGTAAGAATTTTTGCTGATATTAAATTCATCTTTATTAGAAAAGGATTTTATGATTTTGTCGTTTATTAATGTTTATTGATTTCATATTGTAGCTTCCATGGTCGAGAATTGCCGCTTTTCCGTGGTCGGGAAATCAGTTCTTTCGAACTCGAAAAAGTCTTGGGGTAAAGTCCCCATAGAGCAAACGGAATCCAGAAAGAGGAGAAGAAATCAATTCCAGGATCTGGAGGACATTGAGGAGGAGTCGTCCGAGAATGCAGATCCTATCCGAGTAGCTCCTCCTTTCTCTGGTCTAACTTCTTCAGACATACCGTCTTCAAGCTCTCGCCCAGGCCGCGGTTATCCGCCCAAAACTTTTAGGGAGAAACATGGTATTCTGGGTAGTAAATATTGGCCCGAACGTAATCCAACTGGCCCTGAAGCCAAAAGAAGAACTCGATATTTCGACAAAGGAGGGGAGTATTTCACTCACGTTGGAGATACCAGCCATCAAGCTTCTTTGGTAGATATGATTGAGAGTCATCTTCAAGGAAAACGGGCGGCTGGTTATTCCGAGAAGGATACATTGGTGTCTGACGATAAGGAGAACGTGGTCGATAAATCCATCCGAGTTCTCTTATCCTCGACCTTTGTTCGAGACGTGGAGAGGACTGTTATGAAGAAACCCTCGAACAGCTAGCGAGGGCAGCTCACGCTCATGAAGTGGTAATATTCTTTTTAACTCCTTCCGTTCTTCTTAATAGTCCTCAATACTTTTGTTGATCTTTACTTAGACAATTTTTTCTTGCCACAGACTGGTAATGCCTTGGTGTCCGCGCTATATGATATGGCTTTGCATAGAGATCAATGCAAATATGTTGAAGAAAGCAACAACATTTTAACTGCCAGGGTTAAGGAGCTCGAAGATCAACTTGCTCAGGTCGGTAATTCTCGAGATTCCGCTGAGACTCCATCTGCTCCTCTTGCTAATCCTAATTTAGAGACCGACAATCCTCATATTATCAGTATGATGACGGATTCTAGTCGATACCAGGCGCAGATCGACCAGTTGACATGAGAAATGGAAGAGCAACGAGTTGCGCATGCCACTGTTGTTAGCAAACTGGAGTCGGAAGTTGATACTCTTCGATCTCAACTTGCGTCTGATAGGATAGTGCCCAACAAGCCAATTCTCTTTAGCTTGTAACAGGACTATTCTGTAATAAACAATCTTTGATTTCTATGAATAGTACGCACGTTTATTTATAACTGTATAGAATAAACAATGGCCATATTCATCTCTCGCGAATACATTTAAGCGATTGGATGGAAATCCTTAGATCACATTCGACTATGGGACGATTCACTTCGGTATTGAGTGCAATCATGAAACAGTCTCTAAGGTCGTGATCTTAAAACACGTTCCAAGTCATAGATTCCGAACGAGACGGGGTATCGAAGGAATCGCCAAGACTTGTATGAATATGCATGATTCACATGAAGTGAATTTGTAGAGTTTCATGAACAAGACATTCGATGTCAGGGCATATGAGTAGGTGGTTCGATAGGGGATCGAACGCATCGAACGACCCGAACAGAGAAACCCATTGTGGAAGCGCATGACGCATATCGGTGATGGGACGTTTCTCAAGACTTATAATAGTGTACGATTTAGTCCTTAGACTTGAGGTGCTAGGGCGAATTCGGTGCATAGGTATATGTACTTAGATTTAGGTACTGGTCACGTAGCCTGACCATAATGTGCCTAAGTTGGGTGCTTGTAGTTGTGTACGCGAGTGGTTAGTACCAAGATGGAATCTACCGACTCATCATAATGGATGAGAGAATTTCTATACGATTCTTAGATAATAGATCCGAGAAACCCGTGGCCACGGTCGGTGACGGATTTGGAAAGGGGTTTCCAAATTTAGCAGTCACACTGGATCATTATCCCGAATTAGAAAGTATAGTTATTGAGATAATTAGAGGTGCCGATCAATTCACACACCCTAGGTCTCAATCGGGAAATTAAGTCGATAGAAGGACCGTATGTACATGGCAGTTATAAGAGGTGAGGTTCACAAATATCAATTCACCTGAAGTTGGGCTTCATGGGCTTGTGGCTAGACATCGACCATGAAGTATGATAGGATAGTGCCCTGCAAGCCAATATATTTAGCTTGTATTAGGACTATCGTAAGCTTTCTCTAGTACAAATAAATTAATACGCACGTTTGTTTATAGTATGTAAATCAAACAATGGCCAACTTCATCTCTCGCGAATCATTTATGCGATTGGATGAAATCCTTAGATCACATTCGACTATGGGACGATTCACTTCGGTATTGAGTGCAATCATGAAACAGTCTCTAAGGTCGTGATCTTAAAACACGTTCCAAGTCATAGATTCCGAACGAGACGGGGTATCGAAGGAATCGCCAAGACTTGTATGAATATGCATGATTCACATGGAGTGAATTTGTAGAGTTTCATGAACAAGACATTTGATGTCAGTGCATATGAGTAGGTGGTTCGATAGGGGATCGAACGCATCGAACGACCCGAACAGAGAAACCCATTGTGGAAGCGCATGACGCATATCGGTGATGGGATGTTTCTCAAGACTTATAATAGTGTACGATTTAGTCCTTAGACTTGAGGTGCTAGGGCGAATTCGGTGCATGGGTATATGTACTTAGATTTAGGTACAGGTCACGTAGCCTGACCATAATGTGCCTAAGTTGGGTGCATATAGTTGTGTACGCGAGTGGTTAGTACCAAGATGGAATCTACCGACTCATCGTAATGGATGAGAGAATTTCCTATACGATTCTTAGATAATAATTCCGAGAAACCCACGGCCGTGGTCAGTGACGGATTTGGAAAGGGGTTTCCAAATTTAGCAGTCACACTGGAATTATTATCCCGAATTAGAAAGTATAGTTATTGAGATAATTAGAGGTGCCGATCAATTCACACACCCTAGGTCTCAATCGGGAAATTAAGTCGATAGAAGGACCGTATGTACATGGCAGTTATAAGAGGTGAGGTTCACTGAGATCAATTCACCTGAAGTTGGGCCTCATGGGCTTGTGGCTAGACATCGACCATGAGGTGTGGGTACTCATGAATTAATAGCAAGATTAATTCTTGAGTGGTTAATTGAAGGGGTTCAATTAATCGGAGCAATTAATAAGCTCGCAAATTAAATCACGAAAGTCGTGGGCCCGCGGCCAATTGATGGTGAACCTAGAGGGTCACACACAATACAATTGGACTGCAACAAATCATATAAGGAAAGTTTGATTTAAAGAGTTAAATCAAAACTGGAGAATTAAAGTGTTAATTCTTAAAGGAGAAAATTATTAATTAGAAGTAGTCTAATTAATTAATGGAGAAGGATTAATTAATTAATTGGATTAATTAATTAAATGGGCTGAATTAATTAAAAGAGTTTAATTAATTAAATGGTCAAATTAATTAAAGAGTTTAATTAATTAAAGGAGACCTAGTTAGTTAAGGAAATAAAGATAGAATGGGATTCTACTTTCCTAACTAGATAAGGGGCGATTTTTGCTAGGATAAGAATGGGAGAGTTTGTTTTCTTGTGTGACAAGGAAAATCTAAGAGATATACATGTATATCTTATTTCCTAATGAGATAAGGATATACATGGAAGAGATATCTATTAAGAGAAGGATTCTTCTCTTATAAAAAGACAACTCTTCATAACTCTTCAAGATATATAACAAGTGAAAAACCTAAGCCCTAAGACAATGAGGAGCCGCCCCCTCTTCTCCAAATCTGAAAATTGCCGCCGCCACCTTCTTCCTTTTGAGGTTGGCCGAACCCTGTAGAATTCTACAGGGTTCATGCGATTTCTTTTCTTCTTTCTTCCTGTCTGATAACTTTTGGATCCTAGTTCTGAGCCTGAGGATTCAAGAGAGTTGCTTCAATCCAGTTGGTGTGGATACCGCTAGAGGCACAACGCTTGGGGTGCTTCTCTCGAACCAAATCCATCAGATCTGAAAGAAGACCGGAGAAAAACCACCACCGTTCCTGTGGTGAGGTAAAATCACTAAACACCCTATGTTTGTTGTGATTTTTGTGCAAAATCCTTTTCGTATGACTAGATGAATAAAGATCTTGTTTGGGTTATTTAAAAATTTTAAAATTCCGCTGCTTTTAACGTTCTGACGTTACCCATAACCCAACAGTGGTATCAGAGCCTAATTCATTACTATCATACGAAAAGGTCTGAATATAATTTGATTGCTTTATTGTATTGCATGTTATATTCGTGTCATTGATTCTTACTTGTTATGGGTAGATCTGATTTTGGGTAAAATTGCATAAAAACGTTTTGGGCCAATTTTGAATTTTACGAAAATTAAGGGCTGTTTTTGCGATTAGCGATTTTTGGAAAACTGGACTGAAATTGAGATTTTACGAACTGTGTGTTTTCTGGACAGAATGCAACTTTCTGGAAATTTTTGAATTTGGGGCTGTTTTGCAATTAACGAAAGTTTTGGGGCTGTTTTGTAAATACCGAAAACTGCAGGGGCTGAATTGCATATTCGAAATTTTTTCTGGAAATAAAATTTTTATTTTCGGTCCTCTGCCCAGTTTTAATTTTGGGGTTAAATTGTTATTTCCAAAACTTCAGGGTTTCAAATCGCAATTTCCAAAAGTTGGAGGGCCGAATTGCAATTTTCAAAAATTGAAAACTTTTATTCTGTTTTTATGCATAAAATAGTTTTGTTTATCCGAATATAGATTGCCTATAATTAGTAGAGACTAAAGTAAGAATCTAGAGAAATATTTTAAAGGCGTTTAAAATAATTGAAGTAAGATAGGAAACTAGTAAATGTGTTTGCTTGTTTCTTTGCTCAACGTGAATTGTTTACGTGGTTTTCGATCGAGCCGAGCCTTGACCTTAGATGTGATTGGTTTATTTTGTTTTGGATTTTTGTTGGGCCTGCGAGCCTTTATTTGGGCCTTTTTGTGCCAATGTAATAGACTAGGGCTTTACATTAAATAGTTTAGGATGGAGGCCCATTACATGCAAGAAGGAAGCCCAATGGAGAATGAAGGCCAAGTATGCTTGGTTATTAATGTAATAGCCTAGGCCCATTAAGAACCCATTAGATAGACCAATTGGGCCAACATTATTGGCTCAATGATGGCCCAAGCATAGGTGGCTCCCGATCGAAAACATATTGTGTTAGAAATGCATGCTAGGTTTATTTATTTATGTTTTATTTATTTATTGATTCTATTATTTGGCTTGTATGGTGATGCGCGCTAGAATATTAGAACGTAAATAAGATAATTCATAATCGAAGCGGTGAGATCTCGAGAGAGTTTGCCTTAAACTTTCAAACCAGCAAATCCCCTCTTGAATTAAATATTAAGTCATATTGGATTAAAATAAAATGAAGTATTTATATAAATCCAAGCCTTCCATCAATAGGGACTAGCGTATGTTGTCTACTTATCGATTAAGGTGATCCAGAGTCTGGCACCCGAGGCGAAGAAAGGGACAATACGTGAAATCTCTCGATTCTTGTTTATTAAATAAACTCGACAAGGATGGGGACTGGTCGGGACATGTATAATCGACCGATAACCAGTTACGGGGATTTCATGACCGGGCCCGTTGCTCATCGAGATTGATTGGGTTAGACTTAACGAGTAGTACCACTCATGATGTAGCAGTGCTAGATGGGTGCGAAAATCGAGGCAAAATAGCTTGAAGGTTGTGTAGAGACACAATTGGCAATAAGTATGCCTACCTAGGGAATTAGTTGTATGGCCACGAGTCGTGGGTGCAATTAATGTCCGCTGGGACGTCAAGACCTACTAGGAAATAGGATTTCCCGAACAATTGAAGGGGTAATTGTTTCGATAAAATAGTGGGAGAACTTTTACGATAGAAAGTCCAACCTTCGTAGATTATAAGTATTAATCATTAACTAGTCCTCTTTATATTTGTCTTCTCTTTAAAATAGATATTGAGATATCTATAATTATCCATTATACTATTTATCCTCGACTTATAAAATAACTGGATCAAAATATCGACTGGCGTAGAAACTTGAGGATTGTCCTCAAATCCGAAAGTCGGAATCGTGTTCTTAATAACTAGCCTATGCCTGATGCACTTCCGAGATGAGTCTAAAAGGAGGAACGAATCACCCGTAGGGTATGGGAACATTAATGATCGTTTCCTCATATAAGGACAAGTCTCAAAGGTGGAACGAATCACCTATAGGGTATGGGAATCTTAATGATCGTTTCCTCAAATAAGCATCAAGATTGAACGAGCTAAAGAAGCGACATAGGAGTATGTCTGAAGCTTCTAAAACAAACCTCCACTTCAAAAGCTTGTTTTGAGGAGCAGTTTCGAATCGTTTGATTCGAGACCACTAAGGAGTTGCTTTAAAATTCGAGAATAAGTGAAGGAACTGATGTCAAGGATCACTGTCCTTGTTTTATCAATCTAGTTGAAAACTGGATCGATTAAACGTAGGCCTGCATGTGATCTTAGCATTGACCTCCATTTAAATTCTACTCCCGCTCATTCAAAAGATTCGTGAAATACTCTGATCTTATTTGATAAGTTGATCACATTTCATGAATTAACCAAAGTATTGGTAAGAGGCAAATAGGGTAAACCTGTCATGATCGTTCACACTTCATGGACTGCAAAGTCAAAGAAGAGTAATGTGAAGAAGAAGTTGTTCTCTTCTAAAATCGACCATAAAAGGTAGTCGAAAGAACACAAGTAGTCTAAAAGTCGAATTATCCCACTGAATCTTAGAAAGGCACTGATTAGTTTAATTGATTAGAAGGTCTAATTAATTAAGCAACGTTTCAATTAAAGGGTTAATTGAAAAAGGAGATGAATCAATTAAAGAGTTAATTGAAAGGAAGCAAATTAATTGAATTGAACCGTTAACTCAATTCTATTGAATTAATGTGCTAAGTTCAATTAATACCAAGATAATAATCCACAACTTTGGCACGCTAGACTTGGACATATCTCCAAGAGTAGGATTCAAAAGTTGGTTTCTTCTAAGGCTCTTGAAATATAGAACTTAGATGAACTTTCAACCTGCGAATCCTGTCTCATAGGAAAGATGACCAAATCTCCCTTCACAGGGAATCAAGAGCGAACCAAATAACTTTGGATTTGATCCATACGAATGAAAGTGGACCACTAAAGGTTAGTGTAAGAGGAAATTACTCATACCTCGTACCTTTTTGCTAATGACTTAGGTCGTTAGTGATATATGTATCTAGTGAGATACAAATCCGAAAAACCTTTGAAAAGTTCAAAGAATTTCGAAACGAAGTAGAGAATCAACAAGGGCATAGTATTATGGCCATTCGATTTAATCAAGATGGCAAATACTTAAGTCAAGGATTCCTCAATTATCTTACTGAGAATGGGATTCTCATACAACAAACTCCTCCTAAGACGCCTCAATTTATTTGGAGTGTCTGAGAGAAGGAGTCGAACCTTGTTGGACATAGTTCGATCCATACTGGTTTTTGTTAAGCTTCCTTATGCATCCTAGGGGTTGGTCCTCCTGGCTGCATCGAAGATACTGAGCAAAGTACCTTCAAAGTCCGTGCCTACAAAGCCCTACCAAGAATGGTATGGTAATGCACCTCTATACTTTTACTATTAAGTATGGAGATCTCCTGCCTAAGTTGGGAACTAGAAAGGAGATAAATTGGCTAGTAGATCCAATTTGTATATAATTGTGGGGTATCCAACGAAATCCACTGGATACCTGTTCCACGACAATGAGAAACAATCGTTTCTCCTAATTACCCGTTCCTCAGTTGATGAATTCCTCGTCAAAGGAAATAGGGAATGTCATGGAACTTGATGAAGTCCAAGATTTGGACCCATCCCCGCAAACAGTGGGAGTTAATCCAGAAACTAATGAACCATCTAGTACACCAGTACTTCGTAGATCTAATCAAGTTCGTAAGAAGCTTGAAAGATATGGTTTTACCATATACGAAGAAGCTACATTGGATGTAGACGTGCATCATGACAAGAGTTCATGTAATCCGAAATGGATTCCATACATTCCAACAAGGTATGGACCTTGGTCGATCCACCCAAGGGTTTTATCCCTGTAAGTAGTGAATGGATCTTCAAGCTAGGAATAAATGGAGAGGTGTTGACCTCTAAGACTCGACTAGTGGTGAAAGGCTATTCACAAAGTTCTGGAACAGACTTTGATGAAACCTTTTCTCCAGTAGCGAAGTCTGAATCCATTCAAATTCACATTTGTTTTGATAAGATAGTCAAGGCATTTGACTTCATCAAAAATGAATATGAACCTTGAGTGTACAAAAGGATTAGTGGGAGCTCTATGAAGCTCATATTTTATATGTCGATCGCATTCTGCTTATCTGGGATGATATCGGAATGTTAGCACAGACGAAAGCATGGTTATCCATGCAATTCTCCATGAAAGATTTGGGAGAGACATCTTGCGTATTGGGATACGTATCTATAGAGATAGATCGAAGAAGATGTTGGGACTCTCTAAATCTAAGTACATAGAAACAATACTGAAAAGATTCAGTATGGAAGAATCCAAGAGAGGATTGCTTCCAATGAGACACTGTAACTCTTTTTCCAAATCGATGTGCCCTACATCGAATGAGGATAAAGGAGAATGTCTCAAATACCTTATGTTTCGACAAAAGGTAGCATGTGGCATGCTATAATATGTACTAGACCAGACGTAGAACCTGCTCAAGTGTCACGAGCAGTTACTAGTCAAACTCCGGTGAAGAGTACTGGACCGCCGTCAAAGCTATCCTTAAGTTCTTGAGAAAGACTAAGGATTTTTCCTTGGTCTACGGTGGTAATGGAGAATTAAAACTCGAAGGATTTAATGATTCGAATTTTCAGTCTGATGTGGATGAATAAATATATAAGTCCAATTTTGGATACATATTTTGCCTCAATGGGGTAGCGGTAAATTGGAAAGGTTCCAAGCAAAGCACCGTTGCCGAATCAACCACTGAAGCATAATAAATCGCAGCATCGGATGCAACAAAAGAAAGTGTTTGGATGAAAAACTTCATCCAATAGTTGGATGTAGTGCCTAGCAGTGCGAAGCTCATGGTTATCTTCTGTGATAACAATGGAGTTGTTGCTAAAGCAAAGGACTCGAGATCTCACCAGAAATCTAAACACAATAAAAGAAAAGTACCATTTGATTAGAGAAATCATTGGTAGAGTTAACGCACATATTGGATGCGTCGACTCGGAAGACAACTTAGCGGATCCACTAGTAAAGCCTTTGTCACGAAAAGAGTTCGAAGAACATCTTTGGAAGATGGGTCTTAGAAGCGTTTGTGATTGGCTTTAGGGCAAGTGGGAGATTGATAGGATAGTGCCCTGCAAGCCAATATATTTAGCTTGTATTAGGACTATCGTAAGCTTTCTCTAGTACAAATAAATTAATACGCACGTTTGTTTATAGTATGTAAATCAAACAATGGCCAACTTCATCTCTCGCGAATCATTTATGCGATTGGATGAAATCCTTAGATCACATTCGACTATGGGACGATTCACTTCGGTATTGAGTGCAATCATGAAACAGTCTCTAAGGTCGTGATCTTAAAACACGTTCCAAGTCATAGATTCCGAACGAGACGGGGTATCGAAGGAATCGCCAAGACTTGTATGAATATGCATGATTCACATGGAGTGAATTTGTAGAGTTTCATGAACAAGACATTTGATGTCAGTGCATATGAGTAGGTGGTTCGATAGGGGATCGAACGCATCGAACGACCCGAACAGAGAAACCCATTGTGGAAGCGCATGACGCATATCGGTGATGGGATGTTTCTCAAGACTTATAATAGTGTACGATTTAGTCCTTAGACTTGAGGTGCTAGGGCGAATTCGGTGCATGGGTATATGTACTTAGATTTAGGTACAGGTCACGTAGCCTGACCATAATGTGCCTAAGTTGGGTGCATATAGTTGTGTACGCGAGTGGTTAGTACCAAGATGGAATCTACCGACTCATCGTAATGGATGAGAGAATTTCCTATACGATTCTTAGATAATAATTCCGAGAAACCCACGGCCGTGGTCAGTGACGGATTTGGAAAGGGGTTTCCAAATTTAGCAGTCACACTGGAATTATTATCCCGAATTAGAAAGTATAGTTATTGAGATAATTAGAGGTGCCGATCAATTCACACACCCTAGGTCTCAATCGGGAAATTAAGTCGATAGAAGGACCGTATGTACATGGCAGTTATAAGAGGTGAGGTTCACTGAGATCAATTCACCTGAAGTTGGGCCTCATGGGCTTGTGGCTAGACATCGACCATGAGGTGTGGGTACTCATGAATTAATAGCAAGATTAATTCTTGAGTGGTTAATTGAAGGGGTTCAATTAATCGGAGCAATTAATAAGCTCGCAAATTAAATCACGAAAGTCGTGGGCCCGCGGCCAATTGATGGTGAACCTAGAGGGTCACACACAATACAATTGGACTGCAACAAATCATATAAGGAAAGTTTGATTTAAAGAGTTAAATCAAAACTGGAGAATTAAAGTGTTAATTCTTAAAGGAGAAAATTATTAATTAGAAGTAGTCTAATTAATTAATGGAGAAGGATTAATTAATTAATTGGATTAATTAATTAAATGGGCTGAATTAATTAAAAGAGTTTAATTAATTAAATGGTCAAATTAATTAAAGAGTTTAATTAATTAAAGGAGACCTAGTTAGTTAAGGAAATAAAGATAGAATGGGATTCTACTTTCCTAACTAGATAAGGGGCGATTTTTGCTAGGATAAGAATGGGAGAGTTTGTTTTCTTGTGTGACAAGGAAAATCTAAGAGATATACATGTATATCTTATTTCCTAATGAGATAAGGATATACATGGAAGAGATATCTATTAAGAGAAGGATTCTTCTCTTATAAATAGACAACTCTTCATAACTCTTCAAGAGATATATAACAAGTGAAAAACCTAAGCCCTAAGACAATGAGGAGCCGCCCCCTCTTCTCCAAATCTGAAAATTGCCGCCGCCACCTTCTTCCTTTTGAGGTTGGCCGAACCCTGTAGAATTCTACAGGGTTCATGCGATTTCTTTTCTTCTTTCTTCCTGTCTGATAACTTTTGGATCCTAGTTCTGAGCCTGAGGATTCAAGAGAGTTGCTTCAATCCAGTTGGTGTGGATACCGCTAGAGGCACAACGCTTGGGGTGCTTCTCTCGAACCAAATCCATCAGATCTGAAAGAAGACCGGAGAAAAACCACCACCGTTCCTGTGGTGAGGTAAAATCACTAAACACCCTATGTTTGTTGTGATTTTTGTGCAAAATCCTTTTCGTATGACTAGATGAATAAAGATCTTGTTTGGGTTATTTAAAATTTTTAAAATTCCGCTGCTTTTAATGTTCTGACGTTACCCATAACCCAACAAAGTGTAGGTACTCCTGAATTAATAAGGGAGATTAATTCTGGAGTGGTCAATTAAAAGGGTTTAATTGATCGGAGCATTTAATTGCTCATAAATTAAATCACGAAGGGTTCGTGGGCCTGCTGCCAATTGATGGTGAACCTAGAGGGTCACACACAATACAATTGGACAGTGACAGTCAAATAAGGAAATATTTGATTTAAGGGAGTTAAATCAATCAAATGAATTAAAGTGTTAATTCAAAGAGAAGGATAATTAATTAGATGGTCTAATTAATTAAATATTAATTAAAGTGTTAATTAATTGAGAGAGAATAATTAATTGGATTAATTGGGCTGATTTAATTAATGGTTAATTAAATTAAGTTGCAAGACATGGGCCTTTAATTAAAAGCCCAGAAGAAGTCTTGCAAGACATGGGTGGGGCGATTTTATGGCTAAGGATAAGAAGGAGAGTTTGTGTTCATGTATGACAGGGAGGATCTAAGAAGATATATGATATATCTTATTTACTTATGAGATAAGGAAGAGATCTTTAAGAGATATCTACAAAGAGAAGGTTTCTTCTCTTATAAATAGATATCTCCTCACAACTCTTCCACATGCTTAATTGTTAACACTTTAAAGAGCTGAAAATTAAACCCTAGCCGCCCCCTACACCCTATCCGCCCCCTTGCAGTGCCGCCGACCCCTTCTCTCTCTGTTCTTCCATTGCTGGATCTAGATCTGAATCTAGATATGTTCTTCCTCCATTGACAGCCTTCTATCTCTAGTTCGTAACCTGTGAATAGAAGGTGTTGCTACCATCCAATTGGTGTGGATACACTCTGGAGGTGAGACAGTTGGATCACTTGTTGTGAATCAGCAAAGCCGGAGATTGACGCCACCTTGCCTGCAGTAAGGTATATCGCATATCTCTATCTTTTAATCTATTGTAGATTTGTCTGATTCAACCTTTTCGCATACATAAGGTGGAAAATATATCTTGGGTCTGCTGGGGTGCCTCGGAAAAATTTTAAATTCCGCACTCTCGTTGTTTTGACAACCGGGGCATTCCCAACAGTGGTATCAGAGCCAATTCCATTACTATTATGCGAAAAGGCCTGAACATAAATAAATATATGGATATTTATGATTGTTATGTTCTGTGTGATGATTCTTGCTTGTTATGATATGATCTTTGATTGGGTAAAATCGCATATTAAGATTTGGGGCAAATTTATAGTTTTTGAAACTTCAGGACTTTTTTATGCAAATCGTGATTTTTGGAAATAAAGGGCTGGAAATTTATTTTCTGTTTTCTGGAAATATTTGAAAAATCTGGACTGTTTTTGCAAATCTGGTCTCTTCGTAATTTTGGGTCGTTTTTGTAATTTCCGAAAATTAAAGGACTATTTTGTAATTTCCGAAAGTTCAGGGGTCTGTTTGCGAAACTGAAAATTTTCTGGATTCAAATTTTAATTTTCTGTCCTCTGGCCGATTTGTAAATTGGGGCTGTTTTGTAATTTTCAAATCTTTGGGGTTAAAAGTGCAATTTCCGTGAGTTGAGGGGCCAGACTGCAATTTTCAAAAGTTGAAAATCCGAATCTGATTTTATGTGGAAAAATTGTTTTGTTTACCCAAAAATTGATTTTATCATAATTAGTAGTGACTAAAGTAAGAATCATAGGATGTTATTTTTAAAAGGTGTTTTAAAAGTAAGAAAGAAATACGTAAAAAGTTGTTTGCTTGTTTCTTGCTCTACGTGAACTGTTTACGTGGTTTTCGATCGTGCCGAGCCTTGACCTTAGGGTAGATGTGATTGGTTTAATTTATTGTTGTTTTTATTGGGCCTGCGAGCCTTAAGTTTTTGGGCCACTTTGAGCCTCTGTAATAGATAGGGCTTTACTGTTTTAAATAGTTTAGGATGGAGGCCCATTACAAGCAAGGTGGGAGCCCAAGAAGGAATGAAGGCCATGTATGCATGGTTATTTTTGTAATAGCCTAGGTCCATTAAGAACCTTTTAGATTGACCAATTGGGCCAACATCATGGCTCGATGATGGCCCACATAGGAGGCTCCCGATCGAAAACATATTGTGGTAGTATGCATGCTAGGCTTGTATGTTTTAATTTATTTATCGATTTATTTATTTAGCTTGTATGTGATGCGCGCTAGAATCTAGATCGTAAATAAAAGATAAAGCATAACTTATGCGGTGAGATCTCAAGGAGAGTTACTTTGAACTTTCAAACCCGAAAACCCCCTCTCGAATTAAATATTAAGTCAAATTGGGTACATTTAAAATGAAGTTTTAAAGATCCAAGCCTTCCATCAATAGGAACTAGCGTGAGTTGTCTACTTATTGACAGAGGTGATCCAGAGTCTGGCACCCGAGTCGAAGAAAGGGACAATACGCAAAATTCCTTGACTCCTGTTTTTAACTAAACTAGACAAGGGTGAGGACTCGTCGGGATGTGAATATCGACCGATAACCAGTTACGGGGATTTCACGACCGGGCCTGTTGCTCATCAAGATTGATGGGCTAGACTTAACGATTAGTAACACTTATGATGTAGCAGTGCTAGATAAGTGAGAAAACCGAGGCAAAATAGCTTGAAGGTTGTGTAGTGACACAATTGGTAAAAGTATACCTACCTAGAGAATTAACTTTATGGCCACGAGTCGTGGGTACAATTAATGTCTGCTGGGACGTCAAGACCTACTAGGAAATAAGATTTCCCGAGCAATCAAAGGGGTGATTGTTTCGACAAAATAGTGGGAGAACTTTTTCGAAACCAAGACCAAAATTCGTTAATTATAAGTATTAGGCATAGATCAGTCAGCTAAACGTTGTCTTCTTTCCATTTGTAGATATTTATTGAACAATGTCTAAAAATCCATTATCTGTGTTTCCTCGACGCTAATAAACTAAATGGGTCAAACTTTGTCGACTGGCTGAGAAACTTGAGGATAGTCCTCGACTCCGAACGTCGGAGCTATGTACTCGACACGCCTATGCCTGCTGCACCCGCAGCACGAGCTACTAAGGAACAACGAACCGCCCACGCTAAAAGGGTTGATGATGATCTTCAGGTTCGCTGCCTCATGTTAGCTTCAATGTCAAATGAGCTGCAGAAACAGCATGCTGGTATACCGCTTGCTAGAGATATACTTCTCCACCTCCAACAGATGTTTGGAGAAAGGTCTCGTACCGAAAGGTTCGCAGCCACTAAGGAGTTGTTTAGTCTCAAGATGGCTGAGGGAAGTAGTGTCAAAGATCACTGTCAGCGTTTCATCAACCTGATTGAAAAATTGGGGAGATTGGAAGTAGAATTGCACGCTGATCTTAGCACTGATCTTCTCCTCCATACTCTGCCTCGCTAGTTCGACCAGTTCGTGTTGAATTTCAACATGGAAGAGAGAAATCTCGCTCTTCACGAACTGACCAATCTGTTGGTTACGGCAGAAGCCACTCTCAAGAAAGAGAAACCCGTGATGATTGCTCACCAATCGAAGGCTGCAAAGCCCAAGAAAGGTAAAAAGAAGAAGAAGGTGTTCTCTTCTAAAGCAGTCACCAAGGTTGTCGAGAAAAAGCGCAAAAGTCCAGAAGACGAATGCTTCCACTGCAAGAAAGCAGGGCACTGGAAAAGGAACTGCCCAGACTACCGGAAAACGGTAGCCAAAGGCATTTTCTTGGTTGAAGTTAATATTTCTATTAACTGTGCATCTTGGGTGTTAGACACCGCAGCGGGTTCTCATATATGCAATGATTTGCAGGTGATGGGAGCAGTAAGAACGCTCAAGCCCGGGGATAGGATCCTGCGTTTTGGAAACGGAGCAAGAGTTGCTGCAGAGGCTATAGGAGACGTGGAGTTAGTAATAGGGAATTTTACTTTACTTTTAAAAGACTGTTTGTACGTACCAACTATTATTAAAAACATTATTTCTATTCCGCTATTAGATAATGATGGTTTTAATTTTTCCATTATGAATGGATCTATGAGCATAATTAAAAATGGTTTAATTTATGCTAGTGGTACTTTGATGGATGGTCTATATTCCCTTGAACCTACAAACTCCAACGTTTTGCACATACAATCAAGAAAAAGAAAATATGATAATCACACACCACAACTTTGGCACGCTAGACATGGACATATCTCCAAGAGTAGGATCCAAAAGTTGGTTTCCTCTAAGGCTCTTGAAATACAGAACTTAGATGAACTTCCGACTTGCGAATCTTGTCTCAAAGGAAAGATGACCAAATCACCCTTCACCGGGAATCCAGAGCGATCCAAACAAACATTGGATTTGATCCATACTGATGTTTGTGGACCACTGAGTGTCAGTGCAAGAGGAGGATACTCCTACTTCATCACATTCACTGACGACTTCAGTCATTATGGATACGTGTACTTGATGAAGTACAAATCCGAGACTTTTGAAAAGTTCAAGGAGTTTCGAATGGAAGTAGAGAATCAACTTGGACATAGTATTAAAGCACTTCGATCTGATCGAGGAGGAGAATACTTAAGTCAAGAATTCCTCGATTATCTAAAAGAGAATGGGATTCTCGCTCAGCGAACTCCCCCTAGGACGCCCCAACTCAATGGAGTGTCTGAAAGGAGGAATCGAACTTTGTTGGACATGGTTCGTTCCATGATGAGCTTCGCTGAACTTCCCTTTTCATTTTGGGGCTTAGCCCTATTAACTGCTTCGAAGATACTGAACATAGTACCTTCAAAGTCAGTGCCAACAACACCACATCAAGAATGGTATGGTAAAGCACCCGTATATTCGTATCTACGAGTATGGGGATCTCCCGCCTATGTTAAGAACAAGAAAGGAGATAAGCTGGATAGTAGATCTAGTTTGTGCAAATTTGTGGGGTATCCAAAGGAATCCATTGGATACTTGTTTTACGATCCTAAAGAACGTAATACGTTCGTGTCTAGGAATGCCCACTTCTTAGAGGATGATTTCCTCACTAACAGAAATGGGACAATCGTAGAACTCGATGAAGTCCAAGAATCGGACCCATCCTCACAAACAGTGGGAGCTGATCCTGATTTTACTGAACCTACTAGTACACCTATACTTTGAAGGTCTGATCGAATTCGTAAAGAACCAGAGAGATTTGGTTTCATTCACGAAAACGATAAGTTGGATACTGATCCAAGGACTTATGAAGAAGCTATGTCTGACATAGAATCGGGTGCGTGGCTCGAAGCCATGCAATCCGAAATGGATTCCATGCATTCCAACAAGGTTTGGACCTTGGTCGATCCACCTGAGGGAACTGTCCCTGTAGGATGCAAATGGATCTTCAAGCGTAAGCTTGGAATGAATGGAGAGGTAATTACCCATAAGGCTCGGCTAGTGGCGAAAGGTTATTCTCAAAGGCCTGGAATAGAATATGAGGAAACCTTTTCTCCAGTAGCAATGTCGAAATCCATTCGGATACTATTAGCCATAGCCGCGTGGTACGACTACGAAATATGGCAAATGGACGTAAAGACCGCCTTTCTCAATGGAGACATTGACAAGGAGATCTTTATGCAACAGCCCGAAGGCTTTGCGTCCAAAGGAAGCGAGCACAAGGTGTGCAAACTTCAAAGGTCAATATATGGCCTCAAACAGGCGTCCCGAACCTGGAACATACGATTTGATGAGACAGTCAAAGCTTTTGGCTTCATAAAAAACGTATTTGAACCTTGTGTGTACAAGAAGAATAGTGGGAGTTCGGTCCAATTCATAGTTTTATATGTCGATGATATTCTGTTGATCGGGGACGATATCAGAATATTAGCGCAGACGAAAGCGTGGTTATCCGCGCAGTTCTCCATGAAAGATTTAGGAGAGGCATCTTACGTATTGGGAATACGTATCTATAGAGATAGATCGAAGAAGATGTTTGGACTCTCCCAATCTCAGTATATCAACACGATATTGAAGAGATTCAATATGGAAGAATCCAAGAGAGGATTGCTTCCAATGAGACATGGAATCTCTCTTTCCAAGTCAATGTGCCCTACAACTGACGAAGAAAAGAAGAGAATGTCTCTCATACCTTATGCCTCTGCTATAGGGAGCATAATGTATGCGATGCTGTGTACTAGACCAGACGTAGCACACGCTCTTAGTGTAACGAGCCGCTATCAGTTAAATCCAGGCGAAGAGCACTGGACTGCCGTTAAAGCAATCCTTAAGTACTTGCGAAGGACTAAGGATATGTTTTTGGTCTACGGTGGTAGTGGAGAATTGAAACTTGAAGGATTCACTGATTCAAGTTTCCAGTCTGACGTGGATGATTACAAATCCAATTCTGGATACATATTCCGCCTCAATGGCGCAGCGGTGAGTTGGAAAAGTTCCAAGCAATCCACCACTGCCGACTCAACCACTGAAGCAGAATATATTGCAGCATCGGATGCAGCAAAAGAGAGTGTTTGGATGAGAAACTTCATCCAAGAGTTGGATGTAGTTCCTAGCATTGCAGAGCCTGTCGTAGTCTTCTGTGACAACAACGGGGCGATAGCTCAAGCGAAGGAGCCGAGATCACACCACCAATCTAAACACGTAATGAGGAAATACCATGTGATCAGGGAGATCATTGGTAGAGGAGACATACACGTGGATCGTGTCAACTCAGAAGACAACATAGCTGACCCACTAACGAAGCCACTTTCGCAAAAAGCGTTCGAGGGACATCTTGTAAAGATGGGTCTTAGAAATGTTTGTGAATGGCTTTAGGGCAAGTGGGAGATTGATAGGATAGTGCCCAGCAAGCCAATTCTCTTTAGCTTGTAACAGGACTATTCTGTAATAAACAATCTTTGATTTCTATGAATAGTACGCACGTTTATTTATAACTGTATAGAATAAACAATGGCCATATTCATCTCTCGCGAATACATTTAAGCGATTGGATGAAATCCTTAGATCACATTCGACTATGGGACGATTCACTTCGGTATTGAGTGCAATCATGAAACAGTCTCTAAGGTCGTGATCTTAAAACACGTTCCAAGTCATAGATTCCGAACGAGACGGGGTATCGAAGGAATCGCCAAGACTTGTATGAATATGCATGATTCACATGAAGTGAATTTGTAGAGTTTCATGAACAAGACATTCGATGTCAGTGCATATGAGTAGGTGGTTCGATAGGGGATCGAACGCATCGAACGACCCGAACAGAGAAACCCATTGTGGAAGCGCATGACGCATATCGGTGATGGGACGTTTCTCAAGACTTATAATAGTGTACGATTTAGTCCTTAGACTTGAGATGCTAGGGCGAATTCGGTGCATAGGTATATGTACTTAGATTTAGGTACTGGTCACGTAGCCTGACCATAATGTGCCTAAGTTGGGTGCTTATAGTTGTGTACGCGAGTGGTTAGTACCAAGATGGAATCTACCGACTCATCATAATGGATGAGAGAATTTCCTATACGATTCTTAGATAATAGATCCGAGAAACCCGTGGCCACGGTCGGTGACGGATTTGGAAAGGGGTTTCCAAATTTAGCAGTCACACTGGATCATTATCCCGAATTAGAAAGTATAGTTATTGAGATAATTAGAGGTGCCGATCAATTCACACACCCTAGGTCTCAATCGGGAAATTAAGTCGATAGAAGGACCGTATGTACATGGCAGTTATAAGAGGTGAGGTTCACAAATATCAATTCACCTGAAGTTGGGCTTCATGGGCTTGTGGCTAGACATCGACCATGAAGTGTAGGTACTCCTGAATTAATAAGGGAGATTAATTCTGGAGTGGTCAATTAAAAGGGTTTAATTGATCGGAGCATTTAATTGCTCATAAATTAAATCACGAAGGGTTCGTGGGCTGCTGCCAATTGATGGTGAACCTAGAGGGTCACACACAATACAATTGGACATTGACAGTCAAATAAGAAAATATTTGATTTAAGGGAGTTAAATCAATCAAATGAATTAAAGTGTTAATTCAAAGAGAAGGATAATTAATTAGATGGTCTAATTAATTAAATATTAATTAAAGTGTTAATTAATTGAGAGAGAATAATTAATTGGATTAATTGGGCTGATTTAATTAATGGTTAATTAAATTAAGTTGCAAGACATGGGCCTTTAATTAAAAGCCCAGAAGAAGTCTTGCAAGACATGGGTGGGGCGATTTTATTGCTAAGGATAAGAAGGAGAGTTTGTGTTCATGTATGACAGGGAGGATCTAAGAAGATATATGATATATCTTATTTCCTTATGAGATAAGGAAGAGATCTTTAAGAGATATCTACAAAGAGAAGGTTTCTTCTCTTATAAATAGATATCTCCTCACAACTCTTCCACATGCTTAATTGTTAACACTTTAAAGAGCTGAAAATTAAACCCTAGCCGCCCCCTACACCCTAGCCGCCCCCTTGCAGTGCCGCCGCCCCCCTCTCTCTCTGTTCTTCCATTGCTGGATCTAGATCTGAATCTAGATCTGTTCTTCCTCCATTGACAGCCTTCTATCTCTAGTTCGTAGCCTGTGAATAGAAGGTGTTGCTACCATCCAATTGGTGTGGATACACTCTGGAGGTGAGACAATTGGATCACTTGTTGTGAATCAGCAAAGCCGGAGATTGACGCCACCTTGCCTGCAGTGAGGTATATCGCATATCTCTATCTTTTAATCTATTGTAGATTTGTCTGATTCAACCTTTTCGCATACATAAGGTGAAAAATATATCTTGGGTCTGCTGGGGTGCCTCGGAAAAATTTTAAATTCCGCACTCTCGTTGTTTTGACAACCGGGGCATTCCCAACAGCGTCTAAGGAAGATGATTCTACAGACTTGGAGAGGGTCATAGATGAGCACCAATCTTCCGACGTCGAGCCCATTGTTCGAGAGTTTCTCGATTCTCCAGTGCATACTGCCATAATTCATCAAAAGATCGGAGGTTTACTCTTGAGCTCGTTCTATAAGGGCGTCGACCAATTAATTGAGTCAGGACAGATTTCCGATAGGCGCGACGAATATCGCCGAGTTATGGTTATTGAAAAGGATCGAAGGCTTCAAGACTATCCTGCTGATTGCTTGCCTTCCGTTGAGTATAGTAATCACCCTCTGGCTCACTTGGTCGATGAGTACGAAACTCCATTTTCCGTGCCTGCCCCTGATTTGGAGTTAATAAAGGATATCCTGGAGGATCAAGCAAGCGAAGAGGGAGACGACGACGAAGAGGGTATTGAAGGAGATCAAGTTGACGAAAGGAATGAAGAAGAAAAGGAAGGATCGCCCCCGAAGGAAACCAATTCCCCCATTTAGGATGTTTTTATTATTTCCTTTCATTTTCTTGTAAGTTTAGGTCTTTTGGGTAGCAAATCTTGTAGAATATGTAAACTTCCATTTTTGATATATATGTGATTTTCACCGAAATATCCTTCGTCGATTTTATGATCGTAGTATACTATCAACCTGTTTATGTCATATATTTGAATTTTTACTGAGCGCGCCAAGGTCCGAGGACATAATTATCATTTCCTTTGCTATATATAAAGGTAAATCTTTTGGGGTTTTACCGCGCGTCCCCACTTGTAATATAAAATTTTCTTGCTGTTGATCGGAGCTGATAGTTCAATAATTCACAAGCATTTCTGATTTTCTGACCATGAGTTCCAATCTGTTTTCTGGAGCTGTCAAACGATCTCTGCGGGGTCCATCCCGACGAGATATTCCGAGGAAGAAAGCTCGAACAGAAAGTTCTCATCAATCATCTTCCCAAGGTGGATCTTCTTCTCGAGAAGCCATGCCTCGATCTGATTCGATATCACCCTCGTCAGGTGGAAACCCAAATATGGTGAAGAATATCCCTTCTCCGACAAGGGAAACTACGAACTCTTCGATGGAACTTTCAAGGGCTCCGATCCGTAGTCCCTTGGTTGATCCGAAAATTCTGGAAGCTTGCCAGACTGAAGGTTCTCGATCTATTTCTCCTCCTCCAGTAAATCAAACAACAAACGAGGAGTCTAGAACTATTCTTCCTCCTCCTGTGGAGCAAATAACGAACGAGGAGTCCAGAGGTGCTACTCCTCCTCCAGTCGATATGTCAATAAACGAGGAATCTAGAACTATTTCTCCTCCTCCCGTGGAACAAATAACGAATGAGGAGTCTCGAGCTGCTTCTCCCCCTCCATTTGAACGATCAGTGGATGAACGTCCCCCTTCCGACCGAGATGCAGCAAATCAATCTACAAGTCAAGAAGGTTGCGCACAGGTCGTGACTACTGCTCCCCATTCTGAGATTGATCCAATGCTGCAATTAAGGGGTTCTGTGGAAGACATCCCTGAGTCTTTCTTTGCCCCCCTGCGTTCTCAAGTTGTTGTTTCAAGTTCTCAACATATTCAAACCGTCTCTCCTGCCCGTATTTCTCAAGATGTATCAAAAACTGGCTCTGGTCCTAGTCATTCTGGTTTTGAAAATACGGCGGATGATCCGTCTCTTTTAGACGAACGTCCGTTCAAGAAGCAGGTCGAAGAAATAACTGAGTTTGGGATGCGTCGAGCTGGTGGGGTCTCGAGTGATGCATGTATTCCAACAACCCTCGAGCCTGATGGGGTTTCTTGGAATCTGGGAATGGGTACAATTCTGCCCAAGGAGCTCGAGAAATTGAAGAACCACTCTTCTTTGCAGCTTGTTCAATCTATTTTCAAACGTTTGGAGATGGTAAGCATATTTTTGTTTTTGTTAATAGATATCTAGATTTTTGAAGTTTCTTATCCATATATTTTTTTTTTTATAACAGGCTAAGCATGAAGCTCTTCAGCTCGGGATCCAAAATGATGAATTTTACTTTTCTCGAGAGGAATCTCTTGAACGGGTGGACTCGATTGCTGTTGCTCATCGAACGCTAATGACCGAGGTAGAGAATCTTCGAGCTGCTACAGAAAGGCTTACCAAAGAGAAGGAAGAACTTGTTCTACTAAACAGCAGCTTGGAGTCTGATAAAGAGCAGCTTACTAAGGAGAAACAAAATCTTCTCCAGCTGAAAGATCAAGAGTTTGACAGAGGTTTTTCTCTTGGATATAAGCAACGTACCCAAGAAATGATGACTTATCTTGGTTATCCGACAATTTCTGATCATGCTCAAGAACAGTAGACAAAGATATTTTTTTTTTTTTTTTTTTTTTTGAAATGTAAATATACATTTTGCCTGAAGAATAGAAGATCATGCTTTATGTTCGATTTCTGCGTCTTTTCGACCTGCCAGCCAATAAATAACTTCTTTCAATATTCTTGGAAGACGAGGAGTCAATTTGGTAGGTGTGCCGTAACTGTAGGAACGGTTCGTATGCTTTGTCCGTTGATTAATTAATTCCCCGTAGTATAAATAACTTAATGGAGAAGTAGGAAAAACAAAAGACTGAAATATTATGTCTCCCATAAACGTTTCAATTTGGTTTTTATGGCATGTCGACTATGGTGGAGATATCAAACCAAATAGTTTTTTGGAGAAGCGAGAGCTGGTTAGTTCATTAAAAATGGTGGTGATCCCTGGGGAAGGTAAGGTTTTCCGTCCATGCATGCTCGAAAACTTGCCTCCAAGGCATGGAGAACGAACCTGTCTCAATTGTATGACAGCAAAGTTCTTTCCTTCCTCGTTTGCAGAAAAAGGTAGTATCTGAACCATTCCTTTCTCAGTGTGCTTTAGCTTGATACTGTGATCGACCTTTGATGCAGCATGCTTTTCTTCCAGCATCAGCAAATATACGCACTTCTGCATGTTCCTTGTTTCCATGCAGTGGTAGTAGTCTGAGAATAAGGAGTAGGTCGGATTGAAGGAGCAGATCATTCCGAGGAGTAGCAAAATAGGACTAGTATTTGTAATACTTGTAATTAGACTTTGAAGATAAATGTAGTTTTTTCTGATGATTTGGCTGTTTCCGTGAAATGTAATGATCCTCTCAAAGATCTGAATAAAATAAATTATTCTTGACCTGTTTATCTGGAGTCTCGTACTTTTAGTTTTATTGCAATGATCGATCGTATATCCGACACTGTGAACTATCCTGATAACGCTTTTGATTTGGACCGTTGATAGGATCTCAATGTAACACCATTGGATCCTTTATCCCCTGCCTATAAAAAGGGTTATTCTATGTTCCTCATTCTCAGAAATGAACTTGCCCAACAAGTATTGTTATTGTTACCAGCATTGTCGTCCACCAAAATGTGTTATTTTATCAAATGATGAATCTTTGATTCGGTATGGGAGGAATTGGAAAGAAGAGATCTCCATTTTGTATGGTGATGGTCGGGCGAATCTTATAACTGAGGATTAGTTGACCATACACCACGCCGTATGATAGAGGTCAAGAGTAGAGGAAAGCAGGATTCTATGCTTATCGAAATCAACTTGTTTCTAACAGGTTGGTGATGTCGTGCATGAGATCCTTCTGATCTCTATTCTACGTTGTAAAGAAGAAGCATCAGATTTTTCGAGGTGGTCGAGAAAACATGTGTACTTCTCTCGATGATCGACATATATCAATCTCAAGAAGGATGCCCGTACATTAGGTTCTCGTCACTGTTCTCAAAGTAGAAAGAAAGATGATCGTTCCGAGGAAGCTCTGAAGCGTTTTGAAACCAGATTCTTTCCTATGATATTTTGTAGTTGTAATCGCTTAGTGCACTTGATCGATTAATATTCGACGTGTAATATTAGCTCTGCTATGATAGTCTTTGTATTGTCTCCATCGATCTAATATATGACTTTTATTTTGACCGACTCAAAAACGCATTTACTTCCATTCCTGTATTTAAGGCTTGCAGTTATGACTTTGTAACGTAATTCCCGATGTGGCGTCATAGCCGTTGATTGGATGCGAGTTTCACCGTAGGATTTCAACTTACCCTGTCTATAAAAGGAATCTTCCATCTTTTAGTTACCATCATAAGTAAAAACCTTTAAACAATGTACTTCTTCTTTGTTCAAAATGGCGGTCGGCCGCCTAATTCGAGAATCAAACAAAACAATTACCACGTCGACTCGTTATGGGCGGAATCGGAAAATGGGGATTTCTCAAAAATCATGAAATCTCCGACCCCTAATAAGGGGAATAGATTGGAACGCCTACCCTCAACCGACCAAACTATGTAAATGGGTAAAGGTCGGTGTTGTGGGGTTGCGATCTATTAGTTACGCGGTCGGTGGAAAGCTGGTCAGTTCATTAAAACGAGAACGTATGATCAAAAAATGCTGACCACCATCGACCGTCGTAACATTATGATCTCTCAAAGCTCTCTCTGATTCCAAAGCTTTGTGGCCGCGAGCATGACTGGTCCTAGCTGGTGGCAAGAATTCTGAGAGAAATACAGAGATAATTCAAGCTGAAGTCCTTTTGTTAGCGCCTTTCTTTATCATGTAATAGAATCTGCTGTTGATTTATCTAGGAGAGTTTATGTATCTTTCTGATGTACATTTTTATCAGTGATAATAAAATTTTACATTATATCAGCTGTTTGTTTACGTAGATCGTTTGATGAAAGTATATCTTTCTTGTTTTGGGGATCTATGAGTTTATACTGACCTAATCGGTTATACTCACATAATTTAATTATACTTAGGTGTTTTACCAGTTTTTGGCTTTCAATCTTTGTAGATCGTTCATGTAGGAGATCGATGAGTGTATACCGACCCAATCGGTTTTACTCAAAATTTTAGGTTGTATACAAATTATTGGTTTTAACCTTTGTAGATCGTTCGTGTAGGAGATCGATGAGTTTATACCGACCCAATCGGTTTTACTCAAAGATTTGAGGCTGTATACCAATTATTGGTTTTAACCTTTGTAGATCGTTTCAGTAGATCGATGAGTTTATACCGACCCAATCGGTGTTACTCAAAGATTTATTATACTTAGGTTTTATACCAACTGTGGTTTTAACCTTTGTAGATCGTTCGTGTAGGAGATCGATGAGTTTATACCGACCCAATCGGTTTTACTCAAAGATTTGAGGCTGTATACCAATTATTGGTTTTAACCTTTGTAGGTCGTTTTAGTAGATTGGTGAGTGTTTACCGATTCATTCGGTTTTACTCAAAATGCTTTAGGTTGTATACCAATTATTGGTTTTAACCTTTGTAGATCGTTTTTTGACAAAAGTCTTTTGAATGCGTCGTATGGGGAAATAAGCAAAAGCTTTTATTATAATTGTAGGTAATTTTAATGCATGAAAGGGAAATAACAAAATATTCTGTAAAATGGAAAAACTAATTTCTTGCAAATCCTGTCTGATTTCTAAATCTTCTTATCTTTGGATTTAACGACCATAATATCTTCTGAGATTTACTGCATTCCACGTTCGAGGAAGTGGAGTTCCGTCCATATGTGCTATCTTGTACGATCCTTTTTTGCCGACCGCAATTACCATATAGGAACCTTCCCAATTTTGCTGTAACTTTCCCACATGTTTGGATACTTCAACTTTTTTAAGTACCAAATCACCTTCTTTGAATGATCGTATCCTCACCTTTTGATTGTAGGCTTTTTCCATGCTGGATTTAGCCGCTTCTAAACGCAAACTGGCTTTTTCCCTCATGGTCTCACTTAAATCAATGTCATCCTTTCTCAGTTGATCATTTGATTCCTCATCGTAGAGCTCAACTCTAGGGCTGGGGACTAGCGCCTCTACAGGGATAACTGCCTCCGACCCATAGACTAAGCTAAACGGTGTTTCACCCGTTGATGCTTTTACTGTGGTTCTGTTGGCCAAAATAACGCCTGGCAGTTCGTCTAACCATTTCCCTTTGGCGTCGTCCAATCTTTTCTCGAGGGATTTGACGATCTCTCGATTTGCCACTTCAGTTTGTCCATTAGCTCTAGGATGTCCGACGGACATGAAGTTTTGTTGTATTCCAAGCTTCGAGCACCAATCTTGAACTTGTTTTCCAGCAAATTGGGTTCCATTGTCAGAAATCAAGATTCTCGGGATTCCAAAACGACAGACTATATTTTTCCAGAGAAAATTTATAACTTGGAACTGTGTTATCCGAGCTAAGGCTATGCATTCAATCCACTTGCTGAAATATTCGACAGCGACCAAAACATAACTCTTTTTCGATCTGGCCATTGGGAACGGTCCCACTATATCAATTCCCCATTGATCAAAAGGCCAACAGATCGGAATTGGGTGTATTGTCTCAGCTGGTTGATGTATTATATTTGAATGTACCTGACAGTAATGACAGTGTTTTACATAGTCTTGTGCGTCAGCGTACATCGTTGGCCAATAGTAGCCTGTTCTCAAGCATTTGAGTGTAAGTGCTCGAGCGCCACTGTGATTCCCAGCTTCTCCCTCATGTATGCTTCTAAGGATGCTTTCGGAATTGTGCTCGGGAATGCATTTTAACAGAATTCCTGAGACGGATCGTCTGTAAAGTTTTCCTTCCAACATTGCATATCTTGGTGCTCGATATCTTATCCTCCTAGCTTCATTTTTACAGCTAGGGAGTGATCCATCTTTCAAATAGGCGATTAATGGAGTCATCCAACTGTCTGCTGCCAAGTCGATATCCATTACTTCAGTAACTGGGGCAGTATCGAGGTCGATCGAAGGTGTTTTGGAGATTAGCCAGGTGATCCCTCTTTTAGATTTACCATCCCTTGTTCCTGTAAATCTAGATAGTTGATCAGCCCATTGATTTTCTTCTCGTGGGATATTTTGAATATCAAACTTATCAAATTTCCCAGTCAACTCTTTTACTTTCGTCAAATATTTTATCATGTTGTATTCTTTTGCCTCGTACATTCCACTAATTTGTCTCTGAATTAGCTCGGAATCCGTTAAGACATTCAAAATCTTTATATCGGCCTGTATAGCCATTTCCAATCCTGCAATTAGAGCTTCGTATTCTGCTTCGTTATTGGTTACCACGAATTCTAAAGTGATGGCATAATTCATATCTTCGCCGTTTGGCCCTTGGAAATTAATTCCTGCACCTCCCTCATCTCTGCTTGATGCGCCATCGACATGCATAAGCCACGGTAGGTCATTGACGATCATAATACTGCTATCGCTTGTCGATGTCACTTCGGAGCTCGTCTCCGACAGGCTTGGAGTTTCAAGGAGGAAATCAGCAAATATTTGAGCTTTGATTGCAGTTCGTGGTCGATATTCGATCTCGTATTGTCCCAATTCTACAGCCCACTTGATTAACTTTCCCGAGGCTTCTGGCTTTGATAAAACTTGCCTCAAAGGTTGATTGGTAAGTACGATGATCTTGTATGTTTGAAAGTATGGCCGCAACCTACGCGCTGACGTTACCAAAGCCAGAACGAATTTTTCAATTGTTAAATAATTCTTTTCCGCTCCTTGCAATAATTTACTCAAATAATAAACAGGCTTGTGTTCCGAGCCCTCAATTTTTACCATAACCGAGCTTACTGCAGCCTCGGAAATAGCGATGTATATGTATAGAGGCTGTCCCTCCGTAGGTTTGGCGAGCAGGGCTGGTGAGTTCAAATATTCTTTCAGCTGCTCGAATGCATGATCGCAAGCCTCGGTCCATTCGAAGGTCTTAGCTTTTCTCAAAGTTTGAAAAAATGGTAGACTTTTATCTGCGGACCTTGATATGAATCTATTAAGGGCAACAATCTTTCCGACCAGACTTTGAACCTGAGTAATATTTCTAGGAGGCTTCATTTCAGTAATAGCACGTATCTTCTCCGGATTTGCTTCGATGCCTCTCTCATGGACCAGATAACCTAAGAATTTTCCAGACCTTACCCCAAAGGTACATTTTAAGGGGTTGAGCTTCATTCCATACTTCCTCAAGATTTTGAAGCAACGATCAAGGTGTTTAATGTGGTCTTCTTCACTCATGCTTTTTACTAGCATGTCATCGACATACACTTCCATTATTTCACCGATCAACTCTTTAAACATCAAGTTGACCAACCGTTGATAGGTTGCTCCGGCATTTCTTAATCCGAACGGCATTACTATGAAACAATATACGCCCTGTTCGGTAATGAATGCAGTCTTTTCTTGATCTCTTTCATCCATGAAAATCTGGTAGAAACCTTGGAATGCATCCATCGTACTGAAAATTGCAAAACCTGCTGTTGAGTCTACCAACAGGTCGATCCTTGGGAGAGGTAAGGATCTCTTGGACACAATTTATTTAAGTCTGTGAAATCGTTACACATTCTCCACTTGTTATCCTTCTTGTCACCTTTTGAGACAAGTACGACATTACATAGCCATTCAGTAAAGTGTATTTCTCTAATCTGTTTAGACAATAAAAGCCTTTCGACCTCTGCTTTTATTATTTTGTCCTTCACAGGGCCATGATTTCTTTTCTTTTGTCTGACCGATTTTGCGCTCGGATCTATCTTCAAAGAGTGGGTTATGACTCTTGGGTCGATCCCCACTATGTCCTCCGAGCTCCAGGCGAAAACATCTACATTTTTTCTTAAGAAATTGATCAACATGGTTTCTCCCTGTGGAGACAGTTCAGTTCCGATCCTGGTGATTTTTGTTGGATCATTTTCGATAAGCTTGACCTCTTTATGCTCTGGCGCTCGTAGAGTCAGATCTATGGGCTCTTTCCCTTTTTTATCGATCCTATCCGTATTAGGCAATTCAGGCTCATTAGAATTTTCCGTCGAAGATCCTACTGTTTTTCTTTTTGACGGTGTTAGTGGGTCGACGTTCCTTTTCAAAGATAGTGCCGTGTTGTAACAATCCCAAGCCATGCAGTGGTCGTTGACGATTTCGCCTACCCCAGAGATTGTAGGAAATTTTATTTTCTGGTGATAGGTTGACTCAACTGCTCGAAATTGGTTTAATGCCGGTCTTCCTAAGATGGCATTATAGGCGAATGGTGTTTCGACCACTAAAAACTTTATCATTTTGGTCACTCGATGAGGTTGTTCCCAAGAGTTACACTCAAATTGATAGTTCCAGCCGGAACTATTTCCAACCCTCCAAACCCTACCAGTGGCGTAGCTACTCTTTGGAGAGTTATTTTTCCCAGATTCATCTGGTTCAGCACTTCGATGGCTATTATGTTAGCCGAGCTTCCGTTGTCGATCAGGATTCTTTTGACATTGAAATCTGCAATTTTCAGCGAGACCACCATGGGAAAATCGGGGTGGTCTTCGTTATTGTCCCAATTCAGATTTATGAGGACTTCGCTCTCATCAAACCTGATTATTTGTTGGTTGGAGTTTTTACTCTCGAGTGCCCATACCTCCTTAGGGGCGATAAGTCCTTTTTCTAGAGATCGTGCAGTCTTGCGCCTTGCATTCCGACTATCTCCCCCTGCTGGGCCACCAGAGATTACATGTATAGTACCATTGATCCGATCGTCATCGATATCGCCGGGGTGCATGATTACTGGGAGATCTATCACGAGGACTTCTATTTTCTTCCCTCCTTCTAGGACTTCTCGTCCTTTGTCTCCGATCTGCTCTATCAATGAATTCATTCAATTTACCCTGTTGAATCAATTTTTCGATTTCTTGTTTCAGGTGATAACAGTCCTCGGTCCTATGACCGTGAGCTCGATGGTACCTACAATATAAATCGTAGTTCTTTGCCCCGGGTTTAGCCTGTGTGATTCTTTTTGCTGGGGGGATTAAATTACTTCTTTCCAGTATCACCAGGATGTCTTCTCTTGGGGCATTTAGTTTTGTAAACTCCACATAACTAATTCGATCTCTTATATTCCTTTCTGGAGATCGAGGCCTGAGGTAGACATTGGGTCTTTTCTCAAGGTTACTCCCATTGTGTTCTAATCTTTGAAATACGTTTCCTCTTCGGGGAAATCGATCGTAATCCGTGACCCTTTGCATTGGGGGTTTTTCAGGTTTTCTCGATCCTGAAGTCGATGCTTTATTCTTATTTTTGTCTTTGAAAGAATTCATCTCTTCTTGAGTCATATATTTGGAGGCCAACATCATGATTTCTGCAAAGGTTCTTGGCTGCTTTCGACTCAAAGCGTTGCCAAATTGCCTATTTTTTGTCAGATCTAATAGAATTGATATGATGTAATCAATATTTAGAGAGTCGATCTTCAAAAGTTCCACATTGAACCTCGCTAACCAAGTTCTTAAGGACTCCCCATCTTGCTGGGTTATAGTTCCTAGATAGCTCATGGGGAGCTTTTGTTTTTTCTGGCTGGCAAATTGTTGTTCTAGCTTGTTGCATAACTCTCTAAAACTGAAGATCGAGTTAGGCGGTTGTTTTCCGAACCAATCCAGTGCTAGCCCCTCGAAAGTTGTGATCATCAACTTGGCCGTATACTCCGCTGAATGAGCATACAAGCTCATTATGTTTGTGAAACTAAAGATATAGTCGGTCGGATCACTGGTTCCGTCATATCTGGGAAGTCGGGCAGGTATGGTCCCGGAGGCCTGTGCCTCTCTTATTTCTTGGCAGAATGGAGAACATGTTGCTATGCTTTCCTGGACCTCCCGGGAGCGTGGCCAAGGTTGTCTCATGGTTAATAACCTTTGCTCTAATCGTTCCTCGACCATCCTTTCTATATCTCTTTCAGATATTCTTCTAGTAGCTTGTCGATTGACAACTGGGGGTTCCTCCATGTGATCGATAGGGACAACTGTGTGTTCCTTGGACAAGTGTGGTTCAGGACGAGCATTAACTCTTGCCTGATTAGTCCTTCGACCAAGGTGCCTTCCAGCTACGTTTGGGGGGGGGGGGGGGGAAGACTTGAGATCGTTGGTCTGCATCCGGATTCTCTGCTTGAGTTGACAGACGATCGTTATTTTCCCGAGGTTCCCTGTCATTATTAACCGCCCTCGAGGGACGAACAGCAGCCCTCGTTGGTCCCGCGGCTGCCGGAGTTGGAAGAATTTGAGGAAAAAATGAACTTAACAGCTGAGCAATTTGTAGTATTTTCTCCTGGTCAGCCGGTAGCGGTGAGACAGGGACGGAGTGGATGGGTGAGTTAGGAGCCCGACTTGCGCTAGGAGTTTGTCGTCCTCCCATGTTTTGATTGATGTTTGCGTTTGGAGCAATGTGTTCCTCTACAGGATCTAAATTTTGCTGATTTGCCGGAGGCTGCGTATCGTTAGCGCTGATCCTTTGGGAATTTTCATGCAAGTTATCCATAGCACGAGAAGGTCGAGAATTCGTGCTTCTTCCTGCGTTACGTGTGCTTTTCCTTGGATTGGCCATATTTCGATCGAGTAATTAACCTTGCCCCACGGTGGGAGCCAACTGATTTAACCGAATTTCGTCTTAGGTTTAATCTCAGTAATTTATTTAAGATCACAATATTATGTATTAAGGGTTTGGTTAAAGTACTCAGGATGGTGCAATTCAAGAACAAGCAAAATAATATAATCGTGTATAAAGTAATTATATGAAAGGCGAACAGTAGTAGTATATTTTGTAGGTCAAATTCTGGATCCTTAATACAATGTAGGATTCGCTCTTTATAATATTCCCCTGTCCTAACTGAACTAGGAGTCCTATTTAGCCTAGGAATCCTGCATGGCCTAGGAGTATCGCATGGCCCATTAAGTCCCCTGAAACGGACAGTAGGTCGACCAGAGTAGGTCGACCAGATATGTATTTGGTTGGTCGAGCCGATCTCACAGTTTAAATAGGTCGGATCGATCTTGATTCTCCTCGGATATTCCTAGCTGGTTATATGTGCAAAATAGCCCTCATCATGGACACAATTTATTCAAGTCTGTAAAACCGTTGCACATTCTCCACTTGTTATCCTTCTTGTCACCCTTTGAGACAAGTACGACATTACATAGCCACTCAGTAAAGTGTATTTCTCTAATCTGCTTAGACAATAAAAGCCTTTCGACCTCTGCTTTTATTATTTTGTCCTTTACAGGGCCATGATTTCTTTTCTTTTGTCTGACCGGTTTTGCGCTCGGATCTATCTTCAAAGAGTGGGTTATTATTCTTGGGTCGATCCCCACTATGTACTCCGAGCTCCAGGCGAAAATATCTACATTTTCCCTTAAAAAATTGATTAACATAATTTCTCCCTGTGGAGACAGTTCAGTTCCTATCCTGGTGATTTTGGTTGGATCATTCTCGATTAACTTGACCTCTTTATGCTCTGGCGCACGTAGAGTCAGATCTATGGGCTCTTTTCCTTTTTTATCGATCCGATCCGTGCTAGGCAACTCAGGATCATGAGATCTTTCCGTCGAAGATCCTACTGTTTTTCTTTTTGACGGTGTTAGAGGATCGACGTTCCTTTTCAAAGATAGTGCCGTGTTGTAACAATCCCAAGCCATACAGTGGTCGTTGACGATTTCGCCAACTCCAGAGACTGTAGGAAATTTTATCTTCTGGTGATAGGTTGACACAACTGCTCGAAATTGGTTTAATGCCGGTCTTCCTAAAATGGCATTATAAGCAAATGGTGTTTCAACCACTAAAAACTTTATCATTTTGATTACTCGATGAGGTTTGTTTCCAAGAGTTACACTTAAATTGATGGTTCCAGCTGGAATTATTTCCGATCCTCCAAATCCTACCAGTGGCGTAGCTACTCTTTGGAGAGTTATTTTTCCCAGGTTCATCTGGTTCAGCACTTCGATGGCTATTATGTTAGCCGATCTTCCGTTGTCGATCAGAATTCTCTTGACATTGAAATCGACAATTTTCAGCGAGACCACCATGGGAAAATCGGGGTGGTCTTCGTTATTGTCCCAATTCAGATTTCTGGGGACTTCGCTCTCATCGAACTTGATTATCTGTTGGTTGGAGTTTTTACTCTCGAGCGCCCATACCTCTTTAGGGGTGATAATCCCCTTTTCTAGAGATCGTGCGACCTTTCGTCTGGCATTCCGACTACCCCCCCTGCTGGTCCACCAGAGAGCATATGTATAGTACCATTGACCTGGTCATCATCGATTTCATTTCTTCGGGGCGCACGGTTACTGGGAGATCTATCACGGGGACTTCTATTCTCCTCCCTCCTTTTAGGACTTCTTGTCCTTTGTCTTCTCCGATCTGCTCTATCTATGAATTCATTCAATTTACCCTGTTGAATCAATTTTTCGATTTCTTGTTTCAGGTGATAACAGTCCTCGGTCCTATGACCGTGAGCTCGATGGTACCTACAATATAAATCGTAGTTCTTTGCCCCGGGTTTGGCCTGTGTGATTCTTTTTGCTGGGGGGATTAAATTATTTATTTCCAGTATCACCAGGATGTCTTCTCTTGGGGCATTTAGTTTTGTAAACTCCACATAACTGATTCGATCTCTTATATTGCTTTCTGGAGATCGAGGCCTGAGGTAGACATTTGGTCTTTTCTCAGGGTTATTCCCGTTATGCTCTAATCTATGGAATACGTTTCCTCTTCGTGAAAACCGATCGTAATCCATGGCTCTCTGCATTGGGGGTTTTTTAGGTTTTTTGGGTCCCGAAACGGACGCTTTCTTATTTTTATCTTTGAAAGAGTTCATCTCTTCCTGGGTCATATATTTGGAAGCTAAAGTCATGATTTCAGCGAAGGTTCTTGGCTGTTTCCGACTTAACGCGTTACCAAACTGCCTATTCTTGGTTAGATCGAACAGAATAGATATAATATAATCAATATTCGGGGAATCGATCTTCAGTAGTTCAACATTGAACCTTGCTAACCAAGTTCTTAAGGATTCTCCATCTTGCTGGACTATAGTTCCCAAATAACTCATGGGAAGCTTTTGTCTTTTCTGACTAGCAAATTGCTGTTCCAGCTTGTTGCATAATTCTCTAAAACTGAAGATCGAATTGGGCGGTTGTTTTCCGAACCAATCCAGTGCTAACCCCTCGAATGTTGTGATCATCAACTTGGCCGTATACTCTGCTGAATGAGCATACAAGCTCATTATATTTGTGAAACTAAAGATATAGTCGGTCGGATCACTGGTTCCGTCATATCTGGGGAGCCGAGCAGGTAAAGATCCAGAAGCATGTGCTTCCCTAATTTCTAAGCAGAAAGGGGAACAGACAGCTATACTATCCTGTATTTCTCGGGAACGAGGCCAAGGTTGTTGCAAAGTCAAAAGCCTTTGTTCCACTCGCTCCTCTACCATCCTCTCTATGTCTCTTTCGGAGAATCTCCTAGTTGCTTGTCGATTGACAACTGGGGGCTCCTCCACGTCATCGATAGGGATAACTGTCTGTTCCTTGGACAAGTGTGGTTCAGGACGAGATTTGAGATCGTTGGTCTGCATCTGGACTCTCTGCTTGAGTTGACAGACGATCGTTATTTTCCCGAGGTTCCCTGTCATTATTAACCGCCCTCGAGGGACGAACTGCAGCCCTCGTTGGTTCCGCGACTGCCGGAGTTGGAAGAATTTGAGGAAAAATTGAACTCAAAAGCTGAGCAATTTGTAGTCCTCCCACGTTTTGGATGGGTGAGTTAGGAGCCCGACTTGCGCTAGGAGTTTGTCGTCCTCCCACGTTTTGATTGATATTTGCGTTTGCTGCAATGTGTTCCTCTACAAGATCTAAATTTTGCTGATTTGCCGGAGGCTGCGTATGGTTAGCGTTGATCCTTTGGGAATTTTCAGGCAAGTTATCCATAGCACGAGAAGGTCGAGAACTCGTGCTTCTTCCTGCGTTACGTGTGCTTTTCCTTAGATTGACCATATTTCGATCGAGTAATTAACCTGGCCCCACGGTGGGCGCCAACTGATTTAACCGAATTTCGTCTTAGGTTTAATCTCAGTAAATTATTAAAGATCACAATTTTATGTATTAAGAGTTTGGTTAAAGTACTCAAGATGGTGCAATTCAAGAACAAGCAAACTAATATAATCGTATAGATAACAATAATATGAAAGGCGAACAGTTGTAGTATATTTTGTAGGTTAAATTCTGCATCCACAATACAATGTAAAATTCGCTATTTATAATATTCCCCCCTGTCCTAACTGAACTAGGAGTTCTATTTAGCCTAGGAATCCTGCATGGCCTAGGAGTACCGCATGGCCCAATAAGTCTTCTGGATCGGACATCAGGTCGATCAGATACATTTTGTCAGGTCGAGCCGATCTTGCTGTCTATGCGGGTCTGATCGATCTTGATTCTCCTAGAAAAACCCTAGCTGGTTATATGTGCAAAATAGCCCTCATCAAGTCTACACTGAAATCGGCTCAACGCCTCTCCGGAAGTCCAGCATCCGCTGCTTCTGTCAGTCAGTCAGCACTGCCAATTCCTTGACATCAATCGTCAATCCTCAGCAACCAGCAGGACATGCCCGCCTGAAGTCCAGCACCGCCGCTCAAAGTAAGCCGCAAAGCTACTTCCGCCTTTAGCAAAGCTGTCTCGAGCGAAACCATTCGATATCAAGCAAAATAGCACGCTGCAACGTCATGTAAGTGCCCACGTAATTACATGGCAACCTCGTCAAGTAGCCATCTGCTTGATGAGTCCGCCGTCAAGTAGCTATCTGCTTGACAGCAATCGGTTGAGTAGCCATCTGCTCAATTGATGCCCTTTCCAGCGGCCACCCGTTGGTTAGGAGCCCGATTGGTAGCCATCTGCCAAGGTTGGGCGACCCGTTGATGATGGTTCTCTATCATCAGTGTTACTTTCTGTCAACAAGCTGCACTATCATATATCATCAGCTCATTTGGTGGTTCTACCTGCCAATCAAGGAGTATTTTTTCAGAACTTAATAGAGTCATCAACTCGTTTGGCAGATGCATGCCAATACAGGAGATCTTTTATCGTTTTGCATATTTTGTAACATTTGTAGATCAGGGAACTCACTGATTTCTTTTATAATTAATGGAAGCATTTGGTCCATATCTCATGGTTTTTGTTAAAGTATGCTTTACGTTAACGGATTTTCATTGATGCACTAGTTTGTTAAGTTTATGTCTTTAAAGTCAAGTTACATATTAAACTGATTGATTGTCAACTCATTTACTGAATTGATTCGTAAATTCATTGATATATTGAGTAAGCCATCAATTGGCCGTGAAACTTTGGCATATCAGAAAGGTTATCATAAATTATTTAAGTCCTGCGGCCAGGCAGGCATGGAAAAGAACTAAGGGTAGTGTTTGCCTACTCTGCCATAATTAATTGATTAGGAGTCAGTTTCATCAGGACATCTTACATAGATATCAATATGTCCTTAGCAGGACATTTAAATTATTACTACACTGATGTCAACATGTCCAATTTTAAATCGTTATGTTTGCACGTACAAACATTGGCACGCCCGCAATCATTACACATCATATCGAGCCATTTGCACATCGAGGCAATCGGTGTCAAATTTATAGCAAACAATATTTTGGCACGCCAAGTGGGACTTGATAATCTTTTTGCCAAAAAGTCAATCAGTTGATGCTAAACGATTAATCTTTTGCTGTTGTCAGATGATACCACAGATAACGCGAAAGACTCGATCTAGCTTGACGAGGACACGCTCTGATCTAACGCACTCTCTGGAAAATCTGTCCACTGTCCCGCTAACTATGGAAGGGATTGACAAGATAGAAGAACTGACAACGGAGGTCAACAACTTCACTAAGGACCTTGAGGCCAAACAGGTAGAATGGTCAAATGTTGTCAGTAAGTTCGAGAACATGCTAGGCTCGGCCACTGCAGCCAGTCAGGCCAATACTGAAGCCAGCAATACTGTAAACACTTCCCTGATGCATCTGGAATAAAAAATGGCTATGCTTGCTGAGAGCATCAATACCCTTGCCAACGGGATACAATCGCAGGCCTGGACAGGGCCGCCTAAAAACTCTGTTGATAAAGGCAAGGGACCCGCAATACATATCGGGGGTAGTGGATCAAGGGATGAAACGCCCTACAAACAGGGCAACGGACAAGCTAATGTCCTTGACAAGAAAGGAAGTACGTCCAAGGCCAGGTACCAACGCCCAGACTCGGGGGGCAAGTCGGAGGAAGAACGATCAGAGGCCATGGGATATGGCCCAGAGGGATATCAGGCCATCTCATCGGCCTATGATAGAACAAATCGAGCCATGGAAGGTCAGGATGACCTGTTGACGATGAATCAGGCTCAAGAGATGTTCGTAAGGACACAAGGGAATAGGGCATCAAGGTATAATAAGCCGCATCCAGAATACATTGATCAGGTGCCATTCCCGATGAACTACAGGGCACCCAACTTTACCTTGTTTTCAGGAGAAGGATCCCAATCTGCCACTGAGCATCTAGCTCGATTCTCTCTGGAATGTGGCAACTTAAGCAATGAGCTGAAGTTGAAGTTGTTCCCAAACTCACTTACCGGCATGGCGTTCCACTGGTACGCCAACCTGAAAAATCATGATGGCACAATATCATGAGGATTTGTTTGAACTGACCGATCCTGCGGTCCGATATGAAAGGGTCCTAAGGGATGAAAACGGACGACACCCCAGAGGGAACTACCACTGATTTAACCGAATTTCGTCTTAGGTTTAATCTCAGTAAATATTTAAGAAAGAACAATATTATATTTAGGGGTATGGTTAAAGTACTCAGGATGGCGCAATTCAAGAATAAGCAAAGCAATATAATCGTGTATCAAATAACAATATGAAAGGCGAACAATAGTAGTGTATTTCGTAGGTTAAATTTTGGATCCTCAATACAATGTAAAATCCATTATTTATAATCATTCCCCCGTCCTAATTGAACTAGGAGTCCTATTTAGCCTAGGAATCCTGCATGGCCTAGGAGTACAACATGGCCCATTAAGTCCTCTGGGTCGGACAATAGGTCGAGCAGATATGTTTGGCGGATCGAACCGATCTCGTGGTTCAAGCAGGTCGGATCGATCTTGATTCTCCTCGGATATTCCTAGTTGGTTATATGTGCGAAATAGCCCTCATCAGTACTCCCTCACTTCTCGAGCGTAATCGTGGTTGTAGCTCGTAGAAGTAGATGTAGTATTTACCTTGGTCTTTTCATCGTTCATGAAATATGCCTTATTAAAAACCTAGTTCGGAAAAACCCTCTTCGGGATAAAAACCGAACGAGGAAAAAAGAGTGCATATCCGTTTGAACTTTCTACGAACAGACACGTACTTTGGTTAACGTGTGTCAGATGACGGCAGGGTCTTTTCACAATTTTGATTGGCGGGAATATGAAGAGACGCGAAGGGTTGAATCTTGTCTTTTCACCGCCCATATATATAATCAAAATTAGCGGGATATTTCACTTTTTACCCCAGGTATTTAGATCTTCTAGCAGTAAAAGCTTAGGTCGACAATCTTGCCGTTTTCTTATTTTTCCGAGTCGTATTATTTCAAAGGCCGATGGCTTCGACTTCGCGAAATCCCCATTCCTCAACTCAAAATGCAGAAGAACAAGTACCACCTAATATCTCTAATCCTGACATCCCTTCATCTGATGACGAAGGAGCAGACAATTCTCAAGTAGAGGAAGTCAGAAATTATGCTGAAAGAGAAGTTGATAGCCTGGTGGTGGAAATTATTCCAGAGGAAGAGATGGTGTCAAGGGCATCCAAAAAATCTAAAACGTCTCAACCTCAAATTTCTGACCCTGTGGAACTCTTTCCTTCTCGATGGAAAGAAGAGGATCTGCCTTTTTTGAAGAAGAAATACGGCCGCTATTTCCCGTCGGATTTTGAGATTATTATTCCTTCTTCCGAGGAGAGAGTCAATACTCCTCCCGCCAACTGTCGAGCTTTCTATACGTCCCACTTCGAGCACGGGCTCCGTTTTACACTTTCTTCGATTCTTCGTCAATTCCTGGAGACCTTCATTGTCTCATTGACTCAACTCGTTCCGAATGCCATAGCCTTTATTATGGCATTTTCTGTTTTAATGGTCGCACGAGGTCTGCAACCCTCGTTCCGTAATTTTCTTCACTTTTTTCGACTATCCGTATCGACCTCCTCCAATAGAGGCTATTATTATGTTAGTCAAAGACCTGGCTACGCAGTCCTTGAAAATGCTATTTCGAGCAACAGAACGGAGTGGAAATCAAATTTCTTCTTTGTTAAGGCTCCGACCGTGCATATCCTCGAAAATGGAGAAACCGAGGAGTTTACGCATGACTGGGGATACAATGATTCCTGGGTATATGGTGGTCGAAAAGTGATCGGTGAAATGGCCCCGGACGACCAATTTTCATCCGCTATTATCGAGGAGATGAGATTAAATAAGTACCAATCAGCTTATTTGATCGGAGAGATCTTTCTTCGGAAAGCTGGACTGAGTTCTTTGAATTTTCCATTCCATCGGATAATCGATCTCTAGGTAAGATCATTTCCTAACTCCACTTTATTCATAAAAGGATTTATGAATTCGTCATTTACTAACATCTATCTTCTCCCCAATGCAGCCACCATGGTCGAGAACTGCCGTTTTTCAGTGGTCGGAAAATCTGTTCTTTCGAACTCGAAAAAGTCCTGGGGTAAAGCCCCCATAGAGCAAAAGGAATCTAGAAAAAGGAGAAGGAACCAATTCCAAGATCTGGAGGATATTGAGGAGGAGTCGTCCGAGAATGCTAATCCTATCCGAATAGCTCCTCCTCTTTCTGGTCTAACTTCCTCAGACATACCGACTTCAAGCTCTCGTTCAGGTCGCGGTTATCCTCCCAAAAATTTTAGGGAGAAATATGGCATTCTGGGTAGTAAAGATTGGCCCGAACGTAATCCTACCGGCCCTGAAGTCTAAAGAAGAACTCAATTTTTTGATAAAGGAGGAGAGTATTTTACTCACGTCGGAGATACTAGTCATCAAGCTTCTTTAGTAGACATGATTGAGAGTCATCTTCAAGGAAAACGGGCAGCCGGTTATTCCGAGAAGGATTCATTGGTGTCTGACGATAAGGAGAATGTGGTTGATAAATCCATTCGAGTTCTTCTTTCCTCGACCTTTGTCCGAGACGTGGAGAGGACCATTAGGAAGAAACCCCTCGAACAACTAGCGAGGGCAGCTCACGCTCATGAAGTGGTAATATTATTTGGCTCCCTCTATTCTTTTAACAGTCCTCAATATTCTTCTTGGTTTTTCTTTAGACAAATTCTCCTTACCACATGCCGGTAATGCCTAGGTGTCTGCGCTATATGATATGGCATTGCATAGGGATCAATGCAAATATGTTGAGGAAGGCAACAATATTTTAATCGCCAGGGTTAAGGAGCTTGAAGATCAACTTGCTCAGGTCGGTAATCCTCGAGCTTCCGCTGCCACTTTATCCGATCCTCTCGCTAATCCTAATTTGGAGACCGACAATCCTCATATTATTAGTATGATGACGGATTCTAGCCGATACCAGGCGCAGGTCGACCAATTGACTCGAGAAATGGAAGAGCAACGAGTTGCGCATGCCACCCTCGTTAGCAAACTTGAGTCGGATATTGATATTCTTCGATCCCAACTCGCGACCAAGGAAGATGAATCTTCTGACTTAGAGAGGGTCATAGATGAGCACCAATCTTCAGACGTCGAGCCCATAGTCCGAGAGTTTCTCAATTCCCCCGTGCATACTGCCATAATTCATCAAAAGATTGGAGGTTTGCTCTTAAGCTCGTTCTATAAGGGTGTCGATCAATTAATCGAGTCTGGGCAGATCCCTGATAAGCGTGAAGAATATCGCAAAGTTATGGCCATTGAAAAGGACCGACGTCTTCAAGACTATCCTTCCGATTGCTTATCCTCTGTTGAGTATAGTAACCATCCATTGGCTCACCTAGTTGAGGAGTATGGAACCCCAATTCCTGTTCCAACACCTGATTTGGAATTAATAAAGGATCTCATGGAGAATCAAGCAGGCGAAGAGGAAGGCGACGATGCCGAGGAGGATATCGAAGGAGGCCATGTCGACGAAGGGAATGAAGAAGGAGAGGAAGGTCGTCCCCCAAGGAAACCAATTCACCCAGTTAGGATGTTTTTTATGATTTTCCTTTAATTTGTTGTAAAGCTAGGTCTTTTAAATCTCGTAGAACATGTAAAATTCCTTTTATGATATATGATTTTAACTCAGATATACTTCGTCGTTATGATGATCATATTACGTCTTTGATGACCCGCTTTTGCCTTATATTTGAATTTTTACTGTGCGCGCCAAGGTCCGAGGACATAATTGTCACTTCCTTAGCTATATATAAAGGTAAATCTTTTGGGGTTTTACCGCGCGTCCCCACTTGTAATATAAAATTTTCTTGCTGTTGATCGGAGCTCTTAGTTCGATATTTCAAAGGAATTCCTGATTTTCAGACCATGAGTTCCAACCTTTTTTCTGGAGCTGCCAAACGATCCCAACGGGGTTTACCTCGTCGAGATACTCCGAGAAAGAAATCCCGAACCGACGGTTCAGATCAATCATCTTTCCAGGGAGGAGCTTCCTCTCGGGAAACTATTCCTCGATATGATCCGAAATTATCCTCGTCAAGCGAAAACTCAAAAGAAATCCCTTCAACTAGGGAAATCACGAATTCCTCGACGGGGTTTTCTAATGCCCCGATCCGCAGTCCAATTGTCGATCCGAAAGTGCTGGAGGCTTACCAGAGTGAGGGTTCTCGCTCTACTTCTTCTCCTCTCATAGAGCAAACATTAAACGAGGAGTCACGAACTGTTTCTCCCCCTCCAGTCGTCCATACGACGAACGAGGAAACTCAAGCTATTTCTCCTGCTCTCGGGAAAAAAACAACAAATGAGGAGTCACGAACTGTTTCTCCTCCTCCAGTCGTCCATACAACGAACGAGGAAACTCAAGTTATTTCTCCTGCTATCGGGGAACAAACAACAAATGAGGAGTCACGAACTGTTTCTCCTTTTCCAGATGAACGATCAGTGGATGAACATTCCCCCTCAGGCCGAGATGCAACAAATCAATCTACAAGTCGAGAGGGTTGTGCACAGGTCGTGGCTACTGCTCCTAATTCTGTGATTGCTGCTCCCAATTCTGAGATCGATCCGACTCTGCAATTAAGGGGGCCTGTGGAAGATATTCCAGAATCTTTCTTTGCCCCTCTGCGTTCTCAGGTCGTTGTTTCGACCTCTCAAGATACTCAAGTCGTCTCTCCTGCCCGTATATCTCAAGGTGTGTCGAAAACTGGGTCGGGTCCCAATCGTTCTGGTTTTGAAACTATTTCTGACGACCCGTCTCTTTTAGACGAACGTCCATTCAAGGAGCAGGTCGAAGAGAGAACTGAGTTTGATATGAGCCGATCAGGTGGGGTTTCAATTGATGCCAGTATTCCAACCTCCCTTGAGCCTGATGGGGTTTCTTGGAATTTGGGAATGGGTACAATTTTGCCTAAGGAGCTTGAGAAATTGAAGAACCACTCTTCTTTGCGGCTTGTCCAGTCCATTTTCAAACGTTTGGAAATGGTAAGTGTATTTTGTTATTGTCAAAAGAGATCTAGGCGTTTTAGTTTTCTCATCCATATCTTTCGAAAAACAGGCTAAGCATGAAGCTCTCCAGCTCGGGATACAAAATGACGAATCTTACTTTGCTCGAGAAGAATCCATCGAACGGGTAAACTCAATTGCTGTTGCTCATCGATTGCTGATGACTGAGGTTGAGCATCTCCGAGCTACCACTGAGAGGCTCACTAGAGAGAAGGAAGAGCTTGCTCGAGTAAATAGCAGTTTGGAGGCTGATAAAGAGCAGCTTACTAAGGAGAAAACAGATCTTCTTCAATTGAAAGATCTGGAGTTTGACAGGGGTTTTTCTCTTGGATATGAGCAGCGTGCCCAAGAAATGATGACTTATCTTGGTTATCCGACAATTCCTGCTCATATTCACGAAACAGTAGACAAAGACCTTACTCCTGATCATACTCCCGAACAGTAGACAAGGGTCTTTCTTCATTTTTTTTTTTTTTTTTTTTTTTTTTTTTTAGAAAGTGTAAATATATATTTTGCCTGATGAATGGAAGATCATGTTTTTTGTTCGATTTCTGCGTCTTCTCGACCGACTTGCCAATAAATAACTTCTTTCAATTATTCTTAGAAGATGAGAAGTCAATTTGGTAGGCGTGCCGAAAGTGTAGGAACGGTTCGTATGCTCTGTCCGTTGATTGATTAATTCCCCATAGTATAAATAACTTATTGGAGAAGTAGGAAAAATGAAAGACTGAAATAATATGCCTCCCCTGAACAGTTCAATTTGGTTTTTATGGCCTGTTGACTATGGTGGAGATATCAAACCAGATAGTTTTTTGGATAGGCGAGAGCTGGTTAGTTCATTAAAAATTGTGTTTTGTGCATGCATGCTCGAAAACTTGCCCCCAAGGCATGGAGAACGAACCTGTCTCAATTGTATGACAGCAAAGTTCTTCCCTTCTCATTGTGCTTTAGCTTGATACTGTGATCGACCCTAGATGCAGCATGCCTCCTGGTTACTATGTGGCCCATTTAGAGGTCGGTAATTCACCAGCATCAGCAAATATACGCACTTCTGCATGTTCCTCGTTTCTATGCAGTGGTAGTAGTCTGAGGAGAAGGTCGAATTGAAGGAGCAGATCATTCCGAGGAGTAGCAAAGTAGGACTAGTGTTTGAAATAATTGTAATTAGATCCTTGAATATAAATGTAGTTTTTTCGTGATGATATGGCTGTACTTGTGAAATGTAATGATCCTCCCAAAGATCTGAATAAAATCAATTATTCTTTGTATGTTCCGTTCGATAACAATGATCGATCATTTTTCCGATACTGCGAATCATCCTTATAACGCATTAAATCTGGACCGTTGATAGGACCTCAATGTAACACCATTGGATCCTTTATCCCCTGCCTATAAAAAGATCACTCCATTCCTCTCCACCTCTCAGAAGATGAAGTCATTCAAGATGAATATTTATTGTTATAAGTATCATCAAGCACCAAATTTGTCAGTTTATCTATTTAGGAGTTCGAGATTTGGTATGGGAGGAATTGGAAAGATGAGATCTCCATCTTATGCGGTGATGGTCGGGTAAATCTCATAATTGGGGATTAGGTGTGATTTAACCGGATTTCGTCTTCGGTTTAATATCAGTAAATTTATTAAGAAACAGTTTAGATTTAAGGGTTTGGTTAAAGTACTCAGGATGGTGCAATTCAAGAATAAGCAAAGTAATATAATCGAATATCAAATAACAATATGTAAGGCGAACAGTAGTAGTATATTTCGTAGGTTAAATTCTGGATCCTTGATACAATGCAAGAGTCACTATTTATAATATTCCTCCTGTCCTAACTAAACTAGGAGTCCTATTTAGCCTAGGAATCCTGCATGGCTTAGGAGTACCGCATGGCCCATTAAGTCCCCTAGATCGGACAGTAGGTCGATCAGATATGTTTAGGCGGGTCGAGCCGATCTCGCTGTTTATGTAGGTCGGATCGATCTCGATAATATGTGCAAAATAGCCCTCATCAGTACTCCCTCACTTCTCGAGCGTAATCGAAGCTGGAGCTCGTAGAAGTAGAAGTAGTAATTGGTTTAAACCTTCCATCATTCGTGAGATATGCCTCATTAAAAACCTTGTTCGGAAAAACCCTTTTCGGGATAAAAACTGAACGAGGAAAAAAGAGTGCATACCCCTTTGAACCTTCTACGTACAGACACGTCTTTAGGTTAGCGTGTGTCAGACCATGGCAGCGTCTTTTCTTGACTTTAATTGGCGGGAATATGAAGAGGCGCGAAGGGTTAAATCTGTCTTTTCACTGCCCATATATATAGTCGAAAATAGCGGGATATTTCACTTTTTACCATAGATATTTAGATCCTCTAGCAGTAAAAGTTTACATCGATAGTTTACCCATTTACTTATTTTCTCGAGCACCTTACTTCCAAATACAGAAAATGGCTTCGACTTCACAGAATCCTCCTTCCCCTACTCAAAATGTAGGAGAACTAGTTCCACCTAATATTCCCAATCCTGATATCCCTTCTTCTGATAATGAAGCAGTAGACAATTCCCAAGCAGAAGAAGTTAGAGATTATGCCGAGGATGAAGTTGATAGCTTGGTCGTGGAAATTATTCCAGAGGAAGAGATGATTTCGAGGGCATCCAAGAAGTCTAAAACGGCCCAACATCAAATTTCTGCCCCTGTGGAACTTTTTCCTTCTCGATGGAAAGAAGAAGATCTACCTTTTCTGAAGAAGGAATATGGTCGCTACTTCCCATCGGAATTTGAGATTATTATTCCTTCTTCCGAAGAGAGAGTAAATACTCCTCCTCCCAACTGTCGAGCTTTTTATACGTCCCACTTCGATCATGGGCTTCGCTTTCCCCTATCTTCAATTCTTCGTCAATTTTTGGAGACATTCCTAGTTTCATTGACCCAACTTGTTCCGAACGCCATAGCCTTTATTATGGCATTCTCTGTTTTGATGGTCGCACGAGGTCTGCAGCCCTCGTTTCGTAATTTTCTTCACTTTTTCCGATTTTCCGTATCGACCTCCTCCAATAGAGGTTACTATTATGTTAGTCAGAGACCTGGGTATGCTGTTCTGGAAAATGCCATTTCGAGCAACAACACGGAGTGGAAATCAAACTTCTTTTTCGTCAAAGCTCCGACTGTGTCTATTCTTGTGAATGGGGAAACAGAGGAATTCCCTTATGACTGGGGGTACGATGACTCTTGGATATATGGTGGTCGGAAGGTGACCGGTCAGATGACCCAGATGATCAATTTCCATCTGCTTTGATCGAGCAGATGAGATCTAATAAATACCAATCGGCCTACTTGATCGGAGAAATCTTTCTTAGGAAGGCCGGATTGAGTTCTCTGGATTTCCCTATCCCCGTGGATGATCGATCTCTAGGTTAGATTCTTTTACTAGTAGTAACTTTATTACACGACATCGTCATTTCTTAACGTTTATTGTTTTGTGTTGTAGCTTCTATGGTCGACAACTGTCGCTTCTCTGTGGTTGGGAAATCTGTTCTTTTGAACTCGAAAAAATCTTGGGGTAAAGCTCCCATAGAGCAGAAGGAATCTCGAAAAAGGAGAAGAAATCAATTCCAAGATCTGATAGATGTTGATGAGGAATCATCTGAAAGTGCAGACCCTATTCGAGTTGCTCCCCCGCTCTCTGGTCCTACTTCTTCCGATATACCTTCTTCCAGCTCTCGCCCAGGTCGCGGTTATCCACCCAAAGCTTTTAGGGAGAAATTTGGCATTCTGGGTAGTAAGCACTAGCCTGAGCGGAATCCTACCGGCCCTGAAGCTAAAAGAAGAACTCAATACTTTGATAGAGAAGGAGAGTACTTCACTCATGTTGGAGATACTAGCCATAAAGCTTCTTTGGTAGACATGATTGAGAGTCATCTTCAAGGAAAAAGGGCGGCCGGATATTCTGAGAAGGATGCAATGATAACCGATGACAAGGAGCATGTCCTCGACAAATCCATTCGACTTCTTCTATCCTCGACCTTTGTTCGTGGTGTGGAAAGGACAATTAAGAAAAAACCCCTCGTACAGTTTGCAAGGGCAGCACATGCTCACGAAGTGGTAATATTCCTCAATTTCTTCTGATCTTCTAATAATCTATAATATTCTATTTGAAGGTTATTCAGAAATTTTCCTTGTTACAGGCGGGTAATGCCTTGGTGTCCGCTTTATACGATATGGCATTGCATAGGGATCAATGTGATTTTGTCGAAGAAAGCAACAGAATCTTGAATGCTAGGGTCAAAGAACTTGAAGAGCAACTTGCTCAGGTTGGTAATTCTCGAGCTTCCGCTGCGACTCAATCTGCTCCTCTTGCCAATGAGAATTTGGAAACTGATAATCTGCATATCATTGGTATGATGACGGATACTAGTCGATATCAGGCCCAGGTCGAACAGTTAACTCGAGAACTGGACGAGCAGCGAGTTTCGCATACCACTGTAGTTAGCAAATTGGAGTCGGATATTGCCTTACTTCGATCTCAACTCGCGGCAAAGGAAGACGATTCTACTGATTTGGAAAAGATCATAGACGAGCATCGAGCTTCCGAGGTCGAGCCCATCGTTCGAGAGTTTCTAGATTCTCCAGTACATACGGCTATAATCCATCAAAAAATTGGGGATTTACTCTTGAGCTCATTCTTTAAGGGGGTCGACCAATTAATTGAGTCAGGACAAATTCCTGATAAGCGTGAGGAATATCGTCGGATCATGGGTATTGAGAAAGATCGAAGACTTCAAGACTATCCTCCTGATTGCTTACCTTCAACTGTGTACAGTAATCATCCTCTGGCTCATTTAGTTGATGAGTATGGAACCCCGTTTTCCGTGCCAGCCCCGGATTATGAGCTAATAAAGAACATTTTGGAGGATCGAGCAAATGAAGATGGAGATGATGACGAGGAGGAGGATATCGAAGGAGACCAAGTTGACGAGGGGAATGAAGAAGAGAAAGAAAGATCGTCCCCGAAAGAAACCAACTCCCAAGCTTAGGATGTTTTTAAGATTATTTTCTTTATTTTCTTCTTTTATCTTGTGTAGTAACCCTTGTAGGATATGTAAAAAATCATTTTTTGATCAATACAAGACTTTTGGAATGAAATATTCATCGTCGTTTCGATGATCACATAGCATATTCGTTGATCCACTCTGTTATTTATTTGAAAACTTACTGCGATAAGGACATAAATGTCATTTCCTTTACTATATATAAGGGTAAAACCTTCAAAATTTTACCGCGCGTCCCCACTTGGAATATAAAATTTTTCTGTTGTTGATCGGAGCTCACAGTTCGACAATTCTTAAGAGTTCTTGATTTTTTGATCATGAGTAGCAACCTCTTTTCTGGAGCTACAAAACGATCTCAACGGGCTCCGTCCCGTAGAGATACTCCGAGGAAGAGAGTCCGAACTGAAGGTTCCCACCAATCGTCTTCCCAGGGTGGGGCTTTATCTCGGGATTCCATTCCTCGATCTGATCCGGTTTCTCCCCTGTCAAGTGGAAATCCAAATACAGTGAAGAATATCTCTTCTCCGACAAGGGAAATTACAAAGTCTTCGATGGAATTCTCAAGGGTTCCGATCCGTAGTCCCTTGGTTGACCCGAAAATTCTGGAAGCTTGCCAGACCGAAGGTTCCCGATCTATTTCTCCTCCTCCTGTAGACCAAATGACAAATGAAGAGTCTAGAACTACTCTTTCCCCACTTGTGGAAGAAGTTATGAACGAGGAATCTAGAAGTTCTACTCCTCCTCCAGTTGATCAATCAAATGAGGAGTCTCAATCTGCTTCTACTCCTCCCGTCGATCGTTCTTTAGACGAACGTCCTCCTTCCAATCAAGAAGTGACCAATCAAAACTCCAGTCAAGAGAGGGGTGCGCAGGTCGTGACTACTGCTCCAAATTCTGAGATTGAGCCAACTCTACAATTAAGGGATTCCGTGGAAGACATTCCTGAGTCTTTCTTTTCCCCTATGCATCCTCAGGTCGTCGTATCGATCTCTCAAGATACTCGCGCCATCTCCCCTGTGCCTATTTCTCAAAACGTATCGAAAACAGGATCTGGGCAAAGTCGTTCTGGTCTCGAAAATACTGCAGATGATCCATCTCTTTTAGATGATCGTCCTTTTAAGGAGCAGGTAGAAGAAATAACTGAATTTGGATATAGTCGATCTGGTGGAGTTTCTATTGATGCTTGCATCCCCTCAACTCTCGATCCTGATGGTGTTTCTTGGAACCTTGGAATGGGCACGATTCTACCCAAGGAGCTCGATAAACTGAAAAGCCATTCCGCTCTGCATCTTGTTCAGTCTATTTTTAAGCGTTTGGAGATGGTAAGTGTATTTTTGTTATTGCTATATTAGTAATTTTTATTTTGAAGAATTCCTTATCCTAATTTCTTTCTCATAGGCCAAGCATGAAGCTCTCCAGCTCGGAATTCAAAATGATGAGTCTTACTTTCTCAAAGAAGAATCTCTTGAACGGATGGACAGAATCGTCGTAGCTCATCGAGCTCTGATGATCGAGGTGGAGAATCTTCGAGCTGCAGCTGAAAAACTTTCAAAGGAGAAAGAAGAGCTTGTCCAAACTAACAACAATTTGGTGTCTGAGAAGGAACAACTCGTCTCTGATAAGGAACATCTCGTTAAAGATAATAACAATTTGGTGTCTGAGAAGGAACAGCTCGTCTCTGATAAGGAACAGCTCGTTAAAGAAAAAGCAGATCTTCTTCAATCGAAAGATCAAGAGTATGACAGGGGTTTTTCCTTTGGATATAAGCAGCGAGCCCAAGAAATGATGAACTTCCTTGCTCATCAAACAAATCCCGATCATGCTCTCGAGCAGTAGACAACAGTCTTTCATTTTTTATTTTTATTTTTTTTTTTTTTTTTTTTTTTGAGTTTAGCAATGTAAATATACATTTTGCCTGATGAATGACAGAACACGGTTTTTTGTTCGACCTCTGCGTCTTTTCGACCTGCCTGCCAATAAATGCAATTTCTTCTCTCAATATTCTTGGAAGATGAGAAGTCAATCTGGTAGGTGTGCCGTAAGTGTAGGAACGGTTCGTATGCTTTGTCCATTGATTGATTGATTCCTTGTAGTATAAATAACTTATGGGCTAAGTAGAAAAATCAATAACATGTCTCCCATAAGCATCTCATTATGGTTTCTATGGCATGTCGACTACGGTGGAGTCATCAAGCCAAATAAAAATGGTGAGAGCTGGTTAGTTCATTAAAAATGGTGGTGATCCCTGGGGAAGGGATGCTTTTCTGTCCATGCATGCTCGAAAACTTGTCTCCAATGCAAGGAAAACGAACCTGACAGCAAAGTTCTTTCCTTCTTTGATTGCAGAAAAAGTATCCTCAGTAGCATGTGTCTTTTCCAGCATCAGCAAATATACGCACTTCTGCATGTTCCTCGTTTCAATGCAGTGGTAGTAGTTTGAGAATAGGAGTAGGTCGAATTTGAAGGAGCAGACCATTCCGAGGCGTAGCCAAATAGGAACAGTACTTGTAATAATTATAATTAGATCTTGAAGATAAACGTAGTTTTTCCTGATAATTTGGCTGCTTCCGTGAAATGTCATAATCCCCTTAACGGTCTGAATAAAATCAATTATCCTGGACTAGTTTATCTAGAGCTTTGCACTTGTAGTCCTATAGCAATGACCGATCATAAATTTTAGGCTGTGAATTAACCTGGTTTCACTTTTAATCTGGACCGTTGATGGGAACTCAATATAAAGCCATTGGATCTTTTATCCCCTGCCTATAAAAGGGGCACTCCTTGCTCTCTTAGTCTCAGAAATGAACTTGTCTAATAAGTATTGTCATTGTTACCAACAGTGTCGACCGTCATAATATGTCATTTTATCGAAGGATGAGTCGAAGGACTTGATATGGGAGGAATTGGAAAGTAAAGATCTTCCATGAAATATGGTGATGGTCGGTCGAATCTCATAACTGGGGATTAGTCGACCATAAACCACGCCGTATGAAAGAGGTCGAGATTAGAGGAAAGCAGGATTCTATGCTTATCGAAATCAACTTGTTTCTAACAGGTCGAAGATGTTATGCATGAGACCCTTCTGATCCCTAATCTACTATGTAAGGAATAAGCATCAGCTTTTTCGAGGTGGTCGAGTTGAGAAGACATGTATCCTTTTCCCGATGATCGTCAGCTGTCGATCCGGCGAAGAATGCCTGAACATTAGTTTCTCGTCACTATTCTCAAAGTAGAAGAAAAGATGATCATTCCGATGAAGCTTTAAAGTGTTTGGAGACCAGATTCTTTCCTTTGTTATTTTGTAGATGTAATCACTTAATGTACTCGATCGACGAATATTCGACATGTAACATTAGCTCTGCTATGATAGTCGTTGTATTGTCTTCATCGATCTAATATAATTCTTCTATTTTGACCGAATCAAAACGCGTTTTTTTTTTCTTTCCTATATTTAATGCTTGTAGTTATAATTCTGTAACGCAATTCCCTATGTGGCGTTATTGCCGTTGATTGGATGCGATTTTCACCGTTGGATTTTAACTCAGCCTGTCTATAAAAGGAATCTTTTATCTTCCATTTAGTTACCATTAGCAGTAAATGATCTCAAACAAATGTCCTTCCTCCTTGTTCAAAATGGCGGTCGTCCGCCTAATTCGGAAATCCAACGGAACACTTATCATGTCGACTCGGTATGGGCGGAATCGGAAAGTGGAGAATTCTCAAAAACCATGAAATCTCCGACCCCTAGTAAGGGGAATTGATTGGAATGCCCACCACTAATCGACCAACCTATGTTAATGGGTAAAGGTCGGTGTTGTGGGTTTCCGATCTATTAGTTACGTGGTCGGTGGAAAGCTGGTCAGTTCATTAAAACGGGAATACATGATCGAAAAATGCTGATCACCATCGACCGTTGTAACATTATGATCTCTCAAAGCTCTCTCTGATTCCAAGGCTTTGTAGCCAGAATCCCGACTGGTCCTAGCTGGTGGCAAGAATTCTGAGAGAAATACGGAGACCAAACAAGCTGAAGTTCCTTTGTTAGCTCCTTTCTTTATCATGTAATAGAATTTGCTGTCGATTAGCTAGGGTAGTTTTTGGTATTTTTCCGATGTACATGTTTATCAGTGATAACAAAATTTCACTTTATATCAGCTGTTCATTTATGTAGACCGTTTGATGAATGTATATTTTTCTTATCTATGAGTTTTACTTTTAGGTGCTGTGCCAATCTTTGGATTTCAACCTTTGTAGATTGTTTGTGTAGGAGATCGATGAGTGTATACCGACCCAATCGGTTTATACTCAAAGCTTTTGTTATACTTAAGTTTTATACCAATTGTGGTTTTAACCTGTGTAGGTCGTTCATTAGGAGATCGATGAGTGTATACCGACCCAATCGGTTTTTACTCAAAATTTGAGGTTGTATACCAATAATTGGTTTTAACCTTTGTACGTCATTTGTTAGGACATCGATGAGTGTATACCGACCCAATCGGTTTTTACTCAAAATTTGAGGTTGTATACCAATTATTGGTTTTAACCTTTGTAGATCATTTGTTAGGAGATCGATGAGTGTATACCGACCCAATCGGTTTTTACTCAAAATTTGAGGTTGTATACCAATTATTGGTTTTAACCTTTCTAGATCATTTGTTAGGAGATCGATGAGTGTATACCGACCCAATCGGTTTTTACTCAAAATTTGAGGTTGTATACCAATTATTGGTTTTAACCTTTGTAGATCATTTATTCTGAAAAAAGTCGTTTTTGAGCGCTACCGGTGGAGAAGTAAGCAAAAGCTTTTATTATAATTGAAGACAAATTAATGCTGAAAAGAAAATAACAAAACATACTGAAAAAAAAACTGAAAAAACTAATTTCTTGGAAATCCTGTCTAATTTATGAATCTTCTTATCTTCGAATTTATTGACCATAATATCTTCTGAGATTTACAGCATTCCACGTCCGCGGAAGCGGAGTTCCATCCATATGAGCTATCTTATATGATCCCTTTTTTCCGACTGCAATTACCACATAGGGACCTTCCCAATTTTGCTGTAATTTTCCCACATGTTTGGATACTTCAACCTTTTTAAGTACCAAATCACCTTCTTTGAATGACCGTATTCTCACCCTTTGATTATAGGCCTTTTCCATGCTGGACTTTGCTGCTTCTAACCGAAGACTGGCTTTTTCCCTCAAGGTCTCGCTTAGATCGACGTCGTTCTTTCTGAGTTGATCATTTGTTTCCTCATCGTATAACTCAATTCTCGGACTGGGGACAAGTGCCTCGACTGGGATGACCGCCTCCGACCCATACACCAAGCTGAACGGTGTTTCACCAGTAGATGCTTTGACTGTAGTTCTGTTAGCCCAAACGACACCAGGAAGCTCGTCCAACCATTTTCCTTTGGCGTCGTCAAGTCTTTTCTCGAGGGATTTTATAATTTCTTGATTTGCTACCTCAGTCTGCCCGTTTGCTCGAGGATGTCCAACAGATGTAAAGTTTTGTTGTATCCCTAACTTTGAGCACCACTCTTGAACCTGTTTTCCAGCAAATTGGGTTCCATTGTCGGAAATTAAAATCCTCGGAATTCCAAAACGATAGACTATATTTTTCCAGAGAAAGTTTATCACTTGAAACTGTGTTATCCGAGCTAGAGCTATGCATTCGATCCATTTACTGAAGTATTCAACTGCGACTAAGACATAACTCTTTTTTGACCTGGCCAGCGGGAAAGGTCCCACTATATCAATTCCCCATTGGTCAAAAGGCCAGCAGATCGGAATTGAGTGCATTGTTTCAGCAGGTTGATGTATTATATTCGAATGCACTTGGCAATAATGACAATGTTTTACATAATCTTGTGCATCTGCATACATCGTCGGCCAATAGTATCCAGTTCTTAAGCATTTGAGCGCGAGTGCTCGAGCGCCGCTGTGATTCCCAGCTTCTCCTTCATGTATACTTTTAAGGATACTCTCGTACTGGTGCTCGGGAATGCATTTCAGCAGAATTCCAGAGACAGATCGTCGATAGAGTTTTCCTTCTACTATCGCGTATTTCGGTGCTCGATATCTTATTCTTCTAGCTTCATTTTTACAGGTAGGGAGCGATTCATCCTTCAGATAGGTGATCAATGGGGTCATCCAACTATCCGCTGCCAGGTCGATATCCATTATCTCGGTAGAAGGAACAGTATCAAGATCTATCGACGGTGTTTTTGAGATTAACCAGGTGATTACTCTTTTTAGATTTTCCATCCCTTGTTCCTGTAAATCTAGATAGTTGATCGGCCCATCGATTTTCTTCTCGGGGAATATTTTGAATATCGAATTTATCAAATTTCCCAGTCAACCTTTTCACTTTCTCCAAATATTTTATCATGTTGAATTCTTTTGCCTCGTACATTCCACTAATCTGTCTTTGAATAAGCTCGGAATTGTTGGGTTATTGGTAACGTCAGAACGTCAAAAGCAGCGGAATTTAAAATTTTTAAAATAACCCAAGCAGAATCTTTATTCATCTAGTCATACGAAAAGGATTTATACATAAATCGAAACATCCATAGGGTGTTTAGCGATTTTACCTTACCACGGGAACGGTGGTGATTTTTCTCCGGTCTTCTTTCAGATCTGCAGGATTTGGTTCGGAGAAGCACCCCATGTGTTGTGCCTCTAGCAGTATCCACAACAACTGGATTGAAGCAACTCTCTTGAATCCTCAGGCTCATAACTAGGATGGAAGAGATACCATGCAAGGAAGAAAGAAGACAGAGACTGCGTGAACCCTGTGCAATTGCACAGGATTCGGCCGAACCCTTCTCTGTAGGAGAGGGGGCGGCGCAAATCAGATCTAGGGAGAAAAGGGGGCGGCTACTACTTAGTCTAGGGCTTAATTTTCAGCTCCTTGTTTCAAGTGTTAAGTGTGTGGAAGAGTTGTGAGGAGATATCTATTTATAAGAGAAGAAACTTTCTCTTTGTAGATATCTCTTCAAGATATTTTCCTTATCTTATAAGGAAATAAGATATACACATATATCTTCTTAGATCCTCCTTGTTTCACATGGAAACAAACTCTCCCTTCTTATCCTAGGCCAAAAAATCGCCCCACCCTTATCATGCAAGACTTCTTCTGGGCTTTTAATTAAAGGCCCATGTCTTGCAACTTAATTTAATTAACCATTAATTAAATCAGCCCAATTAATCCAATTAATTATTATCTCTCTCAATTAATTAACACTTTAATTAATATTTTCTTCTTTAAGAATTAACACTTTAATTCTTCAGTTTTGATTTAACTCTTTAAATCAAACTTTCCTTATATGATTTGTTGCAGTCCAATTGTATTGTGTGTGACCCTCTAGGTTCACCATCAATTGGCCGCGGGCCCACGACTTTCGTGATTTAATTTGTGAGCTTATGAATTGCTCCGATTAATTGAACACCTTCAATTAACCACTCAAGAATTAATCTCCTTATTAATTCATGAGTACCCACACCTCATGGTCGATGTCTAGCCACAAGCCCATGAGGCCCAACTTCAGGTGAATTGATCTCAGTGAACCTCACCTCTTATAAGTACCATGTACATACGGTCCTTCTATCGACTTAATTTCCCAATCGAGACCTAGGGTGTGTGAATTGATCGGCACCTCTAATTATCTCGATAACTATACTTTCTAATTCCGGATAATGATTTCAGTGTGACTGCTAAATTTGGAAACCCCTTTCCAAATCCGTCACCAACCATGGCCATGGGTTTCTCGAAATCTATTATCTAAGAACGTATAGGAAATTCTCTCAACACACCACGTTGAGTCGGTAGATCCCATATTGATGCTAACCACTCGCGTACACGACTATACGCACCCAACTTAGGCACACTATGATCAGGCTACGTGATCGGCACCTAAATCTAAGTACGCACACCCATGCACCGAATTCGCCCTAGCATCTCAAGTCTAAGGACTAAATCGTACACTATTATAAGTTTGAGAAACATCCCATCGCCGATTTGCGTCATGCGCTTCCACAATGGGTTTCTCTGTTCGGGTCGTTCGATGCGTTCGATCCCCTATCGAACCACCTACTCATATGCACTAGCATCAAATGCCTTGCTCATGAAACGCTACAAATTCACTCCATGTGAATCATGCATACTTGTACAAGTCTTTGCGATTCCTTCGATACCCCGTCTCGTTCGGAATCTATGACTTGGAACATGTTTTAAGATCACGACCTTAGAAACTGTTTCATGATTGCACTCATACTGAAGTGAATCGTTCCATAGTCTATTGTGATCTAAGGATTTCATCCAATCGCTTAAGTGATTTGCGAGAGATGAAGTTGGCCATTGTTTGATTTACATACTATAAACAAACGAGCGTATTAATTCATTTATACTAGAGAAAGATTACGATAGTCCTAATATAAGCTAAATATATTGGCTTGCAGGGCACTATTCTATCAATCTCCCACTTGCCCTAAAGCCAATCACAAACGCTTCTAAGACCCATCTTCCAAAGATGTTCTTCGAACTCTTTTCGTGACTAAGACTTTACTAGTGGATCATCTAGGTTGTCTTCCGAGTCGACGCATCCATTATGTGCGTTAACTCTATCAATGATTTCTCCAATCAAATGGTACTTTTCTCTTATTGTGTTCAGATTTCTGGTGAGATCTCGATTCCTTTGCTTTAGCAATAGCTCCATTGTTATCACAGAAGATAACCATGAGCTTCGCAATGCTAGGCACTACATCCAACTATTGGATGAAGTTTTTCATCCAAACACTTTCTTTCGCTGCAGTCCTTGCCGCGATATATCTTGCTTCAGTGGTTAAGATGGCAATGGTGTTTTGCTTGGAACCTTTCCAATTACCGCTACCCCATTGATGCAAAATATGTATCCAAAATTGGATATATATTCATCCACATCAGACTGAAAATTTGAATCATTAAATCCTTCGAGTTTTAATTCTCCATTACCACCGTAGACCAAGAACAAATCCTTAGTCTTTCTCAAGAGCTTAAGGATATCTTTTATGGTGGTCCAGTACTCTTCACTGGAGTTTGACTAGTAACTGCTCGTGACACTTGAGCAGGTTCTATGTCTGGTCTAGTACATAGTATAGCATACCATATGCTACCTTTTGTTTGAAACATAAGGTATTTGAGACATTCTCCTTTTATCCTCATTCGATGTAGGGCACATCGATTTGAAAAAAAGAGTTACAGTGTCTCATTTGAAGCAATCCTCTCTTGGATTCTTCCATACTGAATCTTTTCAGTATTGCTTCTATGTACTTAGATTTAGAGAGTACCAACATCTTCATCGATCTATCTCTATAGATACGTATCCCAATACGCAAGATGTCTCTCCCAAATCTTTCATGGAGAATTGCATGGATAACCATGCTTTCGTCTGCGCTAACATTCCGATATCATCCCAGATAAGCAGAATGTGATCGACATACAAAATATGAGCTTCATAGAGCTCCCACTAATCCTTTTGTACACTCAAGATTCATATTCGTTTTTGATGAAGTCAAATGCCTTGACTATCTCATCAAAACAAATGTGAATTTGAATGGATTCAAACTTTGCTACTGGAGAAAAGGTTTCATCAAAGTCTGTTCCAGAACTTTGTGAAGAGCCTTTCACCACTAGTCGAGTCTTAGAGGTCAACACCTCTCCATTTATTCCTAGCTTGAAGATCCATTCACTACTTACAGGGATAAAATCCCTCGGGTGGATCGACCAAGGTTCATACTTTGTTGGAATGCATGGAATCCATTTCGGGTTACATGGCCTCTTGCCATGCATGCACGTCTACATACAATGTAGCTTCTTCGTATATGGTGAAACCATATCTTTCAAGCTTCTTACGAACTTGATTAGATCTACGAAGTACTGGTGTACTAGACGGTTTAGCAGTTTCTGGATTAACTCCCACTGTTTGTGGGGATGGGTCCAAATCTTGGACTTCATCAAGTTCCATGACATTCCCTATTTCCTTTGACGAGGATTTCATCAACTGAGGAATGGGTAGTTAGGAGAAACGATTGTTTCTCATTGTCGTGGAACAGGTATCCAATGGTTTTCTTTGGATACCCCACAAACTTATACAAATTGGATCTACCAGCCAATTTATCTCCTTTCTAGTTCCCAACTTAGGGAGGAGATCTCCATACTCAAAGATAAGAGTATAGAGGTGTTTTGCCATACCTTTCTTGGTAAAGCTTTGTAGGCACGGACTTTGAAGGTACTTTGCTCAGTTTCTTCGATGCAGTCAGGAGGACCAACCCCTAGAATGCATATGGAAGCTTAACAAAACTCAACATGGATTTGAACAATGTCTAACAATGTTCGATTCCTTCTCTTAGACACTCTAATAAGTTGAGGCGTCATAGGAGGAGTTTGTTGTATGAGAACCCCATTCTCAGTAAGATAATTGAGGAACTCTTGACTTAAGTATTTGCCACCTCGATCAGATCGAATGGCCATAATACTATGCCCTTGTTGATTCTCTACTTCGTTTCGAAAATTCTTTGAACTTTTCAAAGGTTTTTCGGATTTGTATCTCACTAGATACATATATCACTAACGACCAAAGTCATTAGCAAAAAGGTACGAGGTATGAGTAATCTCCTCTTACACTAACCTTTAGTGGTCCACATTCAATCGTATGGATCAAATCCAAAGTTATTTGGTTCGCTCTTGATTCCCTGTGAAGGGAGATTTGGTCATCTTTCTTATGAGACAGGATTCGCAGGTTGGAAGTTCATCTAAGTTCTATATTTCAAGAGCCTTAGAAGAAACCAACTTTTGAATTCTACTCTTGGAGATATGTCCAAGTCTAGCGTGCCAAAGTTGTGGATTATTATCTTGGTATTAATTGAACTAAGCACATTAACTCAATCGAATTGAGTTAACGGTTTTAACTCAATTAATTTGTTTCCTTTCAATTAACTCTTTAATTGATTCATCTCCTTTTTCAATTAACTCTTTAATTGAAACGTTGCTTAATTAATTAGACCTTCTAATCAATTAAACTAATCAGTGCCTTTCTAAGATTCAGTGGGATAATTCGACTTTTAGACTACTTGCGTTCTTTCGACTACCTTTATGGTCGATTTTAGAAGAGAACAACTTCTTCTTCATATTACTCTTCTTTGACTTTGCAGTCCATGAAGTGTAAACGATCATGACAGGTTTATCCTATTTGCCTTTTACCAATACTTTGGTCAATTCATGAAATGTGATCAACTTATCAAATAAGATCATAGTATTTCACGAATCTTTTGAATGAGCGGGAGGAGAATTTAGGTGGATGTCAATGCTAAGATCACTTGCAGGCCTACGTTTAATCGATCCAGTTTTCAACTAGATTGATAAAACAAGGACGGTGATCCTTGACATTAGTTCCATCACTTATTCTCGAGTTTTAAAACAGCTCCTTAGTGGTCTCGAATCAAACGATTCGAAACTGCTCCTCAAAACAAGCTTTTGAGGTGGAGGTTTATTTTAGAAGCTTCAGACATACTCCTATGTCGCTTCTTTAGCTCGTTCAATCTTGATGCTTTATATGAGGAAACGATCGTTAAGATTCCCATACCCTGTAGGTGATTCGTTCCACTTTTGAGACTTAGTCTTATATGAGGAAACGATCATTAATGTTCCCATACCCTACGGGTGATTCGTTCCTCCTTTTAGACTCATCTCGGAAGTGCATCAGGCATAGGCTAGTTATTAAGAACATGATTCCGACTTTCGGAATTTAGGACAATCCTCAAGTTTCTAAGACAGTCGATATTTTGATCCAGTTATTTTATAAGTCGAGGATAAATAGTATAATGGATAATTATAGATATCTCAATATCTATTTTAAAGAGAAGACAATTATATAGAGGACTAGTTAATGAGTAATACTTATAATCTACGAAGGTTGGACTTTCTATCGTAAAAGTTCTCCCACTATTTTATCGAAACAATTACCCCTTCAATTGTTCGGGAAATCCTATTTCCTAGTAGGTCTTGACGTCCCAGCGGACATTGATTGTACCCACGACTCGTGGCCATACAACTAATTCCCCAGGTAGGCATACGTATTGCCAATTGTGTCCCTACACAACCTTCAAGCTATTTTGCCTCGATTTTTGCACCCATCTAGCACTGCTACATCATGAGTGGTACTACTCGTTAAGTCTAACCCAATCAATCTCGATGAGCAACGGGCCCGGTCATGAAATCCCCGTAACTGGTTATCGGTCGATTATACATGTCCCGACCAGTCCCCACCCTTGTCGAGTTTATTAAATAAACAAGAATCGAGAGATTTCACGTATTGTCCCTTTCTTCGCCTCGGGTGCCAGACTCTGGATCACCTTAATCGATAAGTAGACAACATACGCTAGTCCCTATTGATGGACGGCTTGGATTTATATAAATACTTCATTTTATTTTAATCCAATATGACTTAATATTTAATTCAAGAGGGGATTTGCTGGTTTGAAAGTTTAAGACAAACTCTCTCGAGATCTCACCGCTTCAATTATGAATTATCTTATTTACGTTCTAGTATTCTAGCGCGCATCACCATACAAGCCAAATAATAGAATCAATAAATAAATAAAACATAAATAAATAAACCTAGCATGCATTTCTAACACAATATGTTTTCGATCGGGAGCCACCTATGCTTGGGCCATCATTGAGCCAATAATGTTGGCCCAATTGGTCTATCTAATGGGTTCTTAATGGGCTTAGGCTATTACATTAATAACCAAGCATACTTGGCCTTCATTCTCCATTGGGCTTCCTTCTTGCATGTAATGGGCCTCCATCCTAAACTATTTAATGTAAAGCCCTAATCTATTACACTGGCACAAAAAGGCCCAAATAAAGGCTCGCAGGCCCAACAAAAATCCAAAGCAAAATAAACCAATCACATCTAAGGTCAAGGCTCGGCTCGATCGAAAACCACGTAAACAATTCACGTTGAGCAAAGAAACAAGCAAATACATTTACTAGTTTCCTATCTTACTTCAATTATTTTAAACGCCTTTAAAATATTTCTCTAGATTCTTACTTTAGTCTCTACTAATTATAGGTAATCTATATTTGGATAAACAAAACCATTTTATGCGCAAAAACAGAATAAAAATTTTCAACTTTGGAAATTTGCAATTTGGCCATCCAACTTTTGGAAATTGCGATTTGAAACCCTGAAGTTTTGGAAATAACAATTTAACCCCAAAATTAAAACTGGGCAGAGGACTGAAAATAAAATTTTATTTCCAGAAAAAATTTCGAATTTGCAATTCAGCCCCTGCAGTTTTCGGTATTTACAAAACAGCCCCAAAACATTTGGTAATTGCAAAACAGCTCCAAATTCAAAAATTTCCAGAAAGTTACAATTGAGTCCAGAAAGTTCACGATTCAAAAATATTTCAATTTCAGTCCAGATTTTCCCAAAAATCGCTAATCGCAAAAACAGCCCTTTATTTTCGTAAAATACAAAATTGGCCCAAAACGTTTTTATGCAATTTTACCCAAAATCAGATCTACCCATAACAAGTAAGAATCAATAACACGAATATAACATGCAATACAATTAAAGCAATCAAATTATATTCAGACCTTTTCGTATGAGAGTAATGAATTAGGCTCTGATACCACTGTTGGGTTATTGGTAACGTCAGAACGTCAAAAGCAGCGGAATTTAAAATTTTAAAAATAACCCAAGCAGAATCTTAATTCATCTAGTCATACGAAAAGGATTTATACATAAATTGAAACATCCATATGGTGTTTAGCGATTTTACCTTACCACGGGAACGGTGGTGATTTTTCTCCGGTCTTCTTTCAGATCTGCAGGATTTGGTTCGGAGAAGCACCCCATGTGTTGTGCCTCTAGCGGTATCCACACCAACTGGATTGAAGCAACTCTCTGGAATCCTCAGGCTCAGAACTAGGATGGAAGAGATACCATGCAAGGAAGAAAGAAGACAGAGACTGCGTGAACCCTGTGCAATTGCACAGGATTCGGCCGAACCCTTCTCTGTAGGAGAGGGGGCGGCGCAAATCAGATCTAGGGAGAAAAGGGGGCGGCTACTACTTAGTCTAGGGCTTAATTTTCAGCTCCTTGTTTCAAGTGTTAAGTGTGTGGAAGAGTTGTAAGGAGATATCTATTTATAAGAGAAGAAACCTTCTCTTTGTAGATATCTCTTCAAGATCTTTTCCTTATCTTATAAGGAAATAAGATATACACATATATCTTCTTAGATCCTCCTTGTTTCACATGGAAACAAACTCTCCCTTCTTATCCTAGGCCAAAAAATCGCCCCACCCTTATCATGCAAGACTTCTTCTGGGCATTTAATTAAAGGCCCATGTCTTGCAACTTAATTTAATTAACCATTAATTAAATCAGCCCAATTAATCCAATTAATTATTATCTCTCTCAATTAATTAACACTTTAATTAATATTTTCTTCTTTAAGAATTAACACTTTAATTCTTCAGTTTTGATTTAACTCTTTAAATCAAACTTTCCTTATATGATTTGTTGCAGTCCAATTGTATTGTGTGTGACCCTCTAGGTTCACCATCAATTGGCCGCGGGCCCACGACTTTCGTGATTTAATTTGTGAGCTTATGAATTGCTCCGATTAATTGAACACCTTCAATTAACCACTCAAGAATTAATCTCCTTATTAATTCATGAGTACCCACACCTCATGGTCGATGTCTAGCCACAAGCCCATGAGGCCCAACTTCAGGTGAATTGATCTCAGTGAACCTCACCTCTTATAAGTACCATGTACATACGGTCCTTCTATCGACTTAATTTCCCGATCGAGACCTAGGGTGTGTGAATTGATCGGCACCTCTAATTATCTCGATAACTATACTTTCTAATTCCGGATAATGATTTCAGTGTGACTGCTAAATTTGGAAACCCCTTTCCAAATCCGTCACCAACCATGGCCATGGGTTTCTCGAAATCTATTATCTAAGAACGTATAGGAAATTCTCTCAACACACCACGTTGAGTCGGTAGATCCCATATTGATGCTAACCACTCGCGTACACGACTATACGCACCCAACTTAGGCACACTATGATCAGGCTACGTGATCGGCACCTAAATCTAAGTACGCACACCCATGCACCGAATTCGCCCTAGCATCTCAAGTCTAAGGACTAAATCGTACACTATTATAAGTTTGAGAAACATCCCATCGCCGATTTGCGTCATGCGCTTCCACAATGGGTTTCTCTGTTCGGGTCGTTCGATGCGTTCGATCCCCTATCGAACCACCTACTCATATGCACTAGCATCAAATGCCTTGCTCATGAAACGCTACAAATTCACTCCATGTGAATCATGCATACTTGTACAAGTCTTTGCGATTCCTTCGATACCCCTTCTCGTTCGGAATCTATGACTTGGAACATGTTTTAAGATCACGACCTTAGAAACTGTTTCATGATTGCACTCATACTGAAGTGAATCGTTCCATAGTCTATTGTGATCTAAGGATTTCATCCAATCGCTTAAGTGATTTGCGAGAGATGAAGTTGGCCATTGTTTGATTTACATACTATAAACAAACGAGCGTATTAATTCATTTATACTAGAGAAAGATTACGATAGTCCTAATACAAGCTAAATATATTGGCTTGCAGGGCACAATTCTATCAGGAATCCGTCAAGACATTCAACAGCTTTATATTTGCTTGTATAGCCATTTCCAACCCCGCAATTAAGGCTTCGTATTCTGCTTCGTTATTTGTTACTACGAAGTCTAAAGTGATCGCATAAGTCATATCCTCACCGTTTGGTCCTTGGAAATTAATCCCTGCACCTCCACTATCTCTACTAGACGCGCCATCGACATGCATAAGCCATGGTAGGTCATTGACGATCATAATACTGTTATCGCTCGTCGATGTTACACCGGAACTTGTCTCTAACAGACTTGGAGTTTCGAGAAGGAAATCAGCAAGTATTTGGGCTTTGATTGCAGTTCGTGGTCGATACTCGATTTCGTATTGTCCTAATTCTACAGCCCACTTGATTAACATTCCCGAGGCTTCTGGTTTTGATAAAATTTGCCTCAAAGGTTGATTGGTAAGCACTATGATCTTGTATGTTTGAAAATATGGCCTCAACCTACGTGCTGATGTCACCAAAGCCAAAGCGAACTTTTCAATTGTTAAATAATTTTTTTCCGCTCCTTGCAATAACTTACTCAAATAATAGACAGGCTTGTGATCCGAGCCCTCAATTTTTACCATAACCGAGCTCACTGTTGCCTCGGAAATAGCGATGTACATGTAAAGAGGTTGACCTTCCGTAGGTTTTGGGAGCAGGGGTGGCGAGGTTAAATATTCTTTCAGCTGTTCGAACGCCTGATCACAAGCCTCGGTCCATTCGAAGGTCTTAGCCTTCCTCAAAGTTTGAAAAAATAGTAGACTTTTGTCTGCAGACCTTGATATGAATCTATTAAGGGCAACAATCTTTCCGACCAGACTTTGAACTTGAGTAATATTTCTAGGAGGCCTCATTTCCATAATAGCTCGTATCTTCTCCGGATTGGCTTCGATGCCTCTCTCATGGACCAAGTATCCTAAGAATTTTCCAGACCTTACCCCAAATGTAAATTTTAAGTGGTTGAGCTTCATTCCATATTTCCTCAAGATCTTGAAACAACGGTCAAGGTGCTTAATATGATCTTCTTCACTCATGCTTTTTACTAGCATGTCATCGACATACACCTCCATTATTTCTCCGATCAACTCTTTAAACATAAGGTTAACCAACCGTTGATAGGTTGCCCCAGCATTTCTCAATCCGAACGGCATCACTATGAAACAATATACGCCTTGTTCGGTAATGAATGCAGTCTTTTCTTAATCTTTTTCATCCATAAAAATCTGATAGAAGCCTTGGAATGCATCCATCATACTAAAGATTGAAAAACCTGCCGTCGAGTCGACCAACAGGTCGATCCTTGGAAGAGGGTAAGGATCTCTCGGACACAATTTATTCAGGTCGGTAAAATCGTTGCACATCCTCCACTTGTTGTCCTTCTTGTCACCCTTCGAGACAAGTACGACATTACATAACCACTCGGTGAAGTGTATTTCTCTAATCTGCTTGGACAATAAAAGCCTTTCGACCTCTGCTTTTATTATTTTGTCCTTCACAGGGCCATGATTTCTTTTCTTTTGTCTGACCGGTTTTGCGCTCGGATCTATTTTCAGAGAGTGAGTTATGATTCTAGGGTCGATGCCCACTATATCTTCCGAGCTCCAGGTGAAAACATCCACATTTTTTCTTAAGAAGTTGATCAACATGATTTCTCCCTGTGGAGATAGTTCAATTCCGATTCTGGTGATTTTGGTCGGGTCACTCTCGATAAGCTTAACCTCTTTATGTTCTGGTGCACGTAGAGTTAGATCAATGGGCTCTTTCCCTTTTTTGCTGATCGGATCCGTGCTAGGCAACTCAGGCTCCCGGGATCTTTCCTTCGAAGATCCCACTGTTTTTCTTTTTGATGGTGTGAGAGGATCGACGTTTCTTTTCAAAGATAGTGACGTGTTGTAACAATCCCAAGCAATGCAGTGGTCGTTGATTATTTCACCGACCCCAGAGATTGTAGGGAATTTGATTTTCTGGTGGTAGGTTGAGACGACCGCTCGAAATTGGTTTAATGTTGGTCTGCCCAAAATGGCATTATAGGCGAATGGTGCTTCTACCACTAAAAAATTAATCATTTTGATCACTCGGTGAGATTTATTTCCAAGAGTTACACTTAGGTTAATAGTTCCAGCTGGAACTATTTCCGATCCCCCAAATCCTACTAGTGGTGTAGCTACTCTCTGGAGAGTTATTTTTCCCAGGTTCATCTGGTTCAGCACCTCGATGGCTATTCTGTTAGCCGAGCTTCCATTGTCGATCAGAATTCTTTTGACATTGAAATCGGCAATCTTTAGAGAGACCACCATGGGGAAGTCGGGGTGGTCTTCGTTATTATCCCAATTCAGATTTTTGGGGACTTCGCTTTCATCGAACTTGATTACTTGCTGGTTGGAGCTCTTATTCTCGAGTGCCCATACCTCTTTGGGAGGGATAATTCCTTTTTCTAGAGATCGCGCAGTTTTTCGCCTTGCATTCCGACTGTCTCCCCCTGCTGGGCCACCAGAGATTACATGTATAGTACCATTGATCCGATCATCATCGATATCGTTTCGTCGGGGTGTATGATTACTGGGAGATCTATTACGAGGACTTCTGTTTTCTTCCCTCCTTCTGGGACTCCTTGTCCTTTGTCTTCTCCGATCTGCTCTATCTATGAATTCACTCAATTTACCCTGTTGAATCAATTTTTCGATTTCCTGCTTTAGGTGATAACAGTCTTCGGTCCTATGACCGTGAGCTCGATGATACCTACAATACAAATCGTAATTCTTTGCCCCTGGTTTAGCCTGTGTGATACTTTTTGCTGGGGGAATTAAATTGCTTCTTTCCAGTATCACCAGGATGTCTTCTCTTGGGGTATTTAGTTTTGTAAACTCCACATAACTTATCCGATCTCTTAAATTCCTTTCTGGAGATCGAGGCCTGAGGTAGACATTGGGTCTTTTCTCATGGTTACTGCCATTGTGTTCTAATCTTTGAAACACGTTCCCTCTTCGGGGAAATCGATCATAATCTGTTACCCTTTGAAAGAATTCATCTCTTCTTGGGTCATATATTTGGAGGCCAATGTCATGATTTCTGCAAAGGTCCTTGGCTACTTTCGACTCAAGGCATTGCCAAATTGCCTATTTTTTGTCAGATCGAATAGAATTGATATGATGTAATCAATGTTCGGAGAATCAATCTTCAAAAGCTCCACATTGAACCTCGCTAACCAAGTTCTTAAGGATTCCCCATCTAGCTGAGTTATAGTTCCTAGATAGCTCATGGGGAGTTTTTGTTTCTTCAGGCTGGCGAATTGTTGTTCTAGCTTGTTGCATAACTCTCTAAAGCTGAAGATCGAGTTAGGCGGTTGTTTTCCGAACCAATCCAATGCTAACCCTTCAAACGTTGTGATCATCAACTTGGCCGTATACTCTGCTGAATGAGCATACAGGCTCATTATATTTGTGAAACTAAAGATGTAGTCGATTGGATCACTGGTTCCGTCGTATCTGGGGAGCCGGGCAGGTAAGGACCCGGAAGCATGTGCCTCCCTGATTTCTAAACAGAAAGGGGAACAGGCAGCTATACTATCCTGTATTTCACGGGAACAAGGCCAAGGTTGTTGCAGAGTCAAAAGCCTCTGTTCGACTCGCTCCTCGACCATCCTCTCTATATCTCTCTCAGAGATTCTTTTAGTCGCTTGTCGATTGATCACTGGGGGCTCCTCCTCGTCATCTATCGGGATAACTGTTTGTTCTTTGGACAAGCGACGTTCAGGACGAGCATTGGCTCTTGCCTGATTACTTTTTCGAGCAGGGTGCCTTCCAATTATGTTTGGTGGAGAGACTTGAGATCGTTGATCAGCATCTGGGCTCTCTGCTTGAGTGGATGACTGATCATTATTTTCTCGAGGTTCCCTGTTGTTGTTAACCGCCCTCGAGGGACGAACTGCAGCCCTATTTGGTTCCGCGACAGCCTGAGTCGGAAGATTTTGAGGAAAAAATGAACTCAAAAGCTGAGCGATTTGTAGTATCTTTTCCTGGTCAGTCGGTAGCGGGGGAGCTGGGATGGATTGGACGGGTGGGTTGGGAGCCTGACTTGCCGTAGGGGTTCGTCGAGCTCCCTCGTTTTGATTGATGTTTGCGTTTGGTGCTACGTGTTCCTCTAGAGGATCGAGATTTTGCTTATTTGCCGGAGGCTGTGTATTGTTAGCGCTGATCCTCTGGGAATTTTCAGGCAAGCTATCCATAGCACGAGAAGGTCGAGAATTCGTGCTTCTTCCTGCGTTACGTGTGCTTCTCCTTGGATTGGCCATATTTCGATCGAGTAATTAACCTAGCCCCACGGTGGGCGCCAACTGATTTAACCGGATTTCGTCTTCGGTTTAATATCAGTAAATTTATTAAGAAACAGTTTAGATTTAAGGGTTTGGTTAAAGTACTCAGGATGGTGCAATTCAAGAATAAGCAAAGTAATATAATCGAATATCAAATAACAATATGTAAGGCGAACAGTAGTAGTATATTTCGTAGGTTAAATTCTGGATCCTTGATACAATGCAAGAGTCACTATTTATAATATTCCTCCTGTCCTAACTAAACTAGGAGTCCTATTTAGCCTAGGAATCCAGCATGGCTTAGGAGTACCGCATGGCCCATTAAGTCCCCTAGATCGGACAGTAGGTCGATCAGATATGTTTAGGCGGGTCGAGCCGATCTCGCTGTTTATGTAGGTCGGATCGATCTCGATAATATGTGCAAAATAGCCCTCATCAAGGTGCTCATCCACCACGTCGTATGATAGAGGTCGAGAGTAGAGGAAAGCAGGATTCTATGCTTATCGAAATCAACTTGTTTCTAACAGGTTGGTGATGTCATGTATGAGACCCTTCTGATCCCTACTTTAATTGGCTAAGAAAAAGCATCAACTTCTTCGAGGTGGTCGAATCGTGATAGCATGCGGCTTTGCTCGCCCGACGACACCTGCCGATCCGTAGAAGAAGCCTGAACTTTAGGTTCTCGTCACTGTTCTCAGAGTAGATAGAAATTTTCGATGTGTAACGTTAGTTTTGCTATTATAGTCTTTGTACTGTCTGCATCGATCTAATATATGATTTTTACTTCGACCGACTCATATACGCATTTATTTCCATTCCTGTACTAATGGCTTGTAGTTACGACTTTGTAACGTAATTCCCGATGTGGCCTCATCGCCGTTGATTGGATGCGAGTTGCACCGTAGGATTTTAACTCATCCTGTTTATAAAAGGAATCTTTCTTCAGTTACCATTAGAAGTAAAAAACTTGAAACAAATGTATTCCTTCTTTGTCCAAAATGGCGGTCGTACGCCTAATTCGAGAATCAAACAGAACACTTATTACGTCGACTTAGTATGGGCGGAATCGGAAAGTGGAGATTTCTCAAAAACCATGAAATCTCCGACCCCTAATAAGGGGAATGGATTGGAACGCCTACACTCATCCGACCATCCTATGTAAGTGGGTAAAGGTCGGTGTTGTGGGGTTCCAATCTATTAGTTACGCGGTCGGTGGAAAGCTGGTTAGTTCATTAAAACGGGAATGTATGACCAAAAAATGCTGACCACCATCGACCGTTGTAACATTATGATCTCTCAAAGCTCTCTCTGATTCCAAAGCTTTGTGGCTGCGAGCTCGACTGGGTTCGATCGGTTCTAGCTGGTGGCAAGAATTCTGAGAGAAATACAGAGATAAATCGAGCTGAAGTCATTTTGTTAGCTCCTTACTTTATCATATAATAAAATTTGCTGTTTGTGTAGCTAGGGCAGTTTATGTATCTTTCCGATGTATATTTTATCAGTGATAATAAAATTTTATATATTAATATCAGCTTGTCTGTTTGCGTAAATCGATAGTTATGAGATTGATGAGTTTATACCGACCCAATCAGTTTTACTCAAGGATATATTACACTTAGGTTTTATACCAACTGTGGTTTTAATCTTCGTAGATCGTTCATATAGGAGATCGATGAGTTTATACCGACCCAATCGGTATTACTCAAAGATATATTACACTTAGGTTTTATACCAATTGTGGTTTTAACCTTTGTAGATCGTTCATATAGGAGATCGATGAGTTTATACCGACCCAATCGGTGTTACTCAAAGATATATTACACTTAGGTTTTATACCAACTGTGGTTTTAACCTTTGTAGATCGTTCATATAGGAGATCGATGAGTTTATACCGACCCAATCGGTGTTACTCAAAGATATATTACACTTAGGTTTTATACCAACTGTGGTTTTAACCTTCCAACTGTGGTTTTAACCTTTGTAGATCGTTCATATAGGAGATCGATGAGTTTATACCGACCCAATCGGTGTTACTCAAAGATATATTACACTTAGGTTTTATACCAACTGTGGTTTTAACCTTTGTAGATCGTTCATATAGGAGATCGATGAGTTTATACCAACCCAATCGGTGTTACTCAAAGATATATTATACTTAGGTTTTATACCAACTGTTTGTAGATCGTTCATATAGGAGATCGATGAGTTTATACCGACCCAATCGGTTTTACTCAAAATGTCTTTAGGTTGTATACCAATTATTGGTTTTAACCTTTGTAGATCGTTTTTTGACAAAAGTCTTTTGAACGCGCCTTATGTGGAAATAAGCAAAAGCTTTTATTATAATTGTAGGTAATTTTTAAAGCATAAAAGGGAAATAATAAAATAAACTATAAAATGGAAAAACTAATTTCTTGCAAATCCTGACTAATTTCTAAATCTTCTTGTCTCGAACTTAACGACCATAATATCTTCTGAGATTTACTGCATTCCATGTTCGAGGAAGCGGAGTCCCATCCATATGTGCTATCTTGTACGATCCTTTTTTGCCGACCGCAATCATTGTATAGGGACCCTCCCAATTTTGCTGTAACTTTCCCACATGTTTGGATACTTCAACTTTTTTAAGTACCAAATCACCCTCTTTGAATGATCGTATCCTTACCTTTTGATTGTAGGCTTTTTCCATGCTGGACTTAGCTGCTTCTAAACGTAAGCTGGCTTTTTCTCTCAAGGTCTCACTCAAATCGATGTCATCCTTTCTCAGTTGATCGTTTGATTCCTCCTCGTAGAGCTCAATTCTTGGGCTGGGAACTAGCGCCTCTACTGGGATAACTGCCTCCGACCCATAGACTAGGCTAAATGGTGTTTCACCCGTGGAGGCTTTTACCGTAGTTCTGTTGGCCCAAATGACGCCTGGTAGTTCGTCTAACCATTTCCCTTTGGCGTCGTCCAATCTTTTCTCGAGGGATTTGATAATCTCTCGATTTGCGACCTCAGTTTGTCCATTAGCTCTAGGATGTCCGACGGACGTGAAGTTTTGCTGTATCCCAAACTTCGAGCACCATTCTTGAACCTGTTTTCCAGCAAACTGAGTTCCATTGTCAGAGATCAGAATTCTCGGTATCCCAAAACGACAGACTATATTTTTCCAAAGGAAATTTATCACTTGGAACTGTGTTATCCAAGCCAGGGCTATGCATTCAATCCATTTGCTGAAGTATTCGACGGCGACCAGAACATAACTCTTTTTCGATCTGGCCATGGGGAACGGTCCTACTATATCGATTCCCCATGGATCGAAAGGCCAACAGATCGGAATTGGATGTATTGTCTCAGCTGGTTGAAGTATTATGTTCGAATGTACCTGACAGTAATGATAGTGTTTTACATAGTCTTGTGCGTCAGCGTACATTGTTGGCCAATAGTAGCCTGTTCTCAAGCACTTGAGTGTAAGTGCTCGAGCGCCACTGTGATTCCCAGCTTCTCCCTCGTGTATACTTCTAAGGATGCTTTCGGAATTGTGCTCGGGAATGCATTTTAACAGAATCCCTGAGACGGATCGTCTGTAAAGTTTTCCTTCCAATATTGCATATCTTGGTGCTCGATATCTTATCCTCCTAGCTTCATTCTTACAGCTAGGGAGAGATCCATCGTTCAAATAGGTGATTAATGGAGTCATCCAACTGTCTGCTGCCAAGTCGATATCCATTACTTCACTAGCTGGGACAATATTGAGGTCGATCGAAGGCGTTTTGGAGATTAACCAGGTGATCACTCTTTTAGATTTACCATCCCTTGTTCCTGTAAATCTAGATAGTTGATCAGCCCATCGATTTTCTTCTCGTGGAATATTTTGAATATCAAACTTATCAAATTTCCCAGTTAACTTTTTCACTTTATCCAAATATTTTATCATGTTGAATTCTTTTGCTTTGTACATTCCGCTAATTTGTCTCTGAATTAGCTCGGAATCTGTCAAGACATTCAAAATCTTTATATTGGCCTGTATAGCCATTTCCAACCCCGCAATTAGAGCTTCGTATTCCGCTTCGTTATTGGTCACCACGAAGTCTAAAGTGATGGCATAATTCATATCCTCGCCGTTTGGTCCTTGGAAATTGATTCCTGTGCCTCCACCATCTCTGCTTGAAGCGCCGTCGACATGCATAAGCCATGGTAAGTTGTCGACGATCATAATACTGTTATCGCTTGTCGATGTTACTTCGGAGCTTATCTCCGATAGACCTGGAGTTTCAAGGAGGAAATCAGCAAGTATCTGAGCTTTGATTGCGGTTCGTGGTCGATACTCGATCTCGTATTGTCCCAATTCCACTGCCCATTTGATTAATCTCCCCGAGGCTTCTGGCTTTGATAAAACTTGCCTCAAAGGCTGATTGGTAAGTACAATGATCTTGTATGTTTGAAAGTAGGGCCGCAACCTACGCGCTGACGTCACCAAAGCCAGAGCGAATTTTTCAATAGTTAAATAATTCTTTTCCGCTCCTTGTAGTAATTTACTCAAATAATAGACAGGCTTGTTTTCCGAGCCCTCAATTTTAACCATAACCGAGCTCACTGCAGCCTCGGAAATAGCGATATAAATGTACAGAGGTTGTCCTTCCGTAGGTTTGGCGAGCAGGGGTGGCGAGGTCAAATATTCTTTCAGCTGCTCGAATGCATGATCACAAGCCTCGGTCCATTCAAAGGTCTTAGCTTTTCTCAAAGTTTGAAAAAATGGTAGACTTTTATCAGCGGACCTTGATATGAACCTATTAAGTGCAACAATCTTTCCGACCAGACTTTGAACCTGAGTTATATTCCTAGGAGGCTTCATTTCTGTAATAGCACGTATCTTCTCCGGATTTGCTTCGATGCCTCTTTCATGGACCAGATATCCTAAGAATTTTCCAGACCTTACCCCAAAGGTACATTTAAAGGGGTTGAGCTTCATTCCATATTTCCTTAAAATCTTAAAGCAACGATCAAGGTGTTTAATATGGTCTTCTTCACTCATGCTTTTTACCAGCATATCATCGACATATACCTCCATTATTTCTCCGATCAATTCTTTAAACATCAAGTTGACCAACCGTTGATAGGTAGCTCCGGCATTTCTTAACCCGAATGGCATTACTATGAAACAATATACGCCCTGTTCGGTAATGAATGCAGTCTTTTCTTGATCTCTCTCGTCCATAAAAATTTGATAGAAACCTTGGAATGCATCCATCATACTGAAAATTGCAAAACCTGCTGTCGAGTCAACCAACAGGTCGATCCTTGGGAGAGGATAAGGATCTCTCGGACACAATTTATTCAAGTCTGTAAAATCGTTGCACATTCTCCACTTGTTATCCTTCTTGACACCCTTTGAGACAAGTACGATATTACACAACCATTCAGTAAAGTGTATTTCTCTAATCTGCTTAGATAATAAAAGCCTTTCGACCTCTGCTTTTATTATTTTATCCTTCACTGGGCCATGATTTCTTTTCTTTTGTCTGACCGGTTTTGCTCTCGGATCTATCTTCAAAGAGTGAGTTATGATTCTTGGGTCGATCCCCACTATGTCTTCCGAGCTCCAGGCGAAAACATCCACATTTTTTCTTAAGAAGTTGATCAACATGATTTCTCTCTGTGAAGATAGTTTAGTTCCGATCATGGTGATTTTGGTTGGGTCATTCTCGATAAGCTTGACCTCCTTAAGCTCTGGCGCACGTAGAGTCAGATCTATGGGCTCTTTCCCTTTTTTGCTGATCGGATCCGTGCTAGGCAACTCAGGCTCCCGAGATCTTTCCGTCGAAGATCCCACTGTTTTTCTTTTTGACGGTGTTAGAGGATCGACGTTTCTTTTCAAAGATAGTGACGTGTTGTAACAATCCCAAGCCATGCAGTGGTCGTTGACTATTTCACCGACCCCAGAGATTGTAGGGAATTTGATTTTCTGGTGGTAGGTCGACACAACCGCTCGAAATTGGTTTAGTGCTGGTCTTCCCAAAATGGCATTATAAGCGAACGGTGCCTCAACCACTAAAAACTTAATCATTTTGATCACTCGGTGAGGTTTATTTCCAAGAGTTACACTCAGGTTAATAGTTCCAGCTGGAACTATTTCCGATCCTCCAAATCCTACTAGGGGCGTAGCTACTCTTTGGAGAGTTAACTTTCCGAGGTTCATCTGATTCAACACTTCGACGGCTTTTATGTTAGCTGAACTTCCGTTGTCGATCAGAATTCTCTTCACATTGAAATCGGAAATTTTCAATGAGACTACCATAGGGAAATCGGGGTGGTCTTCGTTGTTGTCCCAATTCAAATTCCTAGGGACTTCGCTTTCATCGAACTTGATTATTTGCTGGTTGGAGCTCTTATTCTCGAGTGCCCATACCTCTTTGGGAAGGATTATTCCTTTTTCTAGAGATCGTGCAGTTTTTCGCCTTGCATTCCGACTGTCTCCCCCTGCTGGGCCACCAGAGATTACATGTATAGTACCGTTGATCCGATCGTCATCGATATCGTTTCGTCGGGGTGTATGATTACTGGGAGATCTATTACGAGGACTTCTATTTTCTTCCCTCCTTCTGGGACTTCTTGTCCTTTGTCTTCTCCGATCTGGTCTATCTATGAATTCGTTCAATTTACCCTGTTGAATCAATTTTTTGATTTCTTGTTTTAGGTGATAACAGTCCTCGGTCCTATGACGGTGAGCTCGATGGTACCTACAATACAAATCGTAATTCTTTGCCCCTGGTTTAGCCTGCGTGATTCTTTTTGCTGGGGGGATTAAATTGCTTCTTTCCAGTATCACCAGGATGTCTTCTCTTGGGGCATTTAGTTTTGTAAACTCCACATAACTAATTCAATCTCTTATATTCCTTTCTGGAGATCGAGGCCTGAGGTAGACATTGGGTCTTTTCTCAAGGTTACTCCCACTGTGTTCTAATCTTTGAAACACGTTCCCTCTTCGGGGAAATCGATCATAATCCGATACCCTTTGCGTTGAGGGTTTTTCAGGTTTTCTTGATCCTGAAGTCGATGCTTTATTCTTATTTTTGTCTTTGAAAGAATTCATCTCTTCTTGGGGTCATATATTTGGAGGCCAATGTCATGATTTCTGCAAAGGTCCTTGGCTGCTTTCGACTCAAGGCGTTGCCAAATTGCCTATTTTTTGTCAGATCGAATAGAATTGATATAATGTAATCAATGTTCGGAGAGTCAATCTTCAAAAGTTCCACATTGAATCTCGCTAACCAAGTTCTTAAGGATTCCCCATCTAGCTGGGTTATAGTTCCTAGATAGCTCATGGGGAGTTTTTGTTTTTTCTGGCTGGCGAATTGTTGTTCTAGCTTGTTGCATAACTCTCTAAAACTGAAGATCGAGTTAGGCGGTTGTTTTCCGAACCAATCCAATGCTAACCCCTCAAACGTTGTGATCATCAACTTGGCCGTATACTCGGCTGAATGAGCATACAGGCTCATTATATTTGTGAAACTAAAGATGTAGTCGGTTGGATCACTGGTTCCGTCATATCTGGGGAGCCGGGCAGGTAAAGACTCGGAAGCATGTGCTTCCCTGATTTCTAAACAGAAAGGGGAACAGGCAGCTATACTATCCTGTATTTCACGGGAACGAGGCCAAGGTTGTTGCAGAGTCAAAAGCCTCTGTTCGACTCGCTCCTCGACCATCCTCTCTATATCTCTCTCAGAGATTCTTTTAGTTGCTTGTCGATTGATCACTGGGGGCTCCTCCTCGTCATCGATCGTGATAACTGTTTGTTCCTTGGACAAGCGACGTTCAGGACGAGCATTGGCTCTTGCCTGATTACTTTTTCGAGCAGGGTGCCTTCCAATTATGTTTGGTGGGGATACTTGAGATCGCTGGTCAGCATCTGGGCTTTCTGCTTGAGTTGATGACTGATCGTTATTTTCCCGAGGTTCCCTGTCGTTATTAACCGCCCTCGAGGGACGAACCGCAGCCCTAGTTGGTTCCGCGATAGCCTGAGTTGGAAGAATTTGAGGAAAAAATGAACTCAAAAGCTGAGCGATTTGTAGTATCTTTTCCTGGTCAGCCGGTAGCGGGGGAGCTGGGACGGATTGAACGGGTGGGTTAGGAACCCGACTTGTTGTAGGAGTTTGTCGTGCTCCCTCCTTTTGATTGATGTCTGCGTTTGGTGCAACGCGTTCCTCTACAGGATCTAGATTTTGCTGATTTGCCGGAGGCTGGGTATTGTTAGCGCTGATTCTTTGGGAATCTTCGGCCAAGTTATCCATAGCACGAGAAGGTCGAGAATTCGTGCTTCTTCCTGCGTTACGTGTGCTTTTCCTTGGATTGGCCATATTTCGATCGAGTAATTAACCTTGCCCCTCGGTGGGCGCCAACTGATTTAACCGAATTTCGTCTTAGGTTTAATCTCAGTAAATATTTAAGAAAAAACAATATTATATTTAGGGGTATGGTTAAAGTACTCAGGATGGCGCAATTCAAGAATAAGCAAAGCAATATAATCGTGTATCAAATAACAATATGAAAGGCGAACAATAGTAGTGTATTTCGTAGGTTAAATTCTGGATCCTCAATACAATGTAAAATCCATTATTTATAATCATTCCCCTGTCCTAATTGAACTAGGAGTCCTATTTAGCCTAGGAATCCTGCATGGCCTAGGAATCCAACATGGCCCATTAAGTCCTCTGGGTCGGACAATAGGTCGAGCAGATATGTTTGGCGGATCGAACCGATCTCGTGGTTCAAGCAGGTCGGATCGATCTTGATTCTCCTCGGATATTCCTAGTTGGTTATATGTGCGAAATAGCCCTCATCAACCACCAAGTAGGAATGACTGATTCTAGCGAGGAACCATTAAACAGGTCGATGGAACAGCCAGGCATTGAAATCGGGTTGGCTGAAGTGGTCTGTCCAAAGAACACTGTCTGTCAGGCTCTTGCAAAACCAAAAGAGCCTCAACCAGCTATCAAGGTGCCAAATAACTTGGTAAGAAGAGATGCTGAATATAAAACTGACCGCGAGAGACGCTACTCGTTTGACGTCTCCAAAACTGAGGCCATCTTTGATCAACTGTTGGCCGACAAGATCCTCAGGCTAAAAGGGGATCATGTGATACCATCTCCAATTAAAATTGCAGGTAAGACTTATTGCAAATACCACGACGTATGGACTCACTCTACGAATGAATGTCTCGTTTTCAGGTGGATGGTACAAGATCACCTTGATAAGGGCATTTTGAGATTTGCTCCAGATTGGAAAATTACTAAGCCGATGACGGTTGACACTAATCCCTTCCAACAAAACGGAGTAGGGATAAACATGGTAGGGGTTACAAATACGACAGAAGAGCAATATGCGGAAGGGGACCTACATCAATTATCCTCTTCGATGAATACGCAAATGGGATTATGTGCTAGATGCCATGCTGACTTGGCAACAGTACCACTGTTTGTGAACCCAAACATATATGGCCAGTACATGCCTTGGCCAAACACTGCACAAGGAGCATATCCTTATCAGGTGATGCCACAGCCACAACATCAGGTTATGCCACAGTATCAAGTGATGGCACCGTCTCCAGTACCAACACCTTTGCAAGTGCAGGCAACTCCACCGACAGTGGAACCCCGTAGAGATCAGACCATACCTAAAATGCCTCGACAACCGCAGGAGGGTACTAGCCGTAGCAACAGGATCAGGGAAAGATCCCCTGACAGATCACCAGTTAGGCAGGTCAGATCGACCGCTTACCACAGAGGCAGGACCTATGGGCCGTCAATCAAGACAACATCGTCTGGTCAATATAGGCCGCGAACTGTCCATACTCCTGCGAATACTCGAATAGGGAGATGGGTACCCGTGAGGCATCCGTAATTCCCTGGGAACCAAAGGGTTGATCAGATGACTAGAACACAGTATCGTCGTTACTTACGTCAAAGGAAAGAAATCGAGGCAGTCAAAGGAAAGGCCCCGATGAAACAGCGAACGACAAAGCCACGTGGTATGGAAATGAAGCCTAGACAAGAGGCCAAAGAGGCCAAGGAGGCCGAACAGGGAGCTGTTTCCCCATGGCGGTCACCAGGAAAAGCCAAATATGGCACAATTGATTTGGAGAAAGAGTTAGAAGAAGATGAAAATGAGCTTAGGGTGAAATTTGACAAAATCTATGCCGAGAGCGACGGTAAGAAAGATGAGGCCGAATCTGGCCAAGCAGTTGGGGAAAAAGCAGTCAACGAGAAGGCAAAAGAAGACGAAGAAAGTGGAACCAGCCAGCCGTCAGCCGGTTCCGCAGTGATACAATGTAATGCAGTAGGTTCTGAACGCGTCGATGTCATCGACGAGGAGCTGGAATACTTCACTGATGGAGTCTGGGACGAAAGAATTCCAGTTGTTCAAATGGCAGAGGACTTGGAAATGATATCGGTCGATGACAGGAAGGAGACCGATTAGGACAAGAAAGTCGAGAGCATATTCCAGAAACCACCTTCATTCATGGCCAGACACATCAGGCCATTGTACGTATCAGGACACATCGATGGCAAACCAATTGACAGAATGCTGGCCGATAACGGGGCCGCAGTCAATGTAATGCCAGCGTCTACTATGTACAATCTAGGCAAGGTCAGTGGAGACTTGATGGAAACAAGGGTGATCGTTAGCAACTTCACTGGAGGAAAGGCTGATACATTAGGAATTTTACCTGTCGAGGTAAAGATTGGAAAGACTAGCTTGAAGATTGCTTTCTTCGTGGTAGATGCTGCCACATCTTACAATGCGTTGTTGGGGAGAGACTGGATTCACTCCGCTTTATGTTTGCCGTCTTCTCTTCACCAATGTCTACTGATTTGGGGGGACGCCATTGAACCAGAGATCATAATGGCCGACAACAGGCCATTTACTGCAAAAATTAATGCCGTCGAGGCGGCATACTATCGGGAAGATGTGGGACCTTATCGGTTTGTCGGACAGGACAAATATGGACGACCTATAGAAGTCACATTGAGCAAAAGACTAACTAAGGAGTTAAGTCGGCCCTGCAATTTCAAGGAAGAGGGGCCGCAAGAACAAAACAATCAATCCTTATGAATTGTACTGTTGATAAGGAACCATCGGCTGATAAGGCAGAACAACTGGAAATTGATGAGATCGTTATCATCGGCCCAGAACAGGAAGCATGTGCCGATCTAATTCGAAAATTTCGGGCTTACGTGGCCGAATGTTATACAGGCGATCTTATCTTTGAGGAAGAGACGCCAATATCAGATGGCGACGAGATTCAGTTAGAGGAACTAGGAACGGCGCCAGCCAAGCTTGATGACATAAAAATTCAAGTGCAAGATCCTGTCATCGAGATTGAGTTGGGCACCGAAGAGGATCATAGGCCAACGTACAACAGCGCATTGCTGGATGATGGCCAGAAAGAACGATTGATTCAAGTATTGAAGGAATATAAAGATTGCTTTGCTTGAAATTACGACGAGATACCAGGACTAAGCAGGGAGTTAGTTGAACATCGAATTCCAATACTTGAAGGGTACCTACCTCGAAAACAGCCTCTGAGACAGATGTCAGTGGAAGTCTGTCAGCTGATCAGGGAGGAAATTGAGAAATTGTTGAAGGCCAGTTTCATCGAGGTGGCCCGATATCCAGAATGGGTAGCCAATGTGGTGCCCGTAATGAAAAAAAACGGCAAGATCAGGATATGCATCGATTTCAGGGACCTAAATCTTGCATCTCCGAAGGATGAGTATACGATGCCAATGGCAGACATGCTGATCGATGCTGCCGCCGGCAATATGTTTTTAACTGCCGTCGACGGAAGTGCAGGCTATAATCAGATATTTGTGGCCGTAGACGACGTACCAAAGTTGGCTTTCCAATGTCCAGGGGGAATAGGCACCTTCCAATGGAAAGTGATGCCATTCGGACTTAAAAACGCTGGAGCCACTTATCAACGGGCCATGAACTGCATTTTCAGTGAGTACATCGATGACTTTGTCAAAATTTACATCGATGATATTGTGATCAAATCAGCCAGTTACGAAGAACACTTGACGCACTTGGCGAAGTCATTTGCCAAAATGAGAAAACATAAACTGAAACTTAATCCCTTGAAATGTGTTTTTGCAGTTGCATCAGCCAATTTTCTTGGCTTCTTAGTGCATCGCAAGGGGATTGAGATCGACAAGAACACGTCCAAGGCTATCCTGACAGCCAAACCTCCATCAACGAAGAAGGAATTACAACAATTCCTTGGCAAGGTCAACTTTCTAAGGAGGTTCATATCAAACTTGGCTGAAAACAAAGGTCTTCTCACCTTTGTTAAAGCTGAAGGACAAAGAGGAATTTTTCTGGCAAACGGAACATGAGCAGGCGTTTCAAGAGATAAAAGACAAACTGACTACGCCGCCTGTAATGATGCCGCCAGTCAAGGGGAAACCTTTGAAATTATACATATCCGCCACAGAGGACACCGTCGGTGGATTTTTAGCACAAGACGATGAGAATGGATTTGAACGAGCTATATACTACTTGAGCAGACATCTGTCAGAAACGGAACAGAGGTATACCCCGATAGAAAAGGTATGTCTTGCACTGTTTTTCTCTTGTAAGAAGTTACGTCATTATATGTTGCCTGTTAAAGTGTTAGTAATTTCTAGTATTGATGTTATTAAGTATATGATAGCTAAGCCCGTAATGAGAGGAAGGATCGGCCGATGGGCTATCCAACTGATGGAGTATCAATTGCAATATGTACCGCAAAAAGCAGTCAAAGGCCAAGTATTGGCTGATTTCATGGTTGACCATCCATGCATTGACATAGATCAGACCGTTCTGAAAGAACTGGACTTGATGACAGTGGAGATCAAGCCGTGGACACTGGCTTTTGATGGGTCAAGAACCGATAGACTGTGTGGGGCAGGTATTGTTATGATTTCACCATCTGATGTTAAAACCAAGTTATCTATACAATTTGATTTTGAATGCACCAACAATCAGGCCGAATACGAAGCCTTAATTATTGGACTAGAAATGCTAAGGGAGCTACATGTCAAATCCATTACCATCATCGGAGACTTATAGTTGTGTTTGCTATAAATTTGACACCGATTGCCTCGATGTGCAAATGGCTCGATATGATGTGTAATGAGTGCGGGCGTGCCAATGTTTGTGCGTGCAAACATAACGGTTTAAAAACTGGACATATTGATATCGATGTAAACATAATTAAAATGTCCTGATAAGGACATATTCATACCCATGTAAGATGTCCTGATGAAACTGACTTCTAATCAATTGATTGTGGCAGAGTAGGCAAACACTACCCTTAGTTCTTTTCCATGCCTGCCTGGCCGCAGGACTTAAATAATTTATGATAACCTTTCTGATATGCCAAAGTTTCACGGCCAATTGATGGCTTGCTCAATATATCAATGAATTTACGAATCAATTCAGTAAATGAGTTGACAATCAATCAGTTTAATATGTAACTTGACTTTAAAGACATAAACTTAACAAACTAATGCATCAATGAAAATCCGTTGACGTAAAGCATACTTTAACAAAAATCAGGAGATATGTTCCAAATACTTCCATTAATTATAAAAGAAATCAGTGAGTTCCCCGATTCACAAATGTTAAAAATATGCAAAACGATAAAAGGTCTCCTGTATTGGCATGCATCTGCCAAATGAGTTGATGACTCTATTAAGTTCTGAAAAAATACTCCTTGATTGGCAGGTATACCCACCAAATGAGCTGATGATGTATGATAGTGCAGCTTGCTGACAGAAAGTAACATTGATGACAGAGAACCATCATCAATGGGTCGCCCAACCTTGGCAGATGGCTACCAATCGGGCTCCTGACCAACGGGTGGCCGCTGGAAAGGGCATCAATTGAGCAGATGGCTACTCAACCGATAGCTATCAAGCAGATGGCTACTTGACAGCGGACTCATCAAGCAGATGGCTACTTGACGAGGTTGCCATGTAACTACGTGGGCACTTACATGACGTTGCAGCTTGCTATTTTGCTTGATATCGAAGGGTTTCACTCGAGACAGCTTTGCTGACGGCGGAAGTAGCTTTGCGGCTTACTTTGAGCGGCGGTGCTAGACTTCAGGCGGCCATGTCCTGCTGGTTGCTGAGGATTGACGATTGATGTCAAGGAATTGGCAGTGCTGACTGACTGACAGAAGCAGCGGATGCTGGACTTCCGGAGAGGCGTTGAGCCGATTTTCAGTGTAGACTGATTTGTTGATTGATTGAGTTGTGTGTCTGTGTGTATGGCAGCCCCCTGATATTTATAAGCTGATGGCCGCAACTGACTGGCTGATGCCCTATCTCCCACTCTCTCCACTAATTCCACTATCTCTAATTCTCTCCACTACTTGGCAGTTTGTTTTCTTCTTTCTTCTCCCTTGTGCGGTTTTCAAAGATGAATTAGGCGGTTATGAGCAGTTCAAAACATGTTCTGCCACTTTGTGTAACCAAATTGAGAAATTCTAGGGAAGTGGTTGTGTTTAATTTGAATAGCCAACTAATTACATGGCTTTTATCCTTATCTCTAACTTTACTTAATTATCCTATAATTAATTAAACAGCCCTTTTCCTACTGGGCCGATTTAATCGGCTGGGCCATGGGCCTTTCAGATCGGTTGGAGGCAATCAGCCCATTAACCCTCATATGATAATTGTAATCAATTATTTAATTAATTACTTGGTTTATTGGCCTTAATTACAATTTGGGCCAATCACTAATTTTTGGCCCAATTAATTAACTAATTGGCTTAATTAATTTAATTAAACCATTATGGCCAAAGTAATCCCTTAGGCTTATTGGGCCTCTTTGTTCTTAACAATTGTTTGGTTTAATCAACCTTGGCCCATTAACTTATCCCTTAATTAATTGACACTTAGCCAAACTAATTAATTATAAAATTGGGCCGTATCTCTAATTGGGCTCGTGACCCGTTTAGTTTCGGTCGGATTGATTTCTGGATCAGAGTGGGTCAGATCCTGATCCAATTTACTTGGCTCCATCTACTGGGTTCGGCCCATTATCATGCTATTACTCCTCGATTTATCGAGGGTGATTTTTTGGGTACAAACAAGTTGGTTATCAGGCAAATTCAAGGTACATATAAATGCCGAAATCCTACTCTTGACAAAAATTACTTGACGGCAATGTCTTTACTTTCAGAATTTGCTGATGTCACTTGTTATCATATAACAAGGGGGCATAATAGTGAGGCCAACAGTTTGGCCCAATTGGCGACCGGTGTTGATCTGCCTGATGACATCGACGAATCTCATTACGTCGTCAGGAGACGACACTGTCCATCGTTTATGTATCGGGATAATATTCTAACTGTCCTAAGTGTGTTTCAGGATCCCGATGACTGGAGAGAGCCGATCAAAAAATATCTGGCTAATCCGTCTGATAAAACATCTCGACAGACAAGGCTCAGGGCCGTCAATTATGTCCTGATGGGAGATCAATTGTTCAGAAAAGGCCATGACGGTGTGTTACTGTTATGCGTCGATCAACAGGAAGCCATGAGAATTATGCTGGAAGCACATGAAGGAATTTGTGGCGCCCATCAAAACGGGCACAAGTTAGCATGGCTGTTGCGCCGATATGGTTATTATTGGCCAAAGATGGTGGGAGATTGCGTTCAATTGGCAAAGGGATGTGAAAAATGCCAACGCTTTGGAGTAGTCCAGAGAATCCCTATCGAGGAGATGAACATGGTAATCAAGCCATGGCCTTTCAGATGTTGGGCCATCTATATAATCGGGGAGATACATCCACCGTCATCCAAACACCATCGATACATCATTGTGGCCACAGATTATTTCACCAAGTGGGTAGAGGCCAAACCACTCAAACAGGCCAATCAGGCCGAAGTGATGAAGTTCATCAAGGACTTAATCATACATCGGTTTGGCCTGCCACAAACCATTGTCACTGACAGGGGGCTAATGTTTGTTGGTCAGGAAATCAAGGAGTTTGCCAGATCAATGGGTTTTGAGTTGGTCCATTCAACACCTTATTTTGCACAAGGGAATGGCCAAGCTGAAGCCTCAAATCGAGTCCTTAAGGACATCATTTCAAAGATGATCGAGGAAAACCCAAGAGCGTGGCACCTGATGCTGTCAGAGGCATTGTGGGCTTATCGGACCAGCAAAAGAACAAGTACAGGCACCACTCCATATAAGTTGACTTATGGACAGGATGCCGTATTACCAATGGAGATAAACGTCCGATCACTTCGGGTGATGCAACAAAATGAGCTGACACCCGAAGAATACACTGAAAGTATGCTCCAGGAGCTTGATGAACTGGACGAAGTCAGAGTTGCCACGTTGGATAAAATCGAGGCACAAAAGAGGCTGGTTGCCCGTTGCTACGATAAAAAGATACGCAGGAAACACTTTGATGTCGGGGACTTGGTCTGGAGGACAGTCCTGCCACTTCATCGATATGGCAAATGGAGTGCAACATGGCAAGGGCCATATGAAGTCTTCTCGATAACTCGAGGGGGAGGTTATATACTGAAAAAGCCAAACGGGGATCTTTGCAGAGACCCCATCAATGGAAGATACTTGAAAAAGTTCAGACCAACCCTTTGGGAAACAATGTGTCTGGAGCATCAGCGAGCTTTGGAGTTGGAAATTGAACGGCGCCAAGAGCACTTTAGTGCGCCGATACCTTTGTAAATATTAAGTTAGGTTTATTTTTAGTCTTGTTTTTATTTCCCTTTCTGGTTTGTTAGACTAAGTTTTTCAGTTGTTGCATTTACTTCTAAAAATTTTGTCTAAAATACTTCGTTTTTAATCAAGTCTTTGTTTTCCCTGATGTCAAGTTATTGCAGAAATGCATTTTTTACTTTGTCTTTTGGTCCGAATTGATTTTAGCAGAGTCTTGTTGACAACTAGATCTTGTTTTCTTGGCAAAGTGGGTTTTGGGTTACGAGTTTAATGGCTTGACAGGCTCAATGTTTAGCCGTATTTGGTTTGCAAATCAAGACACAAAGTAAATCAAGCCAAAAGAAGTTTTACTAGGAGAGCAGCAAAGGAAAATAGTCTATGGTCATCAGGCCATTACAGCAATAGAAACAGAAAATAAGCTAAGTCCTTGAAACCAAAATCCTAAAACTAGTTGGCACACTCGCCAATATCAATGGCTCGCAGGCCAGAATCTACTTAAGAAAATCCTGTATGAATCGGCCAAGGAACCCCTTGAGGGCCGTCTCTATTCTGGCTTGATCAGCCGCAGCAGCCGCTGCCTGAGCAACCACTTGATCTTCAGCAGCCTTGGCTTCAGAAATCAAGGCGTCGGTGTTAGCAAGCTTGATGAGGGGTATTTCGCATACGCCACTTTAGGAAATACCTTCTGCTCGAGGTCGACCTCGATCCCGACCAGAATGGTACTCTTCGACCTGAAGAACATGGTTTTCCGATCAAGCCAGAACAGTAGTACGAGATTCTACTTTCCGACCTACCCTTCTCCTCGAGATTACTGTGGGGCCGACCCACAGCTTTATACAGCTGGCCGAGAAGCGTTCTCCTACAGACGGTCCAGCTAGATCATTACTGTTCCTATAAATACGCGGCGCATTTATGACATCAGGGACGACACAACTTCCAAGATATACCTTCTGCTCGGACCCACTGTTCGGATTAGGCTATAGCTTGTTTATTCTTTGTATTAACTTTCCTAGTTTGTGCGACATCCAGTAACGTTCGAGTAGACCCATCTCGTAATCTGTATTCAATCTTCGATAGCAATATATAAGATTTGCGCACTTAATACACTTATTGTTTTTGCTCGACTTTCCTTATTGAATACGAACGAAATACAGCATAATCAATTGGCGCCCACCGAGGGGCCTACTCGGGTGTTAGATCGAAATATGCCTACTACTAGGAGATACACGTACAATCGAGGCGAGCCTTCACAAGCTGTTGGAGCTCAGCAGTCAGTAAACAACGAACCAAGTAACCAATCCTGAGCGGCCCACCAATCTGAGGTGCCGCCGCTCGACCCACCAAACGATATGCCTATTCATACGACAGTGGCAGATTTGCGTTCCATTATCGGAACTATGTGTAGAGAATTCTTGAACACGGAAAGAGCGGATCGTGAAACTCTGCCAGGTCAGCAGCCCCCGGTTGATCAACCTGCTGCTCGGGGTCCGATTTCCAACCGGCCAAGGGAAGGAAGTATTCGTCGATCTGCTTTGGGCGAACCATCTGATGTCCAACCTAACCCACCACGAGCTAGAACCGTTGTCCGATCAGGGCAACCTTCTAGGAATGTACGAGACGTAGAGGATTCCGTGGTCGGGGAAAGTCAACCCAAAGCTGCGGAGAGGTCTAGAAAGCCAGCCTACAGAAAGGTGACTGAGGCTGACTTGGAAAAGATTGTGCAAGAAAGGGTTGCTAAGGAACTAGAGAAGGAGATGCTAGTTAAGGAAACCCGACCCGCAGATGTCAGGACTCGAGGAGTTGAAGACAAAGAGGTTGGGGCCATTTTCCTTGGAGGACGAAATAGGGAATTGAGTACGAATATTATGCGATGTTCGCCTTTTTGCCAAGAAATTAGGGAGGCTCGAGGAACGGAGACGGTCCCTACCAGATTGCCAAGATATAACGGAACCTCCGACCCTGGGGAGCACATAAACAGTTTCATAAATGTGTTGAATTTATATGGGCATTCAGAGGATTTTTGCTGCAAAATTATGGTCACCACGTTCGAAGGAATTGCTTTGGATTGGTTCGGAAAACTACCTCCGAACTCGATTTTTTCCTTCGATGAGCTGTGTGATAAATTAAAACACCAGTTTGCCAGCCAAAGGAAACAAAGGTTACCTGCTAATCATTTGGGAACGGTGAAGCAAATGGAAGGAGAAACACTGAGGCAGTGGCTGGCTAGATTTAGTATTGAGCTTCTGAAAGTTGATACCCCACAGATTGAATTTTTGTCATCGTTGATGTTCGAGCTAACCCGTAATAGCCAGTTCGGGAATGCTCTCTGCCGAAAGCAACCAAAGTCTTTTGAGCGGATTATGGAAATAGCTGAGAAATACATGATCCAGGAGGAAATGAATAAGTTAAAGAATGCACAGAATCCTAGGCCCCCGATAGTGAAGAAACCTGATCGGGCCCCTATCCCGAAGCCAAGCGACTACGGAGGGTCAAACGTGCAGCAAAGAGGCTCGGTTTGGCAGAGACTTAAGGTCTATAAACCTCAGGCTCCGACCTACAGATCTAATGTCTACGGTCGACCTGCATCTCCAGAGAGGGCTCCGGGGACGGAGCATGAAAAAATCAGCTTTACTAGGTTGAATACCTCGAGGGACGAGATTTTAACGGTGCTCGAGGAGAGAAATTTGGTCCCTGGAGCTCGGCGTATCACTCAACCTAGGCCGGGGACTATGAATCACAATAAGTATTGCAGATACCACAGGGCTCGGGGGGGCATAGCACCGAGGATTATTTTCAATTAAAACAAGAGATCGAGAAACTGATTGCTCAGGGAAAGTTGAAGGAATATGTCAGAAATGAGAACCATAACAGCCGTTATCGATCCAGAAGTCCTAGGAGGTCCTCCGAACAGCACCGTGAGGATCAACAAGCAGAGGACCAGACGAATCGGGTGATAAATATGATATCTGGTGGGCCAGCTGGGGGAGATAGCAGGAATGCGAGGAAAAGGACTGCTAGGTCAATAAAGACTGGTGTCTCGACCAGGAAAGAGGTCATGTCCTTAAGACCAGCGCCCTCGATAAATCAAGTCATTAGTTTTTCCGAAGCTGACAGACCTAGTGATGTGACTTGGGATACTAAAGAAGATGACCCCGATTTTTCGATGGTCTTGACCCTGAGAATTGCTAACTTCGAGGTTAGGAGGGTGTTAATCGATAATGGCAGTTCGGCAAACATAATCTCTTCTGAGGCGCTCGACATAATGAATCTGCAACATCCGCGACTGGAACGGGTATCCACCCCGCTCATTGGGTTCGGTGGATCGGAAATTGTTCCTCTCGGAACCATACTCTTGAGTACTACTATGGGTAAGAAACCTAAAGATGTTACGAAGATGGTTAAGTTCTTGGTCGTGAGTACCCCGTTTGCTTATAATGCAATTTTGGGAAGACCGGCTTTAAATGTATTCAAAGCGGTCGTGTCAACTTACCACCAGATGGTCAAGTTTCCCACTTTGGCAGGGGTCGGAGAAATGAGGAACGACCAATGCATGGCGTGGGAATGTTATAACACATCTTTAAACATGAAGAAGCAGTTCGAGCCAGTGTTGCCCTCGAAAAGAAAGTTAGAGGAGGAAAAGGTAATCCGACCTCCCGTTGCCAGATTGTGAAAAGTTGCAGAGTAAAAAAGAAAAGGAGATCGATATGAGCAAACGACCCCCAAATCATAAACAAGTAACGTTAATCCCTGGCTCTCCCGAGAAGTTCACCAGAATTGGGACCGAGCTAAGTCAAGGGATGGAGACCATGTTGATCGAATTCCTTAGAAACAACGCCGATGTCTTTGCTTGGAGTTCTGATGATATCGTCGGAATCGACCCAAGAGTGATCACTCACTCTTTAAATATCGATCCTAAAGCAAAGCCGGTTAGACAAAAGAAGAGGAATCACGGTCGAGAAAAAGACAAAATCATCAATGCTGAGGTGGATAGATTATTGGCCGCAAAACAGATTCGGGAAATAACATTCACTGAGTGGCTTTGCAATGTAGTGTTGGTATCGAAGGGAGAGAAGGTCGACAACAAATGGAGAATGTGTAATGATTTTACCGACCTGAACAAATTGTGTCCAAGGGACCCCTATCCTTTACCACGGATCGATATGCTGGTTGACTCGACTGCGGGATTCATTTTCTTTAGTATGATGGATGCTTTCCAAGGGTTTTATCAAATATTTATGAATGAGAGAGATCAGGATAAAACAACCTTTATTACCGAACGAGGAGTGTACTGCTTCATTGTAATGCCGTTCGGGCTAAGGAATGCAGGAGCAACTTATCAAAGGCTCGTGAATATGATGTTCAAGGATCTCATCGGTGAGATTATGGAAGTTTACGTTGATGATATGCTTGTGAAGAGTATGACCGAGGAGGATCATATAAAGCACCTTGACAGATGTTTCGCGATCCTAAAGAAGTACAAAATGAAGTTAAATCCGGCGAAATGCACTTTCGGGGTAAGGTCGGGGAAATTCCTCGGTTATCTGGTGTACGAACGAGGCATTGAGGCAAACCCAGAAAAGATCCGAGCTATAGCTGAGCTACAACCGCCAACTAAGTTGTCTGAAGTGCAGAGTCTAATCGGAAAAATAATATCCTTGAATAGGTTTATATCCCGATCAGCAGACAAGAGCTTGCCCTTCTTCAAGTTGTTGAGGAAATCGAAAGGTTTCGAATGTAATGAGGAGTGCAGTAAAGCTTTCGAAGAGCTTAAAAGATATTTGGTTTCCCCTCCAATGTTGGCAAAACCGGTCGAGGGAGAACCGTTGTATTTATACATAGCAGTATCAAGTGAAGCAATAAGTTCTGTTCTGGTGAGAATTCAGGATTCCGCGCATAAACCGGTATATTATCTGAGTAAGTTACTTCAAGGGGCGGAGAAGAACTACATGGAAATCGAGAAGTTCGCACTTGCTCTAATTATGGCCGCGCGAAGACTGAGGCCTTATTTCCAGACTTACAAAATTATTGTTTTGACTAACCAACCGTTAAGGCAAGTTCTGTCGAAACCAGAGACATCCGGCAGATTGATTAAGTGGGCAGTGGAACTGGGACAGTTCGAAATCGAGTACCAACCCCGAACAGCCATCAAAGCTCAAGTTCTGGCAGATTTTATTGCAGAGTCGACAGGAGCGGGCTCGGGAGATCGATTAGTTACAGAAGTAAACCTCGTGGTAGATGTTCAGGAGAAAATTTGGTTGATGCATGTTGATGGGTCGTCGACCAGAGAAGGAGGTGGGGCAGGAATTCATTTCCAAGGTCCCGAGGGAGAGGACCTCAGTTATGCGATCACTCTAGATTTCGTAGTCACGAACAATGAAGCGGAGTACGAGGCTTTGATTGCAGGTTTAGAAATGGCGATTAAAGCGAGCATAAAGTCCCTCACAGTGTTGACCGACTCCGAGCTCGTACATAGACAAGTGAAGGGAGTTTATGACGCGAAAGAATTTAACATGGTAAAATATTTGAAAAGGGTGAAGGATCTGGCGGAAAAGTTTGAAAGGTTTGATATACAAGCTATCCCTCGAGAGGAAAACTGTTGGGCGGATTTGCTTTCAAAATTTACGGGATCGATGGATGGACGGAAAGAAAGAGTGATAACTTGGTTGATGTCCAACTCTCCGGCTATAGATTTGAACGTAACCCCAAATTCGGAGATAATGGAGATAGACGTTCAAGAGTCTTCTTGGATGGAGCCTTTGAAGGCTTATCTAAGAGATGGTACTTTGCCGGAAGATACAAATGAAGCCCGAAGAATTAAATATCGAGCTCCAATGTACGTTGTGAACGAGGATAAACTTTATAAAAGGTCAAGCTCGGGAATTTTGTTGAAGTGCATTCACGAAAGTCAGTACGACCTTATTTTAAAGGAAGTTCACGAAGGTGAAGCGGGGAGTCATTGCGGTGCTCGAGCCTTAGCCTTGAAATGCTCGAGAACTGGATATTATTGGCCTACTATGATTTCGGATTCCATCGACTATGTCAAGAAATGCCATCATTGCCAAGTCTATTCAAATCTAATTCATCAGCCCGCCGAACAGCTGCATTCAATTCCGATCTGCTGGCCATTTGACAAATGGGGAATCGATATTGTGGGACCTTTCCCGACGGCAAGATCGAGAAAAAATTATGTCCTAGTTGCTGTGGAATACTTCAGTAAATGGATCGAATGCATTGCCTTAACAAAAATCACTCAGTTCCAGGTGATAAATTTTCTATGGAAGTATATTGTTTGCAGGTTCGGAATTCCGAGGGTCCTCATCTCCGACAACGGAACTCAATTTGCGGGAAAACAAATTTCGGAGTGGTGCGAAAAGTTTGGGATCCAGCAAAATTTCACCTTGGTCGGGCATCCCCAGGCGAACGGGCAGACCGAGGTCACCAACAGGGAAATTGTTCGATCATTGGAAAAACGTTTGGCTGAAGCAAAAGGCAAATGGTTGGACGAGCTTCCTGGAGTAATTTGGGCGAACAGGACCTCCATAAAGTCTGCTACAGGAGAAACTCCTTTTTCTTTGGTATACGGTTCGGAAGCGGTAATCCCGGTCGAAACATTAGTGCCAACACCAAGGGTCGAGTCCTATGATCCCAACCAGAATCAATTGCTAAGAGAGATGGATCTCGATCACGCAGATGGTAAACGCGACCGACCATGCATAAAGATCCAAGCCACTAAGTCCAGCATGGAAAAAGCTTATGACAAGAAAGTCAGGATAAGAACATTCAAAGTCGGGGATTTGGTCCTCAAAAAAGTGGAAGTATCTAAGCAGGTTGGAAAGCTTCAGCCAAACTGGGACGGCCCTTATGTCGTGCAGGAGGTAGGGAAGAAGGGATCCTATAAAATTGCTCACCTCAACGGTGAAGCTTTGCCAAGAACTTGGAATGCAGTTAATCTGAGGAAATATTATGGAAGATAGTTGCACCCATTTTTAACTTTTATTGTACTTTTCAGTTTTCTCAAACTTTACTTTCCCTAAAAGTTGTAAGGACGATCAATGAAATCCTCTGTTTAAGTTCAAACTGTATTCCGAGAACCATGACAAAAAAAAAAGACATATTATCGGCCGAGGGTGAAAGCTTTTGCTATGACCCTCCCTCGATAAGATACGTTCAAAAAGCAAAATCGGCCGAGGGTGAAAGCTTTTGCTATGACCCTCCCTCGATAAAGTTTGTTCGAAAATATAAATCGGCCGAGGGTGAAAGCTTTTGCTATGACCCTCCCTCGATAAGATACGTTCAAAAAGCAAAATCGGCCAAGGGTGAAAGCTTTTGCTATGACCCTCCCTCGATAAGATACGTTCAAAAAGCAAAATCGGCCGAGGGTGAAAGCTTTTGCTATGACCCTCCCTCGATAAGATACGTTCAAAAAGCAAAATCGGCCGAGGGTGAAAGCTTTTGCTATGACCCTCCCTCGATAAAATATATTCAAACATGAAAATCGGCCGAGGGTGAAAGCTTTTGCTATGACCCTCCCTCGATAAAATATGTTCAAAAATGAAAATCGCCCGAGGGTGAAAGCAATTGTTATGACCCTTCCTCGATGGACATTCAACATGACTATCCAACTCCAACTGACGCTCAAAATGTTATGATGGTGCAGTTCTGCTCAAAACCCGAACACTTTTCAAGAGTTTCTTATTATCTGGGGAATTACTAAAGTTGGGATCATTATTTCTTAAGCTCAATTATTCTTAAAGGGAACTTCTCAGCTTTCAGATATTATTCATTTGGACGATTGTCGGATAATCTTTCCGAGGACAGTTTATCGATCAATAAATATTCTAGAAGTTTAACCTCATCCAAGTATTTAAGTTTCATCGGATCATTAATTCATCATCGAATTGGCTTTTATGAGCAGAAGACTTATAATAAGAAGATGGAAAGGAAAGGTAAAGTTGCAACTATATATGTTTGAAACAATAGGTTCTTATTATTCCCGAGCAATATACAAAAGATCAGTGAATTACAAGAATGACAATCTTATTGATATTCATCGAGCAGATTACAATGTTGTCTTTACAACTAAATCAAATCCTAATACAACTACTGTACACTATTCTATGATCTTCGAGCATCCTTCGATGTTGTTGACCAAGAAAATTGGCGAACATTCGATGAGTGCACCACAATTTGTTTGACAAATCAGTGTCCCCTGGACTTGTAAAGCGGTCGAGCTGTCTATGTATATCGTCTAATGATATCTGGGTTTTCTGATTATCTCCATACTTTTCCTAGCATTCTTGCTACCAGACGAGCCCGATCACTTCCCCGAGTTGGCGTCCAAGGTTGAAATTTCTCATTTTAAGATCTGAAATTTCAACCATTGGTAAGGTTGAAATTTCTCATTGTAAGATCCAAAAGCTCAACCTTAGACGGCCGGTCATCTTTTTATGATCGGGAAGCTCACCCCAAAATTACCACTCTCCATAGAAGAAAGGAAGAAATTGGTGATTTGAGGATGAACTTCCTTTTGATTATCTGACCAGCTTTCCACCCTCGGGTATACCCCTCGAGATCCGTAATGCTAACCCTGCGCAAAGTACTCGAGCAAGGGTTAATCGAACAATCGCATCTCGAGGGGAGATCCCGGTTTTAGGGATCAGAGACCCCCAGATAGAGGAGGTGCTCCATTTTTCCGATTCCGCCCATACCAAAGAAGTTTATGACTTGCACGAAAGATCGAATGTACGTTCGAAGCCAAATTTCAAAGGCTTCAACGGGAAGAAGGAAGGATCCGAGCTTCGTCCTCGGATAAAACATTTTTGACAGCGGAGGGTAAAGATTTTCAAATGAGTAAATACCATATTTATACTAAAAGGAAGATTTGATCGACGGTCAGTATTCAACGAAACCAACGACTTAGATTAAGGCATTTATCACGGATGACCGTTCCACTTCCCGAGATTAAGGTACTGTTTGGACAGACTTTCTCTGAAACTTAGCTGAAAAAAGGGGAATACTATGACTTGGTCAAATATGCAGTGCAGAAACTTTCCCTTTTTACTTTGTGCTCGGAATTTCGATCACTCTTAACTCGAGTATAAATTGTTTTTACAAAAATAAAAATAAAAATATATATATATATACGGTATAAATTGTTTTGACAATGAGAATGCAATTTGAACCATCACTCTTAACTCGAGTATAAATTGTTCCAACAGTAAGAATGCGACTTGATTGTTCACTCTTAACTCGAGTATAAATTGTTTATGCATTCACAATGCAACATGAATGATTACTCTTAACTCGAGTATAAATTGTTTAGACAATAAATAACACCAGACACAAAATATCATCGATTAGAAGGAAGAAAAGTTTATTATTCAAACGGGGAAAACATGTACAAAAGGAGGAAGTTTAAAAGTACAACATTTAGTTGAGCAAAAGAAGAAATCTCTAGACACTTTTCTCGAACAGAAGCTTGCGGACTTCAACATTGCGGGCCTCATACCCGGCCTCATAACCTTTTTGATAGGCCTCTTGCTCCCGCTGCTCGGCGTTTTTCTTCTCCTGCTCGACAAGTGA